>WOVY01010821.1:0-430151 GCA_013436015.1 Rhipicephalus annulatus
AAATGGGCAACCTTTCTAAGCTGTAGAAGGGATGCATCCTTCTGATCAATGAAAGATTAGAAGGAGAGAGCTCAGTGGCTCGGGAAGTACATAAAAGAGACAGAAAGGCAGCTGCGAAATTTTGGAACCATCTAAACTCCTAAGAAATGAGACGAGCTAGAGCAGAATTATAACTACAGCCCAAGGTGCTAGGCTAGAAGGGGACGAAGATTGAATATATAAGAACAAGGGTGACAGAAAAAATTCAACAAGAAGTACTTTATGCACCACAATAGACAAGGACGAATCAATTGGTGCAATGGCTCCATTTTCACGACAAGAGTGGGAAAGGCTGAGAAAGGGTTCCTAGTAGTACATCAACAGGCCCAGATGGCATTCCAATTAGGCTGATAAAAACATTAGGTCCGAAGTCTAAGCAGGCTGTGAGAGAGGCAGTGAGCACAATAATAATCGATGGTGAAGTTCCCGATGGATGGAAATTAGCAGGAGGAGAATGATCTATAAAGGAAAAGGGGGACAAAGCTGACATAAACAACTACCGTCCTATAACAGTGACATCAGTGGTCTACAGGCTGGCGATGCAGATTATAAAGGAAAGACTGCAGGCGTGGATAGAGGATGAGGGGGTGCTGGGGGAACTGCAGAATGGGTTTTGAAACACAGGAGGTTGGAAGACAGTCTGTTTTCACTGACGCAGTGCATCGAAATAGCAGAAAAGGAACACAGGCCCCTGTGGCTAGTATTTTTGGATATCAAGGGAGCGTACGATAGCGTGGTTCAAGAGGAATTGTGGGCAATACTGGACACACTAGGCGTGGAACATGTAGTCACTAATCTTTTAAAGGGCATCTATAAAGGTAACAAGGTAGTTATAAAGTGGGAAAAACAGGTATCCAAGCCTGCAGAGGTAAAACGGGGGCTTAGGTAGGGGTGCCCCCTGTCACCCTTATTATTCATGATGTACCTACAAGGATTAGAGGCAAAGTTAGAGGGAAGTGGACTGGGCTTCAACCTCTCTTTAGTCAAACGAGGAAAACTTAATGATCAGGCACTACCAGCATTAATGTACGCAGATGATATAGTGCTAATGGCCAACAACAAGGAAGATTTGCAGAGATTGATGGACATCTGCGGTAATGAGGGAGATAGGTTAGACATTAGTTTCAGTAAGGAAAAATCAGCAGTCATGATTTTCAATGACAACGAAGGTAGTGAGCTTAGAATACAGGAGGTCAAGCTGGAGATAACAGATAAATACAAATATCTGGGCGTATGGATAAGCAATGGGACCGAGTATCTTAGGGAACACGAAATATACGTGACGACTAAAGGTAACAGGAATGCAGCAGTCATGAAAAATAGGGCACTGTGGAATTACAATAGGTATGATGTTGTGAGAGGAATATGGAAAGGGGTCATGGTTCCTGGGCTGACGTTCAGCAATGCGGTCTTGTGCATGAGATCAGAAGTTCAAGCAAGATTAGAAATTAAGCAACGTGGAATAGGTAGGCTTGCTTTAGGAGCTCACGGGAATACACCAAATCAGGGAGTACAAGGTGATATGGGATGGACATCATTTGAGGGCAGGGAAGCTAGCAGCAAGTTAAAATTTGAGAAGCGATTGAGAGAAATGGGGGAAGAGCGTTGGCTAGGAAGGTTTTCAGCTACTTGTACATGAAGAGTGTCGATACAAAATGGAGGAAGCAAACCAGGAAGTTGACTGGTAAATACTTAGAAAACAGCAGGTGGCCAAACCAAAAAGAACTATCGGTTAAGAAGAAAGTGAAGGAAATGGAGACTGACATGTGGAGAATGAGCATGATAAGAAGTCTGCACTACAGATATATCGAAGTTTTAAGCAGGAAATTGCCAAGGAAAGGATCTATGATAATACTCGGGGTAGTTCTCTACTGTTTGAGGCCAGGACGGGAGTACTGCGAACCAAGACATATCGGCCAAATACGGAGGGTAGAGACAACAGTATGCAGTGCGTGTGGAGAGGAAGAAGAAACTGCCGAACACTTGATAATGTTCTGTAAAGGGCTTCACCTATAGTTCAGAATGATGGCGCAGAGTTTTTCAAAGCACTGGGTTTAGGGACCGGGAGGGCAAAATAAACTTTAAGCGGGTAGACTTAACTAGAAGGAGGTTATCTAATTGGTGGCTAAAGTCAAGGCACGAGTGAAATATAAACTCTTCACTGCAAAGTACGAATCCTCAAACTCACTTTTTAAGGAAAAAAAATATAGTTTTGGTTCATTAGGTATTACGGCTTGGTGGCGCTAGCCACCGCCCGATCTAAAGGGTACAGCCATATCCATCATCCATCCATGTTCAGGATGATGGCGCCCTATAGTTCAGGATGATGGCGCAGAGTTTCCAAAGCACTGGGGTTAAGGGACCGGGAGGGCAAAATAAACTTTAAGCGGGTAGACTTAACTAGAAGGAGGTTATCTGATTGGTGGCTAAAGCCAAGGCACGAGTGAAAATTAAACTCTTCACTGCAAAGTACGAATCCTCAAACTCACTTTTTAAGGAAAAAAAAATAAATATAATTTTTGGTTCATTAGGTATTACGGCTTGGTGGCGCTGGCCACCACCCGATCTAAAGGGTACAGCCATATCCATCCATCCATCCTTTCACGTGCTCCCGAGGCCTCCACAATTTTAAGGCGACAGCGTGAGAACGCTCGTGTCACAGAAATTCCGCCGTTTGTGTCGGCACCGTTGGTTGTGAGCGAAAAATCGTTCGTGAGTGAAAAAATGGAAAAATAAGTAAATGAATTAAAATAAAATTATCGGTTCCAATTAGGATCGAACCCAGGCCGTCCGCGTGGCAAGCAGGTGTCCTGCACAAAGCTCCGATATTTTTTTCTTCTTTATTTCACAAAGCTATGACTTCACTTGCAGCTGCTTCGGGAAAAAAAGTACTACACAAATGCCGTGGAAGGAGTCTCCTTAACGCATTTCGTTCGACAGGTGTCACGAAGTAAACGAGCCCATTTGCGATTTGTGGGCGCATTCAGGAGGCCATCAAACTACGTCAAAAATGAACGGTATATTGTAGCTGTAGTGTAGCCATCACCGCTAAAAACACACAGGAACTTTCAAACAGCTCTGAAGATAAACAACTATGTCCATCTAGCGGAAAACATATCATGCCTTTACAGAGGCGTTATCAAGCAAATAGCAAACGCTAGATAATGTGCTGCCATCTGTGAGGCATTGTTCGAGATGGTAAGTGCACGGCGTATATCTTGGAGGCATGTGAATTTTGTTTTAGATCAAAAACCTGTATGTTCTATCAGCTTTCAATGAAACACGAACACTGGCAAGCCTTCGCGGTACTATAGTGCGTGCCGTCCACTTATCACTACGCACAGGCACGCACGCATATATGCACAGGCACGAACAGGCACGCATATATGCGCAAAGCTGCCGAACAGGATGCGCACGTCCGTCAATGGTGATAACTGGACGGCACGCACTACACTATCGCCAAGGCTTGCCACTGTTCGGGTTTCATTTGACGCTAATAGTACCATTCGCAAGCGCACGCGCGCGTGTGTGTGTGTCTGTGTGCCATCTGTGAGACATTGTGAAAGACGTGCCTCGACTACAGCAAAGCGCCGTTCTAGCAGAGGGAAGTGGTCACACTGCACAGTCACTGCATTACTATACGTATGTCGCGCTACGCACGCTCGCGTGTGTGTGTGTGTGTGTGTGTGTGTGTGTGTGTGTGTGTGTGTGTGTGTATAACAAACATATTAATAAGCAAAATTAGTGGTTGAAGGCGCACTAGGGGCCGGATTTCACTATTGCGTTCTACTCTTAAAGGCGAAGCTTAAGGGTCCCCCCCCCAATTTTTCGATGATGCTTTACATATTTAGGCAGAAGGGATTTTCATTGCAAAAAGAAGCATTGCAAGCTCTGATTATCTAAAATTCGCGCGCGCAGAATTACGTTGTCACTTACCTAGTGATATTTGCTACATGCCGAAGGTCTGCATCTCTAGTTGGGGGTGCTTTAATATTGATAAAGGTTTATGTGTTGTTATCGTAATCTTTTTCACCTTTTTCATTTCTTTTTTTTCAAAGCGTTACATTTTTCAACGTCACCTAGGCTGTGAAAGCTCTCTTGACCCTACAGGAATGTTTTAACTGCTATTACACTAGACCCCATGATTAGTTAAAACATCTGTTTTTGTCTTGTCTTTTGCAGACGAACTTAAAGTTCGGCACGTTTCTAGACACGACATTGCGTATGCAAATGATTGTGACAGGAGTTGTTATTTTTCAAGTGAGTTACCCGCATTATTTTGGAAATGCTGTATGTGACGATGACTTTCACACCACTTTACACAAGTGCCGGTATGTTCTAGGTTTTTACTAAGCTGCATAAATACAGGTCTTATAGATGTGTTTAGAAGTGGCATAGCCATACTTAAAAATATTCATGTTAAACGAGCTGATTAGACACGAAATAAACCACCACATGTTCCAGCACTAATACAGGACCATGTGCTTTATGGACCTCGTATCCACTCCCCTCAAAACTTTAAAATAGAAAACGATCAGTTACAAAGGGCGTCAAAATTGCTCTAGTGGCCAAGGCATTCGGCAGCGCACCCGCAGATCATGGGATTGAATCTCGGCCGTGGTGGCCGCATTTTCGGTGGAAGCGAAAATGCTTTAATGCTTAGATTGATGTTCATGTTAAAGAACTCCTGGTGGTCCAAATTTCCGAAGACCTTCACTACGGCATCACGGCGTCTTTCATAGTCATATGGTGCTGGTGTTAAGATGGTAATCCCCAGAATATATATATATAATATATATATATATATATCTATATATATATATATATATATAATATATATATATATATATATATATATATATATATATATATATATATATATGCTGGGGTTTACCGTCCCAACACCGCCATATGACTATGAAAGACGCCGTGATGTGTGATGTGTATATATATATATATATATATATATATATATATATATATATATATATATATTGGAATCGCAATTTGGTATATAAAGAAGAAGCGGTACTTTAAAAAAAAATTTTCCACAAACAGCACTCAAACCACCTTACAGGAAGTTCAGAATCCAGCCGTGTTACGAAAAATTCTTTATCTCTGAAATACTCTAGCAGTTCACTGTTTTGACTGCAGTAAATCCCACGATTTTTTTTTCGAATGCGTTTGAGATGGTCGAGAAAATGGCTGGGACGTTTGGCATGGATTGACCCACAATCAATGCTTCCCAAAATGCACGTTTACGTGATGAGAGATAAACTGGAACAACAGTTTTCTTGTTAAAATATAATTAATGACAAATTCTTTAGAACTTGAGGAAATTAAAATTAACTCACCGTTCTATACCGAACGTGTGTACTTATAAATTTCTGTGTGCCTAATAAAGAATGCCTTAGGGAAAGACACTGCCAAAAAGCCACATACAAAAAAACAATTATTGTGAAACGGAGAGCATTTCCAACTAGCTTTATTCATGTCGGAGGGCCTTATTAGCACACTGTCTTACATGCGCAATAGGGCAGCACATCATAAAGTAATATTGTGGTTAAATATTGGCAAAACTATTGCCTTAGTGGAACATGCCATCGAAGAAATTCGTCTTATGAAGTAGAACAACCGATGTATCGATTGAGAATGCATTATATTTGCAAGCGGCGGGCATCGTTGCATCGAATAATGCTTCTTGGTTAATTCGATCCTGCTGCCTCTTAGAGTGTCTGTGTGACAATGTGCTAAATGAATGCCATGGTTTGAAGAAAAATAAAATGAGCGGACATTTGACGTTAATTAATGTTTTACTTTCACTCAGATTCATCTATTTTATGAGATGTTGTTTCCAAACCAATGCACACAAAATACACTTGCATAAACAACAATGACAACAACAATTTCTAATATCTATTGCAGAACACGGAAGAGTCGTTCATCAAGAAACCGTGGAACGATACTTCCGTCATGCTTAGCGACACGCTGACAAATCTCAATTCTTATGTAAATGATAATCATATATTTCGCTACGACGACATTGTCGTACTCATCACGGGGTAAGAGACGAACTATACCATATCTAATCGTAATGCTGTGGTAGGGTACAGTAAGGTATTTTGCTGCTTTTCGGAAACGGTGGTCACTTTGGAAATTTATACCACCTGTGGTTCTTTAACATGCGCCCAAATCTGAGCACACTGATCTACAACATTTTCGCCTCTATCTAAAATGCAGCCGCCGCAGCCGGGATTCGATACCGCGACCTGCAGGTCAGCAGCCAAGTACCTTAGCCGCTAGACCACCACGGCGGGGCAGAATTTAAAAGAGTTATCAAGAAGCGACCGTACGAGTTTCTTTCAATTAACTGCACAATGCGTGCATACCGGCATCTCCCTTCAGTAAACAGTAATTCCGGCGACGTGTGAAATGACTAGACGAATAATTGAAGCTTAGTTCATGGGTATTTTCGGTGATTCGTGCATTAGCGTTCGTGATTTTTGTGTGTTATTGTGTCGTTTCTTCAGTCCTCTCCAAGGTGCGCTATACTGTTAACAGTTATAATTAATCATCAAGAACAAGAAGTGCCGCTTGCAGTGTAACTTTATTGTACACTTACTTGCAAAGAGATAGTACTAAAAAAAGCCATCGTTAACTGGAAAGAATAGTTCAGATAAACAAGCTTATGAATTGGGTACATTGCAGCTATATTTCTCTACCGGATGTTTCGAATTATTCTTGCAGACTTGACTTGGCTGCGAATTATGGTGCTAACCGAGCTCCTGGCAAAAGTATAGCAGGTGAGTCTAAAAAAACGCTGGCACAGACTTCACGCACCAGCTTTTACTCAATATAGCACACTAACTTTGATGTGAGCTCACCAGGTATTATTGTTGCGTACGTGACGTCACTGCAATAGAATGCTTTAGCTGAGGGTTTGGAACCTTTTTTCTTATGTGGTTCTTAAAGGAAAAAGAAAAGAAAAGTGAGCCCCGTAACTGTCTGCATCAGGTGTGACACCTCAACAGTAGCTCACAAGGTATGATGGTAAGGATAGATTAAAAAGATATGATTAAAAGGTATACATAGATAGAGGAAATAGAGAGCGAGGCACAGGGACAGCGAGCGATGGAAATAAAGAGGAGATAGAAAAGACGAAAACGGTCGCAGGAGTCCGAGGACGGGGCACCACTTGACGAGAGCTCTTGTCGGCGTCAGGAGATGGCGTAGGCGAGTCCAGTCGGCCAGAGCATCGCTGTCATTGGGGATCGGCGGCAGGAGATGACGTAGGGCCAGCTCAGTCGGCCAGAACTGCACTGTGTCGAGATAGCGAGAACACATTCCGGTCGGCAACGGAATCCAGCGAGCGAGTGTTAGAACCCGCACAACTCAGACCAGTGTATCCTTGCATATAGATTCATCAAGCACATGCCTTTGCAATGGTTGTGAACCGGACCTAAGAAAGAGAGAGAAAGATTGAGAACATTTATTGCACAAAAAAGAGAGAGTTTGGGGAAGCCACAGAGCATGACCCCGCTATATACATATAAGAATGCCCGTGGAAATAAGCAACGACGTAATTTCTTCCACTGAGCTGAGAGTCCAACATTCTGAATTTTTTTTTGCCACACACACACACACACACACACACACACACAACCAAACACAAACACACACACACACAAACCACACACACCACAACACACACACATAGTATATATACTCGAGATATATAGAGAATATATATCTCTATATACTATATATATCTATATATCTATCTATATAATGTGTGTGTGTATGTATGTGTGTGTAATTTTAATAACTAACTTTTTAGGCAACAATATGAGTCAGAAATTCTACTGAGAAAGTTGTTCATCGGGTTTTTAGACATCCAATTAGAAAGTTTCCAGCTTTATATCTGCTAATTTTTAGCGTTTTTTTGTTAACTACAAATTCCCTCAAAATATAAATATACCACGCGACAAGCACACTCTCGCGCTCGCACGCACGATGAGTCCAATGCTCCCTAAACTTGCTGCTGAAACACGTGTATTGAAGGATGTTACGCTCACGAGGTTTGACAATGACTAATAGTTACCGCACTGAGGTGATAAAAACACGTGGAATTGTTATTTCGCACTTCGCAGGGTACGCGCATATCGGAACTGCTTGCACTCGGAACAAAGCTGGAATTGTGGAGGACGTCCCACGGACATTCAGCAGCGCGCATACCATGGCCCACGAGATCGCACACTTGTGAGTTACGTCTAGCTAAAGTTAAGTTGTTACCCTGCGTATTTAGGATGTGACATAATGCAGCCACTTTGCAGGACAATATATGATTTATAAGCACGTTGTTTGTTTTTATCCCACGTTTTTATTGTACTTTATGCGCGAGTCCCTGGAAGGCGTGTTCTGCGCAGATAAGCACATTAAGCGTACACCAGCGCATGTCTGTGTTACATGCATTTATGCAGGGCCACATCAGACGCTACTGTATAAGTGATTAACAAGTTACCTAAGTGAAACATGGAATTAAGAAAGAGAATAGTATTGGAAGAATGAAGATTGCGACCTTACGTGATTTAGTCCCTGAAGCCTAATGTGATCACGTTTCAAACATAAATTGGGTCACCCTCGCTTGTTGCAGTCCACGCCAAACTGCTGAAAGCCTCACAAATGTTTTGAGTACTCTGTTAAGATTACATGCAGGGCACGCCTAACTATGTTCGTTTTAGAGTAGCAGCGATAACACTGAGATAGATTCAAGAAAGCGCGCAAAAAAAAAAACAACGCACTCCATGGAGGATGACATTACCGACGGCCGACTAATGTGGTCGCCTCTTTCAGTGTAGGGCATGTACGTATTGCTTGAACTTTTTATTTCCTGAACACAAGACCACCTAATGAATAGTTTTGTCATTAACAGCCCAAGGACCACGTGGCGAGTAGAAAAAAATTCACAAATAATGAAAAAGCTCCGTAGATAAAACAGTCAACGACAATTGGTAATATGGATGCATTTTGTTTATTTTAGCGTTTTAAAAACCTAATAAAACCCATTGAAACACACTGCATAAGCAAATAGCCTCGTTTTTTTGTTTATTAAAAGAACCCCAAAGGAGCCATATCTTTTTTTTTTCAAATGAAAGAGGCATCGTGTTCGAAATGTCATCACGATACGGCTGTTGTACGTCGCAGCGTTGCAAGCCACGGACGCACCACGAATTCAAAAAAAAAAACAATCTCTTCTTCCCTTAGGGGCCCGCCTCGGTAAACCATTGGCTATTACTGTGCTCGGATGCTGGCCCGAAGGTCATGGGTTCGATCCCATACGCAGTGGTCGCATTTCAAAAGAGGCGAAATTGTAGAGGCATGTGTACTGTGCTATGTCAGTGCACGTTGAAGAACACCAGATGGTCGACATTTCCGGAGCCCTGCACTACGGCGTCTATCAGATGTACATGTCGTCATTTCGAGAAGCAAATCGAAAATTGTTCATTTAAGTTCATCCATAACTACGAAAGTTGCATAACATGGCATAAAAAATCACGTGCACTTGGTGGCCATTTCTGGCCTGAATTCCGGACAATTCTCGGAGCGTGCCAGGCTTCGAGCATAGTAAACACGCGGTGCAAAAAAGCGAGAACAGTATTCGAGAAAAACTCAAACGGCCACGGGCTTCAGCAGCAGATGCCAAAGCTCAGTAGTTCCATGTCGAATCTTGGCCATGCGCGTGCTTTCAAAAGAGCGTCATGAATGCTATGACCATGTCTTTAGCGACCGTGGTTTCGAACATAGCGATTGGGGCAGTCTCTGCTCCAGCATTCTGACTTGGCACTATGCGTACGTTATGTAAAAATATAAAAAAATCAAATATAATGAAAACCGTTGAAGCGCCTTAACCACGGACCACATGCTGGCAAAAAATTTGCTTGCTACACAGTGCTGCCGATTTTGTTATGTGTCGTTCCCCGTGCGATTAAAAGTGACCACGACACTGTTTTTTCAATCTGACATCGAACCCATCAATTCAAGGAGTTCATCATGCAAATGAAGCTAAATCACCCCAAGACTAAACTATTCTCTTTTACGCGAAATTCTATCTGTTTCCCCACTTCATAAACTCTTAATCACGCACCCGTAGAATCAGCCTCGTCGTACACATATCTTGGACTTCACATCCGATCTGACCTCTCCTGGAACCGTCGCATCGAACACATTCTTGTAAGTACTAACCGCTCCCTCAGAATGTTAAAACGTGATACACGTTACGCTCCTGCATATGTGCAAAAACTTCGGTATATTACCCTAATTTACCATAAAAATGAGCACGCTTCAGTGATATAAAATCTAAATCAAGCATGTATCATTGATTGCATATATAAAACCCCTGCAGAACCGTTCTGGTCGCTTCATTTTCGGACTACTGTCGTTTCAATAGCGTCACTGCCTTGAAGGCTCGTGCTGGTCTTGATAACCTTTGTCATTATTGTAAACTTGCTCGCTTATCCATATTTTATAAAATCTATCACCATTCGTTGCTTAATGTCGATTTTTTTTTCAGTCCCCCTTTGCCGTTTTTTCACGCCGTAATCACCTTCTCAAGGTCAAATCCATCACATGCCGTACCTCATCTTTAGCTAATTGGTTCATTCCAAAAACCATCAATGAATAGAACTAGCTGCCTCGAATTATCACAGTAGAATGGAACATTGCGTAATTTATTTACCTTTTGAAAAATGATAAGCAAGCTTAATATTTTGTTCTGTTCTCAATTATTCATTAAATTTTTTATATGTTCTATTATATGCTATTCTGTTATATTTTCTTGCATTTTGGAATATTGTCTTACAGGTGTAGCGTCATTGTGTTTGCTTTTTCATAGGCTGAAGCAAACGTTCCTTTGTTTGTTACTTTTTTGACTGATATATATATATATATATATATATATATATATATATATATATATATATATATATATATATATATATATATATATATATATATATATCCCCTGGTTCAAGTGTTATTATTTTTTTTCTGCAACGTAATCCTTAGGTGCTGCTTTATGTACCTATTTTGACTTTGCCTTCAACAGGATAGGCTCAGTGCACGATGGCTCTACAAATAGCCACAGCAATGTCAATATGTCTCTATGTCCGGCGAGCGAGAACAAGATCATGTCACCGACAGCAGGCACGTACAAGCGGCAGGAGTTTTCTTACTGCAGTACAGTCCAAGTGGCACAGTTTATCCTGTAAGTGATCATTAATAGACAGGGAATTGACGAACGTTGCTAAGAATCTCACTAAGCCGTAGTTTGCTGGCATGTATGCTTTGTCGTATATTATTTTTACTTTCCTTATCACGTTTATTTCAAGAGTGAGAACATAATGTACGCAAACGTCGAAGACGTCAGCTTCTCCGACCCAGGCGAAGTGCGAAACATCAAATGTTTACGAGCCAGAGTATAACTTTTTTGCAGCAACGAAGCATTTAATAGAAGTGTTATACCATGACATTTTGTAGTGAATATTAGAGTGACTTCTACTTTAGATATACACAGCTGTGCCATCGCAGTTGTCAGGAAATACAATGATAGAGGTAATCCTCACAGAAAAATGGGCATCTTACGTCTACATTTAGGGCAGTACCAAGTTAGCCTGTCCTGAAAATGTTACATTAAAGAGCAGACAAGGAGATATCTATATAGGCAACAGATATGTTGCAAGTGACATCATTCATATGAAGTAAAGTTACTTCAACGGATATTTATAACGCGCAGTGTGAACCAAAACGAAGCGGGAAAATGCAGTTACCGCAACGAGTAATCGTATACCACGTGCGAGATGGACATTTTCTGATAGTGCCAGCTAAATTATTGCTTTAGGATAACAGATATTTAATCAGTGGCTAAACAATAGCTGTATAAATATTATTTAGTGAATACTCATCTTAAGTGTTGGCCACGAAAGACTAAGCCAGTTGGCTAGAGACTGCAAATAGAGGCTGAACTTTGATGCTGATGATAATACGCATTATTGCTGGTTCAACATTGTCCAATCTCGGCTCTTGTTCAAGTATGTTCGTTTTGATGTCATTACAGCTAGTGTTCACGCACTTACACTGCTCCAGTAGAAATCCCAACAAGGCCGAAGTTCATTCGAAATTCGAGCCAATTCTTCAAGACGTACACTTCGCGCCTATGTTTCACCTAACTGTTTCGACAAGTGGGCTTGTCTTTGTGACAGCATCACAAGGCACCATAAATGCCTTTCTAAAGTCGAGTCCAAACGTTGGCCTAAATAATATTTGCACTTCAACGATAGCTAACAGACAATGACACCAAGTTAAATATATAAGATTTTTCTAGAAGTAATTGTGATGTAAATGTGAAGGGAAAAAGGTGGACGAAAACATAACTTGCCGCTATCACGAGACAAGAGAACGGAAGGCTTGGAGACAAACAAGTGCTTGTCCTAGCCTTCCGTTCTCCCGTTCACTGTGTGTGCGCTGAAATGTTACCAAAAATGTCAATATATATCCTCATGACAAGCCTTTATTAACACTTCCTTCCTTCATTCACAGTGACGGTCTCGTTCTGGCAGACTTGATGCCTTCAGGTGGCGTACGTAATATAGTCCAGTGTCGGCTCGTGTTGAAGTATGTTCGTTTTGATGTCATTACAGCTAGTGTTTACGCACTTACATTTCTCCAGTAGAAATCTTAACAATACAGAATTTCATACGAAATTTGAGCCAATTCTTCAAGAAGAAATACATTTCGCGCCCATGTCTCACCTTTGTTCTGACAAGGGGGCTTGTCTTATTGGTCAGCTGCCAGTTTGTATTATGATCACTTGCTACGTAACGCCACTAGGCAAACGAGAAATGTTCCACACTCACCGTAGTGACTACTGGTGAACTCGCAGCTGTGGGTTCGCTCTTGTTTGTCTCCTAGCCTTCCGTTCTACCGTCCACTGTGTGCGCGCCGTAATGTTACCAAGAATGTGGTCAAACCATCTCGACCAACTTTCCATCTTATTACAATATATTATTACGCCCACTTGGATCACAATAAATTAAAATTATAATTTTCTTAGTTGCTTTTTACGACCACTTTCAGACGAGTATCTATGCTCTCGCAGTACAAATACTCTTTGCAATGATTCCCAAAGTGCCCTGACCGCAGGTTCTTATGCACTGGCTGTGGCCTTGTTTTGTTGTCATTGAATAATGCAACTTGTGTTGAAACACTAGACGGCACTTTGATTGGTGCACATGTCACCATGATAGAAGATTGAGTCCTAGTTAAGACTAAGTTTATTTGTGATTGTAACAAATAAATAAACGGAAGAACGAACAAACATACAATCAAACAAACGCAGTCTGCCCTTTTTTAACCACACTGTTTTTTTTTATTTAGATTTGGTAAAGGGAAGTGCTTGCAAGACAATATCGCTACAAAGCATACTACAAGGCTAACCTTCAATAAAGTTAACAAGACAAGGCCGTCGTTGGACGAATTTTGCAGACGCCACTACACAGAATATAGTGGTACTCGTTATATAGAAGTAAGTTGCAGGAAGTTTCTATTTATAAGGTGGCACACAATGCAACCTAACGCAACCCGAAGGAATCAAAGCACATTGTTTTTTGCAAGGATGATGTCTAACTGAGAAGTGAATGGAAGAAGCCCGTAGCTCCATTTCGCTCTCTTAATTCAGTTATTATATTGAGTTCAGGATCTTTTTACAGTGTGTACGGTGGGTGGACTGTCTCCAGAGTGGCAGCTAAACATCGGTGAGTCGGAGTTTCACTACGCATCGCGATCAGAGTTGCCCCTTAGCGGGCCTGTGCCTCATACCTGGCAAAGCCCGGGTATGGGGGACAACGAGATGCCGCTAGCGCCAAGCGGAGCACCACTTATCCATCCCGCTCGACTTCAAGTTGCTGCAGGCTCAGCAACAATATCGACGTTTCATACAGAGAGCAGCGAGGTCTCGCAGTGCAAGAAGAGGCGCACAGAGGAAGAAGAGGTTGACAACGATGACGCTACATCGACGTACTCCCTTAATGACATGACACAGATGGATACAGAAGCACCCAAGGAAGACGAGGGAGCTTACACGGTGGTCACCCATCACAAGAACCGAGCTACGGGTATACCGGTGGTATTCAAACCAATCGCAGCCGAGGACTCCTTCTGAAGGTGAATCCCAATCGCATAGCATCTGAAATAATCTCTGCTATCAATGAGAAAGTGACATCATCAAGAATCAACAGAGAGGGAAGTTTTTGTGTTGGAGTACGGTCTTTGTACTCGGCAAACAAGTTGCTACTGATCAAGAGTCTGGCTGGATTGCCTGTACATGTGATGATACCTCAGTCTTACATGAAGACCCTAGCAAAGATAAGAGATGTTCCACTCGAATACAGTGATTATGACCTACTGGGTTATCTTAAAGATGCTGGAGTAATCTCGGTCACACGACAAAAGAGATGGGTAAGAAATGAAGATGGAAGTGCCACAATGCAGCCCATACGTAATGTAATTATTACTCCAGTTTAGACATGACATGCCATTGCCAAAAAGAGTTGCTCTCGGCTTTATGGTTCACACTGTCGAGGAATACATTGAGCCGGTGGTAAGGTGTTACAACTGCCAGAGATATGGGCATAAGGCTAAGACTTGCAGGGGAACCAAGAGATGCAAGGTATGTGCGGGCGCACATGATTACAAAGAATGCACCTCGAAGCGTCAACCTAAGTGTGCCAACTGTGCTGGACTACATCCGGCGTCGTTCTCAGGCTGCTCTCGAAACCGTTTGGCATCAGCGGCACAAAGAGAGAGAATTGTAAAAGGATACCATAAGATACAAAAAGGTCCAGCACCCAATGCGGATATAGTCGAAGATGTTCCTGCAACACAAAGAAGTGCAAAACAGTGGCGCCACGACTCTTACTTGGAAGTATTGAAGCGCTCAGCACCAAAACATCGCGTTGGCAAAGAAGTCCGGGCCCAGAAACATGCTGAAGTGGAACGTTCTGCCGGGCCAGACACAGCCAAGGAGCCATTGACTACCAAAGGGAAGGGCCACAGCAGCTTGCTGAGGAAAACTTCTTCAAGAAATGCGATTTCGGCGGAGACAGCCGGAAACGAGCAAGTCATTCTGCCAATAATATTTGCGGCTCTCAAAGCAATTCTACGATCTCTGCCACAAGCAGGTTCTTTACCAGAAGTGAAATTGCTGCTAGATGTTGAGCATCTTCTCTTGTCGCAATCATGGCTACCGGACTATCTAACTGGTACAAAAGAAGTGCAATATTCCAGTGGAACTGCAACGGTTTGCAGAATAAGAGTGGAGATTTTCGAAAATTCGTCGCTCAGCACGGGTTTCCGATTTTGTGTATTTCCGAACCAAGAGTATCCACTAACTTTCGCTTGTCCAATTATGTGGTGTACCAAGCAGACCGTCCTGCTGCAAAAAGCAGAGTGATGTTGTGTGTGAGACGCGATATTCCGTCGACACTTGTGGCTACTTCAAAAACAGATGCGCCGAAATTTGTTAGATGCAAAGTGAAGTTTGGTAACGTTACTGTAACTGTAGTTAGTGTTTACGTGCACCCTCAAGCAAACGTTTCATAGCAGAGTTGGCTGCAGTGTGTAGATTTGACCATGATCCCATAATTATACGTGGTGATTTTAACGTGCACCATGAATTGTGGGGGTAGTGAGCGTTGTAGTGTAAGGGGATCTGCTATAGTATAAATATGCAAAGATTAAGGTTACACTATACTAAATGATGGTTCTCCACGTTTCTACGGGGGCATAACTACTGCAGCGTACTAGACATTACTGTGTGCTCCTCTGAATTAGCGGCTGGAGCAGACTGGACTGCAGACGCTGACACAAGAGGAAGTGACCACTTGCCAGTATTCATATATCACCCAAAGTTGAAGAAAACGAGAAATAACCACACAACAAGAATTACAAACTGGGCATTCTTTCGAGAACTACAGAGACAAAATCTTGAACGCTGTTCTGACGCAGAAACGTATGCATCGAAGATAAAAAATTTTCTAACAAAAGCAACTCGTACAGTACCCATTACAGATGGGTATTCGGGTGTTGACGCTGAGTATGAGAGGCTTCGGGCAATACGACGCCGATCTGAAAGAAGATATCGCAGGTCGGGTAATTTAGAAGATTTCAAGGTTGCACAGAAAGTACACACTGGAATGCGTAACCAACTGCAGAAGCTTTCAACCAAAAGGTGGCAAGATTTATGTGCCTCACTTTCTCCATTTACCTCGGCACCTCAACTGTGGAACATGGTACGAGCCCTCCGACAGCCAGTAGTCCACTCGAGACCACTACAGGCTCTAGCGCTGTCTCGAGGAGTTAGCGAACGTGTGATTGCCGAAGAGTTTTGCGATCTCATACTGAGAAATGGAGAGACTGCTCAAACCAGCGAATATAAATCCTCAGAAGAATCAGCTTCGGCGGTTGTAAAAAAGTCCTCTGCGATCAGTTCATCAGATCTGGATGGCAGCTTCACACCAGAGGAGCTCCAATATGTGCTGTCTTCAGTAAAACGAACAAGTTCACCAGGAACAGATGGAGTTACATACGCTGCTCTTGCTAATTTGTGCAAAAAAGGAAAATTACACCTGTTGGACATCTATAATAAAAGTTGGCAAGAAGAAAAAGTTCCGGAAAGTTGGAAGATATCAAAAGTAGTACCATTGCTAAAGCCAGGGAAGAGCCCTATGGAGTTGGACTCGTTTAGGCAGGTTAGTTTGACAAGTTGTTTTTCAAAAGTGATAGAAAAAATTATCAATGAACGAATTTTATGGTGGCAAGACATGAAAAAACTACTACCAGAAAGCATAGCCGGCTTCAGAAGAGGTAGATGCACAATGGACTGCATTCTGGATTTGGTCACAGATGTGGAAAACCAACGAACGCAAGGAAACATCACTGTCGCTGTATTCCTTGATGTCCACCGAGCATACGACACAGTGAGTCACGTCACGTTCTGGAAGGCCTGGCGTTACAAGGATTCAAGGGCAAGATACTGCGTTGGATCGCTGACTTCCTGAAGCACCGGAAAATTTTTGTAGTTACGCAGGAGGGCCCAACGTCAGAACATGTCGTCAACCAAGGAGGTCCACAGGGCAGCGTACTAAGCCCTACTCTCTTTAATGCAGTCATGGCGCAGCTCCCGTATAATCTTCCACCCAACATCAGATGTTCAGTATATGCTCATGATATAAGTATATGGACGCCTGGTCCATCGTTTTTGGATATACAACAAAATCTACAAGAAGGATTGGATTATGTAGACCATTTTCTAAAAAAAAATGGGTATGGCACTGAGTCTGGCCAAAACAGCCATACTTCCGTTTACATTAAAAAGACCTGAAATTTTTAGATTATTCAGCAAAATCAGCCTATTAAAATGGTTAAAACTCATAAATTCTTGGGAGTAATTTTAGACCGGAGACTAACATGGTCGCCTCATGTCCAGTCCCTGGAACAAAAAGTGAACCAGGCCATTCGAATCCTCCGGCATCTCTGCGGGGCCAAATGGGGTGGTACTACAGAGTCGTTATTAGCCCTACATGTTGCCTGGATACGCCCCATCGTAACATACTCACTGCCCCTGCTGCACGGACTCCCAGCCTCCACCGAAAGAAGGCTTCACTTGTTATGGCAAGGAACTTGAGGGTATGCCTAGGTTTACCACGGTCAACTTCCACTGCTTTAGTGTATGTGGAGGCTCGAGAGCCACCTTTGGCAGTACTCCGAACTAAAGAAACATCTCAAAATTTATTTAGAATTTTCACGCAACATGAAAGTAATTTTTTATCTGGTGCACTAACACAAAGGACGGCAACGAGACTACAGGATACTATATCATCATTTCAAGCAGTAGTACCAAAATTTAAACAATGGAAACCTTCAAAACCACCTTGGACGCTACCACTTCTCAACGTTATCCGTGAAATAGACGGCATATAGAAGAAAGCAGACATGGCACCTCTAGTAGCGGCACAGTGGGTACTTCATCAGCTTCATGTAATGCATAATGAAAAAACGAAGATATATACAGACGGACCATGCACAGAAGAAGCGTCAGCCTGTGCGGTCTTTTTACCCGAAATTCAGAAAAAGAAGATGTACAAATTATCGCACAAATCTTCATCGACGACAGCAGAATCGGTGGCTATTTTTGAAGCAGTTAAGCTTATCTGCGAGAATCCCGAGCCACGAAAATGGGTGATATGCACTGATAGCAAACCTGCTCTTCAGCTAATCAGAAATGTGAGATCACCTTACAGAAATGGTGAAATAGCACAATGTATCGCAGAAACTGTGGAATATGCCTCATCGCAGGGTCACAACAACGTATTCCGATGGATACCCAGCCACATTGGAATAAAGGGAAATGAAGATGCTGATAGTCTCGTGAAGAAAGCATTGAAGGAAGGACGGGATTGCACAATCCCTATATCTGGGACGGATATTCGACATTTTATATCGCAAGGAGCTAACTATTGTTCGATGGAGAAGTGGTTTGAGAGCCCTAAATCAAAGGAAACGGTACTTTATGAAGTTGATCCACACAGAAAATTTTCCATAGCGACAGACCTCCCACGACACCTAGAGACATTGATCCACCGACTTAGATTGGAAGTAGCATACACAAACAGCTTCCGGCACAAGATACATCAATTCAACTCACCGGAATGCCATTGTGGTCATGCAGAAGAAAATGTGCGCCATATTCTTTTGGAGTGCGTTAAATACGCGAAGGAAAGAGAAAAATTAAAGAACAAATTAGCAAGTTTGGACAGACGGCCCCTATCAATAAAGAAACTACTTGGACCATGGCCTGAGATGCATCTTCAGAAAAAGGCAATAGTATTCCTGACAGACTTTTTAGTGGAGACCGGACTGGACAAGCGCCTATGACTGACAGCCAGAGATGGGTGTTATGTAAAGTGTGGTCACATATATACTGGCATTAGAGTAGTAAGGTGTGCGTGCAAGTAGTTTATGACGGTTTGAACTGCGTGAAGAAAACTGTGTATTGGCATGGTATTTGAACTGGTTTCAGTGTGCTATTATGTGTTTTTTTCCTTTTCCGTATTGTTAATTTTTGGGTACCGTTGTGTATTATTATTTTATTTTTCGCTGCAGAACTTTGTGATATGGAGTAGCCGAGGCAATAGGCCCCTCAACCTCTCCTCAGCAAAACAGTTAAAACAGAACAGAACAGAACAGATGTCTAACTTGGAGCTTTGTCTTAATATCTCTTTCGAGTCATATGTGACGGTATTTGTACACAAAATTAAGAACAGGGATGTGTTTGTATTTCACCGCTATCCTGTAGCGTAGTCGGAAATTTTTTTCGGGAGGTGGGGAAGGTTTGAACCCTCCAACACCGCAGCTGGCGACACCTGTGGCTACCTCCGATAGTGGTGGAGTGCAAAGCATTCGTACAACAACTTATGGTTAGCAAAAGGTGGTGTCCTTGGAGGACGTACAACACGACATAGTGTACCTGCAGAACAAGTGTGGGAAACAGTGTTGAGATGTACTTTATGGTCAAAATTTGGATGCCTCCTCAACGTTAATTGAATTTTCATATTCAAATGTTTCTTGTAAAAGGCCGCAATGATTTAAACACGGTAGTGAAAAATAGCTCATCTAGCATAAGTAGCGCCATACGTAGCATTGTCCATGAACAAGAAATCGCGATAGATGCAAAAATAAAAATCAAAGATTCGAGCCGGTAGCGAATCCAGGCATTTGGTGGGAAAATCGTCTGTTTTATTAGAGAGGTACGCCATTGCTTGAAGCTACCTTGAGAGAGAGAGACAACACCCAAACACTCTGTACCGATTAGTTAACCAGCGCAGCTAAAACGTGTGGCCACAGGCGATTAAAGACATTGCAGCCGAAACCAAATTGCTGCCCGGGAAGCGTCTGCTGAAAGTGGGCGTCGACCCCAAGGTCCCTAGCAAACGCGTTCACGCCATTTTCACATTGATGCGGTCCTGCCTGCAACGCCACTTCTTCAGCTCGCCGTTGTCGCTTGCATTAGGGCTCGTGAGGCTACTGGATCCTCGGTGCGCAGTTGCTCTGGCGCTTTGCTATACCCAAGTTTGTCCTTCTGCCCGTACGGCTGCATCGGCCGCGGCGAACATAAATTCTCTCACGAATCCACTGTCGGTGCTGTTACTGAAAAGTTACGTGGTGTTCGGCCACATTCGTATTATCCACGCACTCCCCATGTAAAAGTTGCAATTTAAAATTTCTGCGCACGTGTTCGGCCGCAGGGTTGCGAAGTAAATAACGACGGCGCTGGCCAAGGCATGCGTGCTTGGTTGAGGCGTAGAGAACTATATAACTGACGATGCAGCCAATAGATGCCATTACCATTTATAAGTGGTGAACAAATTTTCTTTTCGCCTAGCCATATATATACAAAAAGCCTTATGCAAGCGTTACGTAGACGAGAAGTCTCGGTACCAGATGTTATATTGAGCGGCAGAAGCGCCGAATCGCACCAACCATCACGTAATGTAAACTGCGCAACGACATGGTGTTTACAGGCCCACTCGTTATAACGCATTAGGCCAAGATTATTCAACATAATCTGCGGCATCAATAAGATGTGCAGCTGCGAGGGGGCGTGTATCGCCTTAACGCCTTACGGTCGCGTAGCGGTCACCGGTACTTTGCAAAATGATAAATTATGCCTTAGTGGACGCTAAGCACTTGTAGTGGGGGTAGGCACAATGAGAAAGCTTACAAAGTCCACTGTCACGCGCACAGGCATTTCCTTCTGCGCGGTATGGTTGAGGTCAATACCTGAAAGCAAAGCATGGCGAAAGAATGGAAAGTGATGTGAACAGGACTGATTACGTTATTGCGATTACGTGTGAAGCTTAAGTATCCTCCAAGTTTCCCTAATCAAACAACTACACAACGAAATATGTGTAAATTGCTTTGACAGAAAAATGTAAATTAGGAAGTCTAGAAACATGTTCCATTAGTTTGTCTCCATATTAAAAGTGAAGGCTGACGGACAGAAACACGCAGTGCACTTTTTTTAAACATTTTGCCATTACTCTCAATATTTCAGAAGACGAAACACTTAACTTTCAAGCACGTAATTTTCTAACGAAAGCATACTAAGCCGTTCTGTCAAGTTGTTCAGTTAATTTCCTCCTTCTCGACTAGCTTCTACACTAGCTATAAGGAGGGAAGATGTTTCAGGTTCGGAATGGGTCCCCTCGATGACTCGAGTGCACAGTGGCAGCGCGAAGGAAGAGCCGTAGTCCGGTGAGGAGATGCTTTATTGCAGCCTCAGGCGTCTGCCCGAGTCCAAGCCCGAACCTCCGCTCTTCATTTCAAATTCAAACATCACCTTTTCAACTCTCGGTTGAACAAAGGGTCTTCACACAAGCCAATCACACGTGTGGGCTTGCATTGCCACAACCGATTGCAGAAACACTGTCATAATAGACACTGCATTGGTAAAAACCACGTTACCAAATACAACACGCAAAGGGATAGGTTCTCCGCGCGTGACACTCTCTCCCATGCCAGGCCGTGCTGTCTCCGTCGGCAGCCGTTCTCGCGCTCGAGCCCCGTCAGTTCTCTCATTAATTGTTGCTTCGTAGAAGCCTCCCTAAGAGCGGTGGGTACACCGTTGGGCTCCATGCGCTTACCAGGTGTGCATGCGTTAGCGAGGCGCCCCGACATCCCAACAGCACTCGGTAATGACGTACAGCGGGGGAGGTTATGCTCGTCTCCCTGCCACCACTATGTCTCGGTCAAGCAAGTGGTCGCGTCCCCGCGTCATTCTCAATGGCACGTGTGCATGCCAACAATGGCTTAAACTCCGATGGTGGCACCTGACCTGCCTCTTTCCAGACGCTTTTCCGAGTAAGCCTTCGCCTTCTAGTCCCGAACGGGGGTGACTTTGACGGCTCCGCTCGTGAACCGTGCGAACGAAGGAGTCTCCTTTCTTTCCCGTGCTCGGGGTCTTCCACATTCGCCTTCGCGGAACTGATCGCCTTCACTGGTTTATGGGTCGGGAACTGGCTACGCGCTCTACATCAGCCGCATTAATTGCGCTACACCCAACCCGCTGGTAATTGGTGCCTCATACTAACTCCTCCCCATTCAAGAGTGTTACTGGATACTCGATATCCAGTAACGCGATACAAAAACAAACAAAAAAATCGCTCAAAATAAACTCACTCTCGGTGCACGCACATGCGTGAACCGATTATCGCTTCCATCTCAACAGGAGAACTTTCGCGTCCTTCTGCGAAATAGACACAGCAACACACATACATAATGCTCTCAAATAGTCCTCCGAAAGAAAACACTCGTAATTCATAATGCCCTACTCTTAATAACGCATTCAGAATGCTAAGTTCACAGCGCCAGTCAGTTCGCATTAGCTTGTCACAGGGCACACGCACCGTGCATAGTCCGGCGGCATATTGTCTTTTAATCTCACAACACCAAACGGTCATTGTCCCAACACGAGAGACCCACTCCATGCGTCCTCCAGGCCCCGCATAACACACTCAATGAAAGCGACGGACCCAGCGCTATAGGTATATCTTGGTCTCAGCGGATCGTACCACGAAAAAAAAAATTATGACAAACCCACTTCACAAACACTACCTTATTTAATCTACAAAAATATCCCTACACAACACATCTAATACACCTAAAAGCAGTTCTACCACTTGTAGGCAAGCTCGTATGGTAAGAAGCAACTCAACAAGAAATGCACAACAAACAAGACATTTTCACATCACGCTGGAACTATTAGTCTATTCGTCCCACTTAAACATCACGCATAACACTTTAACGTGTGATGCAAACTCATGTACAGTCATTCAATTCAAAGAGACTACTTGAGTTGCACTACAACAACAACAACAAAAAAACTCAACCATATGAGAAAAACGTCACCTTGCTACAAAGAGCTACAATCACGCAACCCAGTAATCATCCGAGGCGCGAAAGAGCACAAGCAGCCTCGTTCAGCGTGCCTTCAATAAGAACAATTAATTTTTCTCATTCAACTGTGGATGCCTCCCGTTGCGACTGTTTCAGTCTATTACTGAAGAATGCGACTGATCGTTGCCATTCCCCTATTGTTTGGGAGAGGCAACCTCTCATTGCCCTTTCCGATGCGTTCGTAGCCAAACAAAAAGCTTCGCTGGGGTTGGTTGCCGTCAACTCAGAAATCAACGCGAAGGCCTCTAACTCAATCAAACGCCGCCTGTGTTCACGTTTCATGGCAGCGTGTTCAAATTTTTCGAACTGCCGTTACCAATAAATAGCCGACTTTCACTAAAAGCCTTTCACCATGCTACCACTCTTCGGTAACACGCCATACCTAAACACTAAAAAAAAACGCAAAACTAGTTACTGAAATAACTTCTCTCCGCGGCGATTACATAAAAAAATCTGTTTCAAACCTTAAAAAAATTCCGCCATATCCACGAAGTGAATGATGATGAGTGGGCGAAGCTCCGGAGGTAAACCTGGTAAACCATGAGTACTCTGTACGTTTTGCCCACTCGATTTTATTACATCGCTCCCCCTAGCGTACGTCGCCGCACTAAATCGAACGATTGCCTTTAACCAATGACACGCGCCATATGTGACATCATTCCTATTTTATAAGATCTCGCGTCTTTCATCAACAACAAGTACCGCTTTCTAGTTTATAACATCTTGCATCTTTTCATCATCAGCTACAAGTACCACCATCTAGTAAACACTACAAGAACTAAACGAGGGGTGGCTACATACAGGATACGGTACCGCCATCTAGTGAACACTGCAAGAACTAAACTAGAGGTGGCTACATACAGGCTACAGGGGACGCACAGCCCACGCCCTAAGGAGCTTCGCCCCTAAAACAAACTAAAGTTACCTTCAAACTAATCCTGTAGTTTGAATCTACAAAGAACTTTCTGCTCCATTTCACACTTCAGTCGCGCACGTGATGGCCCTACTGTGAGTGCTTTTCCTCTTGAGCAGGCAACACGCAAGCCGTAGAATCCCCTCGTTCTAAAGCCGAAACCCAATGCTAGCCGCTTTTAACGCACTTTCTCGTTTTCTTTTCTGGGCAGTTACCACCACAAGAGTTGTCGATCGCTGACACTTCGTCTCGGCTCGACTCTGACACCTCTTGTTGCGACTGACACAGCCTTTTGCCAGACGCTTTTCCGAGTAAGCCTTCGCCTTCTAGTCCCGAACGGGGGTGACTTTGACGGCTCCGCTCGTGAACCGTGCGAACGAAGGAGTCTCCTTTCTTTCCCGTGCTCGGGGTCTTCCGCGTTCGCCTTCGCAGAACCGATCGGCTTCGCTGGTTGACGGGTCGGGAAGTGGCTACGCGCTCTACACCAGCCGCATTAATTGCGCTACACCCAACACGCTGGTAATTGGTGCCTCATACTAACTTGTTCAGTCATGGATGCTGAAGCACACCAGCCTTTTATACGGAGCCACAACTTTCATGCACAATTTAAATGTTTACGAGTGTCTTACGAAAATCCCATTTTACAAATTACTGACGCCTTTACTGAGTAAAACAAACGCGCACCCTTTGTTATTTCGTGATGATGATGATGATGATGAAAACTTTTTGTTAAGATGTGAACTCTTCGTAAAATTACTGTATCGTCTTCCTATTGCTTAGCTGTAGAGCTGATTAACTACAGGAATCAATAAATTTACAGCTTTTGTAAACATTTGAGAAGAATTCACTTACTAATAAGAAAATTTGTTTGAAATAGTTGACAGGTATATTATTCTTTTTGAATGCGATGAACGTTCATAAATTCACGGCATTCATTGCTTTAGAAAACTAATTCTAAATTTCTTGTTATTGAGATAGGATTCAGCGAGGTGGAGCTTTGTTAATAATTTGTTAGGTGGATGAGGTAGTGGAAGAAAATTTGGGAAGGTGAATCAGGCGAGCGTCTGATTTACTATCCTACACTAGGGGAAGGGGAATTTTAGGGATGGAAATAGAGATATGAATATAGAACATAAAAAAAACCGACAGTCTACGGTCCACTTTCGATCTTTAGTTCATGCTGCCCACTGAAGGATTGCAAGCACTGGACGTAGAACGTACAGTACCTGCTGTACGGCCTCTAGGCGTCTCTCATAATCATATGGTGGTTTTGGGACGTTAAACCCCACATATCAATCAATCTGCTGTACGGCCTCAGTGTGTGCGGATTTCAGCCGGCCGACCAACACTCGAACTGTGTCTAATAGTTATTGAAGAGCTATTAGGATAGGTTTGTACTCTTCTAGCAATGCCGAAATGCGCTGTGAATACGCATGTCGTTGATTTGATGGACTTTTGAATATAGCAAAGAGCTCGAAAGTAACACACCTTCGAGATCGATATGAATGCGCATGAGGTACATAAGTTCTCTTTCGTAACGTAGCACTTTCTGAAACAGTAAATGGTGGAATGTATTTACCTTCCAGTATGGGATAAGGAGACTGAGCCTTGAAAATTGCATGATAACATGCACGTGGCCTACTAGACCAGGTCATGTAATTATCAACGACGCACCTGATGGCACGAGCTGCAGCAAATCCGCACCGCATTCGGTAAGTTTAACAACGTACGTTGTAACGATCCTATCCATAATAATAACAGAAGTATTGCTTAGCACACTTGGTTTTTGCGCATGTTGCTTTTTTTCAGGTTTGCATCAACGGTAAATGCACTCACATTGAAGATGTCCAGACATTCGGAGACGATGTTAAGTACTCTGTGGACTACTTGCGTTAGACATCGTGAAAATATGATCATCGACTTCGCAAGTCATCAACAAAGTGTCATGACAACATTTTCGCGTTTATCGAAAAGTAAACAGAAATATTAAAATGACATTCACAACAGAAAAATTTGACAGTGCTGAACCAAATAGTCTGGCCCACCAGTTTTTAACGAGCACAGTAAACACAAGTATGCAAGATGGGAACAAGAAATATAACGACATTGACTGAACAACGAAGCTACACTTGGAAGCATTTCCCAATGAATGTAGGTTTTGTCCAACTTCGCTTGTGTGTTCATGTTAGCGCAGTTCTTGCTTAACGTCAGACAATTATCCTACGGAGAGTGTTTAAAATTAAGGGCTGTTTGAAATATTTTGTAGCAGCTTATTTAAAAAAATACTACGGCTCAGGTAACAGGGTGGGTGTTTGGGCCGGTTGGTAATACATACTAAAGAAAAATCCTTCTTTTGAGAGCAGAACTTCTAAAAGGTCAGGTAGTGTGCTTTCTTTAATCTGTCTTCTTTTCTCGAAAGTTCTGTGTACGAAGAGAGGATTTTATTTTAGCACGAAAGTGTTTTATGCCGGGGTCCACTATGGCTCTGTGGACGTATTTTCACCACAAATATGACGTTGTAAAATCTATAGTAACCAATAACAAAGAAAAAAACGTGACTTATTCCCGTATATAGGAATTGGTATAACACCAAAGTTAAATGTGTCTTTACGGATGTGGCTAGTGTTTATTGTGCAATGTTTGAGGAGCACCTGCAAATGGCAAAGTCACATTAAGGACGGCAAGCAGCTCGAAACTTGCAGCGAACTCCTCTAGCAGAAAGCACGCACAAAACCCGCATACACAGGACGAGCGCAGACTAACAACTGTCCCAGTGCGACACTCGAAGCGCACTGTTCAAGCAGAACGAAAGACGTATGAAACGAGCGCACAAGCAAACAGACGAGAATCACCAACAACTGTCAAAGTTCTTCCTGCGTCGTGTGTTAGCAGCGCACTCTTTTCGTAAGCGGGGCAGCGCAGCGTGCGAGGTGACCTTCGTCTCCTCTCGAACTACGAGTCTGATAACCGCGCGCGCAGGGGAAGACCACGCTCCGTGCAGGTGGCGCTTCGTGCAGTCGATGACCTTTCGAACGCAACACAGCACGAGCCCGGTACGTGCCATCTCGCCACTGGTAACAAGAATACGCTAAAGTTCGAAGCCATAAAGACTGCCAAAGGGTGTATGATGAACATAAATGACTTGCCGTTAGCATTTCATACAATGTGGGCCCCCCATGACGTAAGCCCCATGACGTAATGGATAGCGTCGCGCGCTGAGAATCGAGACGTTGCTGGCTTGATTCCGCTTAGCAAATGCTTGCTTTCTGGATTTTTTCTAATCTCTTGGTATATTTTTCTACGTCATTTCCGTGGTCGAAGTACGTCAGTGAAGCTGGGGTGGACCCCGGCATAAAACATTTTCGTGTTAAAAAGTCTTCCGTAGTGGGCTCCTGAACCAGTGACCTTACGTTAGCACGCGCCACTAACCACTAAGCCATGAAACATACGTTACTCAGGTTGTTAACAGCGAACCATTTATATACACCATCTATAGTTGGCGGTTCTGAAAGCTCAGAACGTCCGTGCGTTTTCATCATCAGTGGCGAGATCGTGCGACGTGCGTGCATTGGGCACACGCGTTCTAAAGGACGTCGCCTAAAGGTTATTGGTTATGTCGGTTCTATAGTCAGTTATAAAGGTCGTCGACATAGGAAGCCATTTCAAAATAAATAACTGACACAGCATCAAAGGTATGTTGCTTACGCGGAAAGTGGCTCATTCGATTCCGGATACAGACAGTTCTTCGCACACGCGAATTCACCACTTGAAGCCGCAACTCCAACTCTAAGTTTATTGTTGTCTATCTCAATCCTACGCAACCGTGGCTTGGAGTGTCATTGCTGGACACGCCCTTTGTTTACCAAATGCAAATAGCACGTACATTTCGCTCTGATGATTGGTCTAGCGAGGAAATATTGCACACATGCTCTGTTATTTTCCTCGTTAGATACAGGTGCCAGAAGCAGTCCCTCACAGTAATGTTATCCCGCCTCGATGACCAATTGCTTTTCGAGCAATCGATCTTGGTATCAAGAATAGATATCGAGCCAAAAATGAACGTACGTAGGAGACGTAGAAGAAGGCTAAAAAGTCGCTAGAAACTCAGCTGCTTAATCACGAAAGCGTGTAATACTGGATCGCAGATTGTAATTGTGGATGCCTCCGATAGAGCGATCAGTTCGTTGGGGGAGTCAGGTGCCTCATTTGGCTCCTCTCGAGGCAGCTAACTGTTAAGGTGTGAAACCCCTGGTGTGATGTATGCACATCAGTGCATTCACCTTATTTGCCACTGGGGGGAGCAGGGCCTCTACCATGCGCAGTGTCTGAGCTTACCCGGCGTGGCCACGCAGGTCATGTGACCCGTGTCATGTCGGCCAATTAACCTCGTTCTCTCTACTTTTAAACACTGAAATAAACGCCGGAGAGCAGTCTCCTGTCGGCCTCGCCACACCGCGGTACAGTGTCGTCATTCGGCTTTCTGCTGGCCTGCCTCGGGGTTTCACGTACTCCTGCCCGACACAACACATGGCGAAGAGTTACTGAACGCGGATCTACGGGTGACGCTAGGAAGAGAATGACGTGAGTGACAGTTTATGTTATGGGTCTCACTTTCTGCTGTCTCGCTGATGACTTTCCTGCGTTGGTCTGACTTTTCTTTGTTCCAGCTCCGGCCCTCTGTGAGACACCACTTACTGCTTGAGGCTGCTGTCTACCAGGACATGGTGGCCCTTTTTGTGAAGCTCGTCTGTTCCTCAGCGTGCCGACACGCCTAACATTTCATAGCGTTTATGAAAAGAGATTTTCAAGGTAAACCTAAGCGGCCGGTAGAAGCGGCTAAAGAGACAAACGACGGTAGTCAGCGCTCCTCTGAGCGGGCAGCGTTGAGGGGCAACGGATATACTTCGCAGCGCAAAAGGCACTCGAAGCGCAAGCCGGCCAGAATCAAATGCACACGTCGAGTACAATGGCGGAGTTGGGCTCATTTACGGTGTTGAAGACTGAAGCAGCGGTGACGACAAAGTGCGACACGTTGCTGCAATTTATGGACGCTCTTCTCACGGAGACATTGAACGTCTTGGTCATGCGGCACTTTTTTACGAGCCGCAAACTGCCCAGCGGAACGTACTCCGGTTTCGTTACGGCGCCCAAGGTAAAGGCTTTGCCATGCAAGAAAAATTGATTTGCTGCACCAGATTGAAGGAAAACAAGCTTGTGCAGCAAATCAATTTTTCAAGTATGAACCAACTAGTCTGCAAAAAAGTATTGCTGTTATGCAAGCTCGGTGGTACTTACGGTAACAGAATACGTGATCAGATAATTGCAAGGGAGGTCCACGCACATGTCCGGGCCAAACTGCTGTTTCACAGGGAAAGCCTCGGGCTGCAGAAGGCGGAAGAAACGACACGCGACTCGTAGGTGCTAGTAAGCCCATGTGGTGTTTGAAGAAAATGAGCTGCCACTGGACTTGAATTACGGTTACGTTGGCAGCATCCTGCGCTGTAGCCACCATACCAGCACGTCGCAGCGGCGAAAAATGGCGTATCAGTGGCTTCGTCACCACCACGTTTGAGTTAGCTGACCACCCATATCCAAAGTGGCTGCGTGGGCTCGACAGCGAGTATACAAGATAGCGTTTACTGCCATCTCGTACAACAGTTTGCTGCCAAGCCTCAAGTAGGTGCGTGTTTTTACTGCGGCAAGTTGGGGCCTTTGGCGGCTTCAAGAAATAATAAGGTCAGGAAGATGAAATGCCATTTCTGCGGTATAAAATGACATCTTGCGTCAGTTTGCCGCAAACGGCAAGCATCGGTAAAGGAAGTTGCCTCCATCCAACGTACTGACTCTGGCACTGCTACGGTTCTGCCCGTACATGTTGTTCCGACTAGTCCAAGGGGCTTGCGTCTCCCTGTAGCCGTCGGAAGATATATCCATTTGCCAGTGTTAGTGTATACCGGAGACAGTGCGTCGTTGGCGATGAAAAGAGACTTCGACATGTTTTTCGCTTCGGGGCCTCACTTGTTACGGAAGTTGGCTCACGTGCGGGGTTTCAAGCGTGGCATCCCAATCGTAGGCTCTTTCCAGACGGGCGTGCAACACCGATAGAAACAGGCTGGCGTCTTGTTCTACGTGACAGCTTACGGCACTTCCCTGCTTGGGCTGAACATCGTCCAGCAGCTGTAACTTCAGACCGATGCCACAACCTTAACGTGTCGTCCGACGGCACCACATTGATAACGGCCTTCTCCAGGTGTACCTTCGAGGTTCAAGCATCTGTCTGGCACGCACCTGGGACGTGTCATGGAATACGCCCACCGTACCACTAAGTGGCAGGATGTCACACCGCTGACCGCCAATCTGTGTCAGGTGCTTCGGCAACAGGTGGCCGGCGAGCCGCGTCGACTCCAACTCAAGGACGCCATTTGTCAACGACCGTGGTCGACCACCACAGTCAAGATTACGCATCAACAAACAGATGTTGACTGTGCACGCCATTCGCAAAGACCATGCTGTCTAGTATCTCTGCTGAAGCAGAGATTCGATAGCCTGCAACCCAGGACTATCCGCTGGAGCTTCCCGAGGAAAATGTTGGGTGTTATTCTGAGCAGACTGAATTTTATTTGGTATATTCATGCTAACAGATGCATAAGGATGAAATTCCACAAAAGGGAGACGATGTTGTGTTGTGTGAACCCTGGTGTGATGTAAGCACATCAGTACATTTAACTTCGCCTTATTTGCCACTCGGTGGAAGATAGCATCCACCATGCTTGTTCTCTTAACCTACGTGGCCACGCCGGGTAGGCTATGTGACCCATGTGACCCAAAATTGCTATCTTTCCCTCTCTTTTTTAAACACTGTGTAGAGAGGAAGAAGAATATGTGCCGCAGTGGGTCACGCCTTTAGCAGGAGGAGCAAAGCGCGAGCGTTGGCCCCGATTGCTGTGATTCCTGAGTCCGTTGCTGCCGCCCGCTTTCAGCGTCAATAGATTTACTATTCAAGTGCTACTTGTGCCAATAAACCACGTTCCAGAGTGGTGGAGGTGCTGGGTACTTCAACCTGGAACTCCGCAACAGGAAACTACCTGCCATCCCAGAAATGGCTGAAGAAACCACCCAGCAAGGTACGACCCAGCCTCCGATGGTCATCGTGCCCACTTCGCTACGCAAGGCGCGATCCACCTTTTTTTGACGGTACCGAGAGCAAGACGTAGAAGATTGGCTGGCGACATTTGAAAAGGTGGGCGCAAGCAACAAGTGGGACGACCCTTCGAAGCTTCAATATGTACCCTTCTACCTGAAATAGGTGGCGAGTCTCTGGTTTAACAACCACCACTCGGAATTCGCCACTTGGGGTGCCTTTAAACTACGCATTGCCGATGTGTTCGGTCGCCCCGAGGTACGCAAGCTCCGTGCCGAACAGCGCCTACGGGGACGCGCACAGCTTCAGGGGGAAGGCTTCACAAGCTACATCGAGGATGTGCTCGACTTGTGCAAGCGCCTTGACCCTTCAATGATCGAGGCAGACAAGATCAAGCACATTTTGAAGGGGATAGACGACGACGCCTTCCAGATGCTGCTGGCCAAGGGCCCCCGTACCGTGTCTGAACTCGCCACTCTTTGCCAGAGCTTCGAGGAATTGCGCAAGCAACGGGTCATGACACGGCGGCCAGCGACTACCGACGAAACTCTCGCGGCATTGACCCTAGGTGGAGACAACAACACAATCATGTCGGAAATCAAACGATATGTGCGCGAGGAGGTGGCCCGACAACTTTCATGTCTGTCGTATCAACCGGCAACGGAACCCTCTTCTGAGCGTCTCGCGCCCGCCATCAGACAGGTAATACAGGTGCAGGTCTCTGAGGCACTGCCGCCCGTATCTCAGACAACACCTGTCACCGCGCCATTGACTTACGCTGCTGTTGCTGCTACTCCACCACGACCTCCACTTCGGCCGACTCCCCAGCCTCTACGAGTACCAACGACGCAGTTCCAGCAACACAACAGCGCTTTCACGGAAACCCTTGGCGCACAGTTGACAATCGTCCAATCTGTTATGCATGCGGATATCCAGGTCACGTGGCGCGCTTCTGTCGCCGGCGCTTCGCAACGGGCCCGGCTGCAGCTCCGAGGTACTCTGACGACTCTTTCCCGGCCCGTACAACGCGCAACGAGAAATTCCCCGTCAATACGACCGACACTCAGTGCAACGCGACCCGTCCCCATCCGAAATAGACCACCACCCTGCTGCCGACTACCGACCCTTCGGTCCCCGTCGCTCATCCTCGCCACGCCGCTACCGTTCTCCGTCCCCGCTGCGTCGCCGACCGAACCCCGCAGAGACGGAAAACTGACTGCCGCAGCTCCGGAGGCACGAGCTGCGAAATCGTCGTATTGTAGAAGTCCTCGCCCGTCCCCCACAAACGTTCTGGAACTGTTTGTTGAAGGTCTACGAACTCTTGCGCTTGTTGACACGGGTGCCGCCGTATCTGTGATGAGTCAAAAACTCTGCCGTTCGATACGAAAAGTAACGACACCGCCTTCCGACGTATTGCTGAATACCGCGAGCTCGCAACCTATTCGACCAGTCGGAGCATGTACAGCGAGAGTAATCATTCAGGACGTCCTGTACCACATCGAGTTTCTCGTGTTGACCACTTGTGCCCACGACGTGATACTAGGTTGGGATTTTTTGTCACGGCACCACGCCGTAATTGACTGCGCTCGCGCGCAGGTAGAATTATCTGTGTTTTCAGATGCGCCATCTACTGACAATGAGCGCACTCACCTGGGCAAGCTTCTTGTTGCTTCCGACGTTGATGTTCCTCCTCTTAGTGCCATCGTTGTCCCCGTCAATCGCACTGAATTGTCCAGCTCTACCGTTGTGTTCTCCTCATCTGACGTTTTCAGTCGCCGCCACGGTACATCTCTGCCATACGCCGTTCTGCCACCTCATCAAGATACTTCCGGAATTGTCGTTTGCAATCCTAGCTCATGCCCTTTCACCTTAAGAGCTCACGAAACACTGGGCTATGTTCATTCTGTTGACGACAACGTTATTGTGCCTATTGAGTCCCACGACCCTGGCCAGCAACTTCAGCTGAATGCCGTTACTCCTCTTTTTACGCGGGATGACTACTCCTCGGATATCTTCGATCGTTCCATCGACAGCAAGCTTCCTTCGGATCAACGGGACCAGCTAATAGCCCTTCTGCATGAATTCCGAGATTCATTTGACCTTCCTCAAAAGGCACTGAGTCAAATTAACACCGTCGCTCACACAATCTACACCGGAACGCACCCTCCTTTGCGGCAACGCCCCTACCGCGTATCACCCAAGGAACGAAGTGTAATTGCAGAGCAGGTGGATGATATGCTTCAGCGCGGTGTCATCAAACCATCTTCTAGCCCCTGGTCTTCGCGTGTTGTGCTAGTGAAGAAAAAAGACGGTTCGATTAGATTTTGTGTCGACTACCGGCGACTGAACAAAATTACACGGAAAGACGTATACCCTCTTCCCCGCATCGACGACGCTATCGATTGCCTACAAGGTGCCGAATTCTTTTCTTCGCTGGACCTACGTTCAGGTTACTGGCAGGTTCCGATGGCAGAGTGTGACCGTCCCAAAACAGCGTTCGTTACGCCGGATGGCCTATACGAATTCATGGTTATGCCATTCGGTCTGTGCAATGCACCTGCAACGTTTGAGCGAATGATGGGCAGCATTTTACGCGGCCTTAAATGGCAGATATGCCTATGTTACCTCGATGATGTTATCGTATTTTCGCCTGATTTCCCTACCCACGTCGACCGTCTGCGCACCATTCTTCAGTGTCTTACCAAGGCAAACCTCCAACTTAACCTAAAGAAGTGCCGCTTTGGGGCTCGCCAACTTACTATACTTGGTCACGTTGTGTCAAAGGATGGAATTTGCCCCGACGCAGACAAACTTCGAGCCGTAGCCGACTTTCCGAAGCCGACTTCACTCAAAGAACTTAGGAGCTTCATCGGCTTGTGCTCGTATTTTCGTCGTTTCGTCCACAACTTTGCAACAATAATAGCCCCACTTACACAACTACTGAACGGTCCAGCTAATCTTTCTAACTGCACCCCAGCATGCGACGAAGCTTTCCTTACACTGCGCCTGCCTACTTACGTCCCCACCAATTCTACGCCATTACGACCCAAGTGCCCCCATTAAAGTGCACACAGATGCCAGTGGCGTTGGTCTGGGAGCAGTACTCGCGCAACGAAAGCCAGGCATTCCAGAGTACGTCGTCGCATACGCAAGCCGCGCACTCACGAAAGCGGAGATGAACTACTCCGTAACTGAAAAAGAATGCCTCGCAATTGTTTGGGCGTTAAGCAAGTTTCGTCCTTACTTGTATGGACAGAGTTTCGACGTTGTGACCGATCACCACGCACTTTGTTGGTTGGCGTCGCTAAAAGATCCTTCAGGTCGCCTTGGACGTTGGGCTCTTCGCCTACAAGAATTCGACATTCGTGTCGTCTACCGCTCAGGACGAAAACACTCTGATGCGGACGCCCTCTCACGATCACCAATGAGATCCACCGCAGACCTGCATTCGGACACCAACTTCTCCATCGCTCCCATTTCCGTCACAAGCATGTCGTCTGAACAGCGGAAAGACCCATGGATAACATCTCTCCTTAACATTCTTTCTGACTCTTCAGCGTCTGCATACCCACGCGCTCTTCGCCGACAAGCCACACATTTCGCGATACGGGACGCGCAACTATACCGCAGAAACTACCACGCGGATGGTCGTAAATGGCTCTTGGTTATACCACACCACATGCGATCTGATGTCTGTGCGTATTTCCATGCCGACCCACAACATGCTCACGCTGGTGTGTTAAAAACATATCAGCGGATCCGCCAGCGTTATACTATTGGCGTGGTCTGTACACTTTTGTACGAAAATACATTCGGTCTTGTTCATTATGCCAACGTCGAAAGACAGTTGCCCATTCACCCGGATTATTACAGCCTCTACCGTGTCCGGCGCGCCCTTTCGACCGCATTGGTATTGATCTATATGGTCCCCTTCCTTACACTGCCACTGGAAATCGATGGATCATTGTCGCCGTCGACCATCTGACGAGGTATGCTGAAACAGCTCCACTACCTACGGCAGGTGCACGTGACGTAGCCAATTTCGTTTTGCCTCGCTTCGTACTGCGTCACGGGGCACCACGTGAACTACTAAGTGATCGAGGGCGTGTCTTTTTATCCGAAGTTGTACAACAACTCCTTCGGGCATGCCGCACTGTGCACCGCACCTCTACAGCCTACCACCCGCAGACCAACGGTCTAACTGAGCGCTTCAACCGAACGCTAGGAGACATGCTCGCCATGTATGTCAATTCCGACCAATCAAACTGGGATGTCATTCTCCCATTTGTGACTTATGCGTACAACACCGCGACGCAGTCAACCACAGGCTTCTCGCCTTTCTTTCTTCTATATGGGCGTGATCCATGCTCCACCCTTGACACCATTTTGCCGTATCGTCCCGACGTCTCAGAGTTCAGCCCTCTTTCTGAAATTTTGCAGCACGCTGAAGAGTGTCGTCAGTTGGCCCGATCATTCACCTCGGACAAGCAAGCATTCGAAAAAGACCGCCACGACCGCGACCAGCAAGTCGAGACTTTTTCCGTGGGCTCGCTTGTCTGGCTCCGACTGCCCTTTCACTCCCCAGGTCTGTCCGCTAAGTTTGCCCCCAAGTTTCACGGTCCTTATCGCGTCGTCGAACGTCGATCTCCTGTCACATACGTGATCGAGCCGATCACGCCATCTACAGACAGGCGACGCCTTGGTCGTCAGACTGTCCACGTGAGTCGTCTCAAGCCATATCACGACCCACTTCTAATCTCGTCACCTTGACTTGCCAGGATGGCTCGTCTTCGTCGCCGGGGTATTGTAGAGAGGAAGAAGAATATGTGCCGCAGTGGGTCACGCCTTTAGCAGGAGGAGCAAAGCGCGAGCGTTGGCCCCGATTGCTGTGATTCCTGAGTCCGTTGCTGCCGCCCGCTTTCAGCGTCAATAGACCTACTGTTCAAGTGCTACTTGTGCCAATAAACCCCGTTCCAACTGTAATAAACGTGGATGAGTAGTCTCCTGTCCGCCTCGCCACAGCTCGGTCCGGTGTTTTCATTGCGTGCCCCCTACCGTTGCTGGGCTTTCCGCCGTGCTGCCTATGGGATTCACGTGCTTCTGCCCGACCCGACACTAACTCCCCCACCCCCCTTCGAGCACCACTACAGTACCTGCGGGAGAGAACTGAGGCTGTGTATCTTATTTTATTTATTTATTTTCAGATTTACTGCCAGCCTTTGAAAAAGGCCTTTGGCAGGAGTGGGCAGAACAAATAAAAGAATGCGAGAACATACGCATTCTACAGATGCTACAGATGCCATCCGACGTTTCCACCGTTTTGTCCTCACCGACCACAAGCTGCTTACTTACGCACTACACTTGCTAAGCATCGATTGTGGAACACACACGGCACCGAAACTGCACCAAGTGACCTATATATGAGAGTTCACGACAGTCGACCACCACATCTGTGAGACGAGAATACAGACTCCCTCTCCCAGAACCCTATCAACGCCACCGTGCCTACACCGCACGTTGCTTTTTCTTCTTTGGCTGCAGCTGAAGCGAAGGCGACACGCTAAAACACCTGTTGACTGCTGTCACAGAACGAGCGCTAAAGATGGGCGCGCCGCCAAATTCTTGCGGTAACGCGCGGAAGAGAAACGCCGCGAGGTCAAAAGAGAAAAAAAAGAAAGCAAACGTCCAAGGCTCCCCGGGCGCGCGCTCTCCCCTCGGAAGCGTGACTTCGCCGACGAACCTCCTCACCCCACATCGGCGGCCCAGCAAGTCCGCGATTTTTCTAGATCGAAAGTGGCGTGGTCATACCGAGGTGAGTCATCGGCCGCGGAGGGCAGTCGAACCGTCTCGCGCCTCTCCCCAGCTTTCGCTGCGTATCGCACCGACGAAATGACGAGAACCGTCTGGAATGTCGCGCGCAAGGTATTTAACCGAGCAGCCGAGATGAGAGATCAGGAGGAGACGGAAGTGAGCGCCAGAGCGCGTAGGGATTCCGCCGTGTAGTCGGCGAAGGTTTTGGTCCGTAGGGACGAAGCGGGAGATGAAGAGGATTTCCACCTGAGGGGTGAAAGCTCGAGCTACAGGCAAGAGCGTGTGTTTACCGCTATTGAGCGAGGACGCGTGGCAACAGCTGCGTGTGTGAAGCTGACGTGTTTCCGGCGAAGAAGTATGAAGATTGGAGAGTGGCCAATTGAAGACGCGAGGTTTCCTGGAAGAGAAACTTCGGGGCAGCGGAACGACAACAACGCTGGACTTTGAGTGAATGATTCTTGGAAGAGTATCATTCAGACTTTTGTTCCAAGGACTTTGGACTGAATAGGTTTTCTATCTCTTTAGTCTTTAAGTGTCTTGGTTGTTCAATGCATGCGACTGCATTGTAGTGCGTATTGTCTGTGTCCGTTGTTCGAGTGTGGCTAATTGTACTGTGTAGTGTGTTGATTGATTGGTTTGATTGGTGACATATTGTATGCAACTATTGTGGAGTGTGCATTTTTGTGTATTGTTTTCGATCTGCCATTATTGAGAATATAATTTGTTTGTTTATCAACTCTCGGCTCTGACTTGTTCTTTGGGCCACAGCCGGCGTCCGCTGGCGCGCCAAAAAGGACCACTTCTAAATTGTCCACGCTTTTGTGGTGCGGTTCGGGGGGCCGATACTTCGGCCCTTGGAATTAGCCCGGTGATCGCCTCCCTAATTAACGGGACCGGTGTGACAACTGCGACCACTCCCTGAATTTGAAATAGTTTCTTATCACTGGATCCCTGGATAGTGTAAACCCATACACGACGCCAAGATTACGGGAACGAAAGAAAAAAAAACGAACTGACAGACACCGGCATCTATGTCAGTTCGTTTCTTAACTCCATCCCCATGCTCTTAGCGCTGTGTCTGTTTGTCTTTAAGTATGACCCTACTAGTTCAGCAACAAGCCCTGGACGAGGTTGCTGTGACACAAACGTTAACAGAGCTCGCCCATCCATTCCTGCTTGCCCCCGTCACCAAGTGGTCGAGTCCTTGCACAGACTGTTCATCAAGTGATTAGAGAGAGTCAGACTGGTGATAGCAAAACTTGTATGGCCATGTATTAATCGGGATATTCGACCCTGGATACGGGCATGTGTAGATTGTCGGCGTGCCCAGATACAACGCCACACATCGACAGCATTTGGAACACTCCCTGCGCATGATTCTCACTTCGATAACGTCCCCCTAGACATCATTGGTCTTTTGTCACCCTACCACGAACAGACTTTCCCTGCTGACCTATATGGACAGATTCATTTGCTGGGTTGAGGGCTTCTCTATCAGAGACGTCACCGTCGAGACGACTTAAAGTGCTTTTCTGTATCACTGGCTAGCCCGCTTTGGGTTTCCTTCAACAACAATGGACTATTTGCCGACAATTTTAATTCGCCCGTTGACTGCTATCAGTCAGCTCATGAGAACCTAACGCATTCGTACGATAACGTGCAACTCTATGAGCATGGTGGAGCGCTTTCACCGTCACCTGAAGACCGTGCTCGCTGCAATTAAGGAAAGCATCTCGTTGAAGGCTCTCCCACTTGTCCTTTTAAGAGTAGGTTCTGATTCAGAAGAAGGTCCTGGCCTCAGTCTTGCTGAGTTGGTCTACGGCAGGACACTTAAGCTGCTGGCAGAGTCCTTTACGCACCGCTCAAAAGTGGCATTCATTGCTTGCAGTGACTGTGCACTCCGCCTACGTGAAATCATGAGCGAACTTTGTGTGGTACCTGCGCGGCCTCAAGGATCAAGTGACGTTGACCAGCAGCTCACATCGTACCCATGCGTTTGTACGACACGATTTAGTTCTGTGACCTCTTCAGCAACTTCAACGCCAGCCCAAGCTAATCAAATGCCCCCTCAGCTGACTCACAACGGGCGGCTATCAAGAGCCGTCCCTCACGTGGACCTTTGTTCAGCAACTCACAAAGGCGGCGGTGCTGTGGTGGCTACAGTGAAATTAACAAAAGAAGACTTGGGAGCTCTCTTCTCCTAACTGGTTAACCCATCGCCCACTCAACTACCTCGCCCTGCGGGGAAGGCGAGGACGAGGAGAGCTAAGAGACAAAAATAAAGTTATAGAGAGTTGAGAGTCACGCCATTCCGTTGTCTTTTTCACCACGCGTACACGCTTGCCAACACCTTCGGTGAAAAGTATTCAGCAAATAAATAGTCTGCTGGCTAGGAAATTTCAAGAAATGGAACGATTGAAGTTTTGCTAAGATTTTACCCTTTCGATGAAAAACTGAAAGTATATCAGATTTGTTAAAATTCAAAGAATTTCAAAATAAACACAAAGCTTAATATTTAGAGGAACTATACATCTAACATTTTCTTTAAGGAGGCCAGAAAACTTCATGTGTACTAAGGCTCGGGAACAGAAATCCAGTGTTCAGTGTTGTAGAATAGGCTGCATAATGTACAGACTAACATTTAGACTGCGTAATCAAGTTTGGGTCACCACGTGAGCCGGTAAGGTGCCTAGCTTTAAACCTAAACAACATTGGTTCGAATCCTGATGATGGTAGCGTTGAAAGAAGACAAAGCCACATGGCGATGGGGGGTAAGGAAAAGTAAAAATGCTGTAACTTTTTTCTTACTCATGACCTGCAGTAGGGAGCAAACCAAGTTCTAAACATCGCATCGTGTCTCGGTCGGTAGCGTATGGCATTCAGTTCATAACAAAAAGGGGGATCATTCGAATGACAAAGCTTGGATTGCTGGAACACCAGAAAGATATTTAGACATGTTGCTGCCAATACTCAAGTACTCGTGCTGTCACGTAACTTGTTAATCTGCACAGCAGTATTGCGGAGGAAATATTGCTGGAAGGCCTAAAGATCATACATTGCCGGCAGGCTTTTTTAACATAAAAATAATGTAATTTGGTTTTACAGAACTAGAAGACACAGACAACAGCGGCATGGGACCGAAAGACCCGGGGATCCCATGCCACCAAACTCCCATAAAATAGTTTACCCCCCCCCCCTCCCTTTTCGCGACTCAAGCATAAAATCTACACCAATTTGTATATGAATGCAGTTATGGTGGCTGGCACATGAAAACAGGTAATTTATTTTAATAATCGGCTAAAATAACGCACAGCCCAACAACGAAAACCGTCATTGCTGTGACGTTCCAGTGGCCAAGGCGTTAAATGTTCGTTTCATAAGCGGACGCGTGGTGGTTCAAGTCCGGCTGTCGGCCTAATTTTCAACATGGCTGATTAAAGATTGGATTTTTCTTTTTGTTCTGGGCCTTCCAACCGAACATGCTGCCCAGTTTCAAGGTCTTCGAGTCGTCACCTGAGGCACCGCCATCATCATCAGTGGAAGGTGGGACAAGACAGTGTTTAATTCCCCCCCCCCCCTTTCACCGGAAAGAAACCGCCAGATTTTAAATAAAGTTTATTAATTCATTAGTTTGAAGTTTTGTCGCACATTAATGCAAACCATGTATATCTTTTGTCACAGACATTTCCAACACAGCAGCAGAGAAGTTTTTTTTTTTGTGTGGTGCCGACCGCGAGCCACCAGAATCAATAACAGAACTGACGAGTGCTCGGACTTGGCTTGATTCTTTATGTGGTACTTACCTCGCCGGGCACCTCGGTTGAGGTAGGTACGAGCCTGCCCATAATTAGTCTGTCGCCACAGATCGAAATAATGCAACGGCACGCACATTTTCAGAGCAAAAGGTTAACTGGTAAGCTGGCTTCCCCACCATAAACGTCATAAAGCAGTAAAAAAAAGTTGACGCCTTAATCACCCTTTATAAAGCTCAATTTTTGTCTGACAGCAGAACTTGTAACAATGCGCTAAATGTGTGTATTTTCTGATATTATTGTACTCTAATACATTGACTTCCCTGCAGTACTCAGCTTTTATCTGACGTCACAGCTCGAAACGATGAAACCAGCATGCGTATGTTCCGAGCTTAATGTTCCCTGAAACATTGGCTTCTCTGAAGTAAACATCGAAAAGCAGTCAGAAAAGTTCAGGCTCTTATCACCCATGATAAGGCTCAACTTTTGTCTGACGTCACAGCTCGAAACGATGCTCGCAGCATGCGTAATTTCCAAGGTTATGCTTCACTGATACGTTGGCCTCCCTGCAGTATACGTCCAAAACCGCCGAAAATTTTGAGGCCCTTATCACCCATGATAAAGCTCAATTTTTGTCTGACATCACAGCTCGAAACGATGTACCCAGCATGCGTATTTTCCGAGCTTATGGTTCACTGAAACGTTGGCGTCTCTGCAGTAAACAGCGAAAAGCAGCCGAAAAAGTTAGGCCCTTATCACCCATGATAAGGCTCAACTTTTGTCTGACGTCACAGCTTGAAACGATGTATCCAGCATGTGTATTTTCCAAGCCTATAATTCCCTGAAACGTTGGCTTCTCTGCAGGAAACATCGAAAAGCAGTAAAAAAAGTTGAGACCCTTATCACCCGTGATAAGGCTCAATTTTCGTCTGACGTCACAGCTCGAAACGATGTACCCAGCATGCGTATTTTCCGAGCTTATGGTTGCCTGAAACGTTGGCGGCTCTGCAGTAAACAACGAAAAGCAGTCGAAAAAGTTTAGGCCCTTATCACCCATGATAAGGCTCAACTTTGTCTGACGTCACAGCTCGAAACGAGGCTCGCAGCATGCGTAATTTCCAAGGTAATGGTTAACTGGTACGTTGGCTTCCCTGCAGTATACGTTCAAAGCAGCCGAAAAATTTGAGGCCCTTATCATTCGCGATGAGGCTCAATTTTTTTTTGACGTCACAGCTTGAAAAACGATGTACCCGACATGTGTATTTTTCGAGCTTATGGTTCCGTGAAATGTTGGCGTTTCTGCAGTAAACAACGAAAAACAGTCGAAAAAGTTGAAGCCCTTATCACCCATGATAAGGCTCAACTTTTGTCTGACGCCACAGCTCGAAACGATGCACGCAGTATGCGCAATTTGCAAGGTTATGCTTCACTGATACGTTGGCTTCCCTGCAGTATACTTGCAAAGTAATCGAAAAATTTGAGGCCCTTATCACCCGTGATGAGGCTCAAATTTTGTCTGACGTCTCAACTCGAAACGATGTACCCAGCATGCGTATTCTCCGAGCTTATGCTTCCCTGAAACGTTGGCATTTCTGCAGTAAACAACGAAAAGCAGTCGAAAAAGTTGAGGCCCTTATCACCCATGATAAGGCTCAACTTTTGTCGGACGCCACAGCTCAAAACGATGCACGCAGTATGCACAATTTCCAAGGTAATGCTTCACTGATACGTTGGCTTCCCTGCAGTATACTTGCAAAGTAATCGAAAAATTTGAGGCCCTTATCACCCGTGATGAGGCTCAAATTTTGTCTGACGTCACATCTCGAAACGATGTACCCAGCATGCGTATTCTCCGAGCTTATGGTTCCCTGAAACGTTGGCATTTCTGCAGTAAACAACGAAAAGCAGTCGAAAACGTTGAAGCCCTTATCATCCATGATAAGGCTCAACTTTTGTCTGACGCCACAGCTCAAAACGATGCACGCAGTATGCATAATTTCCAAGATTATGCTTTACTGATACGTTGGCTTTCCTGCAGCATACGTGCAAAGCAGTCGGAAAATTTGAGGCCCTTATCACCCATGATGAGGCTCAAATTTTGTCTGACGTCACCGCTCAAAACGATGTACCCAGTATGCGTATTTTCTGAGCTTATGGTTTCCTGAAACGTTGGCATTTCTGCAATAAACAACGAAAAGCAGTCGAAAAAGTTGGGGCCCTTATCACCCATGATAGGCTCAACTTTTGTTTGAAGTCACAGAAATGTTTGGATGATATAAAGACAGCGCATTTTGAACCATTAGAAGATTTAGAAGCCAAGCTGATCCACTTGACAACGTCCTCGTGAAGGTTGAAACTATAAAGTTTGCTACAATAAAGCTGCAGACCCATGCATGACTTTTAAATACTCCCAATGGATGTTCGACATAATTATCAATAATGTTTCTGCGTGGTGGTTTTCAATTAGACATTTGATTTGTTGTAGTGAATTCATCTTACCTGTGAGATGGATGGACATCCAGATCGTCGCAGAGGTTGTCGGGTTGGCGTAGAAAAGCGTACTCGTTTAAAAACCTTTGAAATCAACATACTTTATTTTTCAGCAGCTGGTACTTAATATGCTCTTGTGGCACACGCAGCGAGCGCACTTTAGGTCTCCTTCACAACCAAACTGAATAATTAATTGACCTTCCGCTTTCATAAAAAGTATGTGAGAATTACAGTGTCGAGAAAACCTGCTGAGCAGGAGCGGTCGAAAGATGGTGCACCGATGAGACATTTTAGAATTATCTTGTTGATAGTTTAACTAACCAACAAGCTCGGCATAAACGTCGCTAGGACTGGCACCGAGGCAAGTACAGTGGAACGTGCCTCAAGGCTACAATCGTTCTCAGTGTAAACGTCTGGAAGCCTGAGCGACATTTTTGAAGGATGTCCAAGTAAAGGACAACATCAAGGGAAAGAAGGCTTGAAGATATGTAAAAGTGCGCATATATGCAAGAGTGCGCATGGGGTGTCGCTGTAAGAGGGGGTACGAAGCCCACACGTACGTGCGCGACGGTAGGCAACTGCTGCCTTGAAGAAGATTAGACTACTTGTTGGAGGTTTGGCTCAAGCCACACCCTGCGTTAAAAAAACTCGCATATCTGTGAAGGACGCAGAGTATGTGTCACATTGCACGATTGTGCCCTCGTTACTTTATAGGAGTCTAGCATATGGGATATACAATTTTCTGTCAATACATGTTCCTGCATAATTCAACAATTTGTTTTTCATTTAGCTTGTCCTCATCGGTGGCACTTCTATTCATCCTTGTTCGAATCTATCTTTAGTTCATGACTTTCCCAATGATATTTACTATCCAACAATGTACAAGTTTGAACAAATGTATGGAAATGAATACTTCCACACATGGTGGTGCATAGAATAAGAAACATACTGAACTTATCCTCTGTATCATATTATGCGAGTAGATCAATAGTACTGAAGACGGGACATCGCTTTAAGCGATGTTAAGCTCCCACGTAGCTGTAGGCATTTAAAGACTACTCATGGAAGCCTCCATCAACACCCGTGTTTACAAATATTCATCTCTTGAAGCCTCCATCTTCTGAGATTCTGTCTTGCGAAAGTGTCATTTTGTTTGAGCAACTTATATATTGAATGTCTTGTCCATGAACGACTTTCATTTCCTCATCTTGACTGGTCCGGCAAGCCCGATTGTGCAGAGAAGCGCTCGACCGGTTGACCGCCAGAGAGCCCGAAATTGGACATAGCACAACAAATATTTTATAGGAAGAAATTGCAGGAGACGAAAACATTTATCTTTAGAATATACAGAATTCAAGCGAAGCCAACAACACAAGACCATTTCGTTCACAACGAATACAGTTCGGAAACCTGTTTGTATAGTAGAGCAAAATTATGCCATAAACATGAACATTCACACTTTACCAGGCAACACGTTACATTTGATCCATACTTGTCATCGGACAAGCCATTCAGCAATAGTATGTCTTAAACAAAGGAAAGGAAAAAAGTAAAAAAAAACAAGAAAGATGCCTAGATGTACTTGATAAATGCAGAGCAGTACTCGAAAGGAACACTGTACAGCTCAAGATGTGCAAAGCAGCAAATAAGTAATCGAACACAAACATCAATACTTAAACATTTTTCACTGAATGATGTCGCACTCATAAAGTCTCGAAAGAAAACTTTGCACTCTACTAGATGGACTAACAGATTCAGATGTCTGCGTCATTTCATCCTCAAAGGCGCACAGGCACGCACCCACAGGTGCGCACTCTTGGCCTGCGTCAAGAGCCAAACAGCTGGTGACCTCATCTCTGAAGAACATGGCTGAGTGCGGGGCAGGACGATTCATTTAATCACTGAAGCAACCAGTTGCCGCACGTCACTCTGTCTGGCAGTTTTGTCAAGCTGTAGTAATCAACAGATTGAGTAGAACTACGTAGTGATTGCATTTATCTTTGTTAAACATGTGGTGCACTCGTAAAGATTGGAGCACACTAATGTGGTAAAAAAGTTCAAGAACATTCCAAGTGCGCTAAACTACACATTTTACGATTCCCTGATTAACAATCTATCAATATTTTAGAACTTCACCAAGAAAGTCTTCACTAAAAGTGCAGTACAGTGTTTTGCTGCCACGCTGATTTTGTCCCCCGACTCCTGCATATGTTTCCTACTAATACACGGTAGAGGCAAACTACATTAACAGACTAAAGAAAACGAAAAACATACACCGTATAGATGTCCAAAAAGACTCCCATCAGAAAGCATGTTCGCCACGATTATGGCCTGCCCCCACGTAACACTCCAGTCACACAGAGCGTTTTTTTTGGCACATTGATGGTCTTGCATGTGCACCGACACAGCGAAGCAAGATCAACGTATGCAAGGACAATGGACATTTTTAGGATGCATGTAGTACCAGCACAGACAGACCGAAGAACGTAATGAGCATTTTGAAACTTGGACTACTGACCATGAACAGAGGGACTGAGCTGTTGAGTTCATGGAGAATTCAGCAAAGCTACGGACGGCCTTACAACCGGCACGGCCAAGACTTCATCACCCTCTGTAACAAGTGACGATTCTTTAGCTAAAGCTTTTAATGAAACACACGAAAATCCACTGAGTGCATCCACACAATAACCTTTAGATTGAACCAAATGCTCACCAAGTCGGCCTGTAAACGTGCAAAATGGAAGTGTCCCAAGATTGGCAAGACAGTTACGTGTAAGTACACAAAATATAAGCCCTCCTGCCAAGCATATGTGTCTAGCTTTCCATGCAGTTTAATGTAAAAAGCAGCGTCAATATGCCAATAAATTGCAGGCTTTGAAAAGATGCCTCTAACATGACTAAAACAGGCAGATAGGTCAATCTTTGGCACTGCTGTTATATGTGGGGGTCACGGAGAAAGAAAATACTTCTTGCTCAGTGGTGGGTGTTAAATATGAACACGATTGTAAAATATTGATTAAACTGCATGTCTCTAATGTGTCGTGCAATGATATGGGCCCGATGTGTTTGACAGTCATTAAACACCACATGCATTGTACAGATGCATTGTATGACGGCTAAACTGCATACAATATTTCAGGTTTTGCAAGTTTTAGGACTATTCTTCCAACAGCTCTGTACGATGATAAGTTATGGATCACCGAAATGAAGGTGTTGCAGAGCATTTCATGCACCATGGGCACAGGGTGAAACCAGAGATCCTCGGCAGGTCTTGCGGGGGCAGTAAGAAGCAGTCTACCACCCACTCTTTATTCGCTAACTGTCACGAGCACCGGCGCCGAAGAGAGTCCTCACACAGCGTGAGAATAGAAGGGCAGGTCACAGCGATGTGTTTTCCTATACGACGAATTCTCCAGGAGGCAGCTTTAGGCAGGAGCCCAAAGGTGAATTGTGGACGAGGGGGCACCTTTGCCTCGGGACATGGTACCTGGGTGATTGTTTGACTCCCACGAAAGGGCACAGGCTCGATGGGAAAGGCGATGCAGGCTTGGGCATAGCATACACCGGCTCAGAGCGAAAGTTTGCTGTATGAGGTCAGCTGTGAGGACACATAAATTTCATGATTACATGTCGCGCAGATACACAAGGTACCCTACAGTAATGCAAGTTGACGGGAAACAGTACTTGAGCATTCCGGATCTCTGCTCAGCATACAGGTATGTACAATAGAGCGGAACTTCTAGAATTTCTATGTGACTCTGGAAGGTTAAGATTGGAAGTGCACCAACTTTATTTGCTTTAACTGACTTCAGTTGCAATGTGTAGCAATTATGTTCTCACAAGGTCTCCTATGCTTTTCTTGAGCTGCTTACTTGTTTAAATTACTTGGTTGCACCTAATGGAGACGAGCCTAAAAGAGGAAATTCCCCTTTTGTTAACACACAGGGCCTCCCCCGGAAGAGTTGATACCTTCGGCTAGCGTACAAGAATTTATCATTCATTAGCAGTCTCGTTAGAGGTCGCAGGCCATGTGGCATCTTCTGGCGGAAAGAGTTTCACACTCACCACTTTCACTACATGTGATGCTGGCTAACAACCCCAGGGATACAAGTACAGACGTACCTAAAAAGCGGACAGCAATGCACTCATCAGAGAATTACGCATCAAGTCATCCGTAATTTGGAGGTTGAAGTCTCGCTGGTGAAAAGAGTGCTTTTAGTTCAGTTACAACTAACAATAAAGAACAATTAATACCATGATGTCTCTTAAGCCTTCCTCGGCGTAACGAACGGTTACACTTATTTGGCATGGTAGACACAGCAATACGTTTATGGGTACACTATATACGTCCAAGAGAATTGTCCACTTGGCTTAAAAACACATTTAAGCGTTTGAAAGCTTTTGTGACCGACACGATACGATGACAGCATAAATGCAGCTTCACATTGGGGTTTGTGTTTCGTAAGCCAATGTTTCCAGACGCGCCAGTGTGCTGAATCTGTACGAGGTCAGTCGAGTGGTTGAAGAGTCAGTTGAATCAATTTTATAATAAAAGTTAAGCCAGTTTTTACGCACTTAACACAGTGCAACAATAGTGGCGAGAATATGCGGTCATAGATATTCAGGTTACGGGTTAAAAGTTTTTTTTACTGGCGCATGATTTGATAATACACTGCAGTAGAGCTGCTGGAAGAAAAAGCAGTGCTAGCTATTGAACATGACGTGCCGGAAAAGGGTTTCTTTGTAAACTAACGAGACTGGTTCAGTTACTATGACGCAATCATTAGCGGCGTGTTGTGTGTAGCGCAGCTAACGCGTATGCTGCAGAGAGCGGAGTTCCCGACCTGTCAACTAACGAAGCGATCGGTTCCGCGAAGGCGAACGCAGAAGACCCGCGCACGAGAAAGAAAGGAGACTCCTTCGTTCACACGGGTCACGAGCGGAGCCGTCAAGGTTGTCCCCATTTGGGACTAGGAGGGGAAAGCTTACTCGGAAGAGCGTCTTGCAAGAAGCAGGCCAAGCGCCGCCATCTGAGTTAAAGTCATTGTTGGCATGCAGGTGTGCCATTCAGAATGCCGCAGGGACGCGACCAAGACATGGCGGTGGCTCGCAGACGAGCTCACCGGGGGACGTGATTCTTAAGTGAGTGAAAAGAAGATAAAAGTGAGCCCCGTAACTCCCTGCTTCATAGTGCGACACCTTAAAGGTGGCTCACGAGGGACGGAGGTAAAGAGGGATTAAAAGGGATATGGAGGAATAAACGAGATAGTGATAGAGAAAGGGGGAGGGACAGAGAGACCCACATACAAAAATAAGGAGAAGATAGGAAAGCACGGCTTGACATGGGAGAGAGTGTGACACGTTGAGAACCTCTCCTCTCTGGTATTGTATTTCGTAACGTAGTTTTTACCAATGCAGTGCTTGCTATGAAAGTGTTTTTTTGCGATTGGTAGTGGTGATGCGAGCCCACCAAGTGATTGGCTTGTGTGGAGACCCTTTGTTCAACCGAGGGTTGAAAAGACGGTGTTTGAATGTGGTACGAGAGCAGAGGTTCGGGCTTGCAGCCGGGCAGACACCTGAGGCTGCAATAAAGCGTCTCTTCACCGCACTACGGCTCTTCCTTCGCGCTGCCACCGTGCACTCGGGTCATCGAGGGGCGTCTATTCCGAACATCAAACACTTTCCCTCCTTAGCTAGTATAAAAGCTAGTCGAGGAAAAGGAAATTAAGTGGGTATATCAAAAATGAATTGAATGATCGAGTCGGTACGTATTGAAGCCTTTGAAAAAGTTTCTTTGGGCACGAATGTGCCATATTTATGCTATTCACATGCTGAAAATGCGTAAAATGCTCCCCGAAAGTCGGGTTACTTATCGCTGACCACCCGCCCGTTAAATGATGGGAGCACCATCAAAACGAACTTTTAAAGTGCCAGTAAACAGGCTCCGACTATTTTTACACACCCAAACAAGCTCGCGCGTCTTTCCTACGCCTGACCAACCTCCTTCTGCGCGCAGTGCCGTCAACTCGGTGATCGGCGACGTGACGCCGCACACAGATTGTCGATTGGTTTAAAACCAGGTCTCGACAAACAGTAATGAAGTCAACGTTGCCGATCGCCAAGTCGACGTCTCTGCGCGGGGAAGAGAGTTGTTCAAGCGTAAAAAAGACGCGCGAGCTTGTTTGGGGGCCATAAGAATAGTGGGAGCCTGTTGACTGGCCTTTCAAGGCATCTCTTCACATTTGTGAACATGAAACCAGCTGTGATGCAATCGAGATAAGCCTAAAAGCCAGTTTCAATATTTACACCATAGTATGGGATGCCAGCATAGGCGTGTGTGTGGCAGGAGGCGCACTCCTTATTCACCTAAGAGGCGTGGGAGGGCGGAGTCTGTTTCATACATTTATTTAACTGGAAAGGGAGAACTCCGTTGAACCTTCGCCCATTAGCCCCCTAAAGGGGAATCCTGCACACGTCTATGACCATCAATGTGCAATAAGTCACGACACTCAACTTTCTGGGAGCCACGGTTGCGTAGAACTTCGGCAACGATGTATACGGAAGCAAGAAGACCAAAAACTTTAATAAGCACCAATCTAATCAGCAAACTCTTTTCACCAGACCAATGTCTTTATGGACAATTAACCCATCCAAACCACAATGCATTCCAATCCTGCGCTCAGTCACATTACAAAAGTCACACTACTCTCCTTGAACATGACCTGGTAAGATCAGATTTCAAGATAAGATTGCCCCCAATGCTGCAGAGTAACATTTCATTAGATGATGGCGTGTCAATGCAAACACAGCCTGCGAAAGCAGCCACCATAAAAAAGATGTACTTGCCCAAGTGATCACAGACCTCAAGCATGAGCTTTCTTGGTCAAAGAAGGAGAGCCCGTTCGTTGCATACGCCAGATGCAGAAGTTGGAGAGCTGGAAGGAAAAAACTCCATCTGTCAACCACTGCGCGACGTGGTGCACCGATACACCACGCAGTTGTCCGATAGAGGGAGATAACTCGTTTTAACAACGTTATAACACTGCCACATCACACAGAGACACCAATTATATTTGCTGGCACACATTGCATGGGAGAAAGTTTGCAGTTATAGCGAGAATGCTGTAGGCCCTTGTGCTCAGATGTGAGTGCACGTTTAAACGACCCCAGGTGGTCCAAATTTCTGGAGCCCTCCACTACGGCTTCTCTCAAAACCTTATGGCGGTTTTGGGACGTAGAATCTCACATGTCAATCAATCAATCAATCAATCAATCAATCAATCAATCAATCAATCAATCAATTAATCAATCAAAGTCTGCAGTATCTTGAACTTAAAAATTGTACTATGACTTGTTATCTTGAGTTATGTTATGTTATCAACATAACGAAACTGTGGCCTTTTAAAGGCAGGTTCAATCGTAGCATTAGTAATAGAGTCATTAGGGGCTTTTAGCTTGTACGTATACTTTACGTTAACATGTTATCAAATGCCGGTTTGCGTTGTACCATCTTACCAGAAGGCATGTTTTTCAACGCTTTAGTACGTACGCAAACGAATACCCTTACGTTTTCGCAAAACATAAAAGGTGATACTAACTGCATTGAAACTACCTTTGACTAAGATAGGCTTCAATAACCGCTGCGGCAAAATCATTAGGTATTTTTTAATCGTGTACAGTATCCTTGTGTGCGCAAAAGGATGAAGACCGCAAGGTTATCGACTCGATGGTGTCGACATTTTGTCACAGTTCAAGCAACCACAGTCAGCAGTACGTTGGATTACACCTAATGCGTTTGAGGTAAAAACGATTAAAAAGGCAACTCATTTGTGATATCACTACTGCGAGGTTTTCACACCAGACGTAGAGTACGCGATGTTTGTGCAATAACAATATTTTTATCATTGCCTCCGAGATGGCGAGAGCGCGGCGTGTTTCTTCTCCGGCCGTCCCAATCGCTGCCCTCCCCAACAAAACTCAGCCTAAATTGAACGCCGCAGGTAGGACGCCAATGCCTCTTTTCTGTGAGTTTTCAATAATACTGGACCTATTTCTTGAAACAACCTGTATTTCCATGTGGCGCGATAGGAGCGATAAGAACAAAATAGGAATTTGCCAAAAGTCTAGTCCCTAGTAGTGACTGTTCTCTTTGCTGCTGCTGAGCCAAAGGTCGTGAGTTCGATCCGGGCCGTGGCAGCGGTGGCATTTCAATGCAGGTGAAATACTAGAGAGGCCCGGACACTCTGCGATGTCATTGCACGTTTAAGAACGCCCGATGGGCGACTAAGCTCCCTGTCTTTCCTCTTTCATTCCTCCTCCTCCTCCCGATGGGCGAAATGCCTGGAGCCCTGCTCTACGGTTTGCCTCGTAATCATTGTTTAAACATGTGAAACCATTATTATTATTATTATTATTATTATTATTATTATTATTATTATTATTATTATTATTATCATCATCATCATCATCATCATCATCGGCGGTGATAAGAGTTGATGGCAGATTGGAGAAGGAAAGGAGTGTGGCATCTTTGGCCGAGGACACGGCGAGCGGCTTGTGCAGATGGTAGTCGAGTGTTCCAAAGGACTTTAAGAACGCCCTGAAAACGTGGGTATGGTAGTGGAAAAGGAAAAAAAAAGGAGGTCCTTCCATGTAGCCGTGAATCCTCAACTGTCGAGAGCCGCCACGGGAAGGAGAGCGTTGATCAGAAGAAAAAAAATGATGCCCAGGAGTCTTTTGTTTTGTTTGCAATTCACTTCTTAAAGAGCCCCCAAACCAAAGACTACCTAAACCACAAACTAGGTTGATTGGCGGATCATGGGAGAGGCAGGAGATTGTGGCCTGGCAGTGAGCGTAGTCAGGATGATGATGATTAATATTATAAAACGAAACAGAGTTCAAAGGCAAGACAATAGCTTCGTTCTCATTTTTGCTACCCTTACTACAAGCGCCATCTCCTCCTCCCCACTTATTTCTTCATAAAAAATGTGCAATCCCTGGAATAGCTCGTAATACAATGAATATTTCGCGCTTTTAGATTAAATGCTGCTGTCTCCGCTTGCGCAGTCGCAAATGTAAAAAATGCAGTGAAATAATTTTTTCGTGCGCTATAGTCATGCGAGACAAGGAAGACTGCACAAGGTATATTTAAATAGGTCGCGAAGGCTCGGGCGAAAAGTGGTTCAGAAGCTACTGCCAGCGACATCAGCATGGGGAGTTTCGGGAGCTGCGACTGAAGCGGTACTATGTGTGGAGGGTACAAACATTCATAGTGATAAAACTAAGTCTGATTCAAAGTCGTAACAATCACTACGTTTTAAAAATGAGATTTCTTTTCCCCAGCAATAATATGTAGGTTTACTGAACAGAGAATTTACGACGGTTTTTATTACGAAAATTTTTTTTGTAGTGCCCTCATTAACATCGAGTGCTTTTGTTGGTAGCTGTATAAACGATGTGCTGTGCAAGGATACAGTAGCAAAAAACGTATGCCTGGTAACCCTAGTCTTCTAGATAAGAAACAAGGACAATGTCCCGGAATGCACTGCTCGCTGGACTTTATTCATCAGCATGCCTGCATCCCAGTTCCCTTCTTGAGCATGCAGTCGCGGTATCGGTGAGCAGATTGCCAAGTTATCTATCACGGTACAATTCGCATGTCTTCTTCATTCGCATACGTAGTGGTAATTTATCGGAGCTTAAGGCAAAAAAAAAGAGACATAATGCAGGGAGTGTCCGCAGATTTTTTGTGTTTTTATTACCATTTTGTGCAGCGTAATAAATTTGGGGTACAGTGACCATTGAATAAAACAAAAATGTCATCATTTTGGCGGCACTAGGCGTCATTTCTCCCTGTTAAACAGATCACAGGCATTGTGCATGTTAAAGAACCTGCGTATGTGTAAAACAAATAGGCCACGCTGCAGATATCGCATGTATACGCTACTATGCTGTTGGTTGCCTTAATCCATCGGCAGAAGATGCCACTAACAGCAACACCGCCGCGGTGGTCTAGCGGCTAAGGTGCTCGGCTGCTAACATGCAGATCACGGGATCGAATCCCGGCTGCGGCGGCTGCATTTCCGATCGAGGCGGAAATGTTGTAGGCTCGTGTGCTCAGATTTGGGTGCACGTTAAAGAACCCCAGGTGATCGAAATTTCCGGAGCCCTCCACTACGGCGTCTCTCATAATCATATGGTGGTTTCGGGATGTTAAACCCCACATATCAATGAATGCCACTAAAAGCGAATGAAAGTTCCAAGAATAAGCTTCTTTGTAAAATTGAAGCAAAGTGAACGGCACAGTTCACGTAAACATCATTATTCATTCATGAGTCTGTATTATATTAGCTGGCGTCGACTTGAAGTGCACTAGTGGATGACTCACCGGCGATCGCCTTAGCGTGAGTTCTTAGTGATCAGGAGCCCGTGAAAAGTATTTTGAGATTGAGTTTCGCGCTAATGCACACAAAATGGCGTCACATTTTAACCAGCTATTGCGTCACATCGCTTTATTTTTTTGTTCCGCCAAAAGTGTTCTCTCCTCACATAGATGGCGCCGAACCCCATGAGTAGCTTATCAGCCGCCATTATTTGAACGTATGGGCTTCTATGGAGCCTTCGCTACCAGTGTATATATACCTTGAACTGCATGACAAAGCAATGCAAGCGACAAGTCGCAAGAGATATAGCTCGAATATCGATTAGTAAAGAGCTCATGTCATCCTGACGTCATCTGAGCAACTTTCTGACGTCCCGAACTGTGCCATAAAAATGGGAAATGGCAGTAGAGAACGACGCACATTTTTTCGGTATTTTAAAAGGCTGTTAGGAGCCTTTTAAAGGGCCCCTCACGAGGTCACAAAACAAATTGTAGCTATAGACACTACAAGTTGTCGCGTGCCCAATGAAGAGCGTGGTACCGTGATAATTTTTAAATTGGTTCGTTACATGCCACGAAACCATGATGCGAAGAGGCAAGCTCGAAACCCTTGCCACTCGCCCTGTGTAGCCACAAGTGCCATCACAAGCCCAATTCCTCCTCTGCCTTCTTCGAATCGGAGTCGGAGGATAACAGACACATATGCATCAAACGTTCATGCGAGCGACGAGCTCGAGCCTGCCCATGCACTTACGCCACCAATGTTGTGTCGTTTCGGCCACAGAGTTTCTTAATATACACTAGAGGGAACTCTGGCGCTAGTGTCTATGGGAGCTGCAACACGGCGCTTCAGCGAACGTGGGAATGATGGGTAGTACACACATTTGTCTAATTTTCGTACTCTTGGCCTGATTCTGGCTCCGTGTGTGTTTGTGTGGCTTGGAGCTGTTTTTTCACGAAAACATAAATTAGCGAGTGTCCACCGTTCGCGCTTCACAACCTTAATTTTTTTGGCTTACCATTTCGAATAGAGTCACTAAGTTCAAAAGGGTTCATTTTTTCTTTGAAAAGAAAACCGTAACCAGCAATAAACGAAGCCGCAAGTACGATTCGCCGCCCGCAAGCACGAAGACTAGGCAAATATGTGTACTACCCATCATTCCCGTGGTCGCTGAACGATCGCAGCGCCAGAGTGTCCTCTAGTTAGTTTTGGAAAACTCTATGGTTTCGGCATTCTCGGTAGCATGTTGCCTGTTTCTGTGGAATGGATTGCACAGCAAGCGCACGTTTGGAGAGGCTAGCACGGATCATGCATCTACAGCGATACACCACGTTGTACCGTTTGCTTGAAACCAAGGAGCCAAAGCTCTTTGGCTGGAACTGCTGTCAAAAACACGCTCAGCGTTGCCAGGGCAGGAACTGGCACGACGTCGTAGCTGCGAAAAGACAAACGCATGCGAAACGGTGGTCGATCATTTTGTAGCAAATAGCGATTCAAAATTAAAAAAAAAATGAAAACGAGTACACATGAAACGAGGTCCTTTTTTGCGCTGATAGATCAGTCTAAACATTCACACTTCGTTTGAGTGTTCTATTTTTTCCCTTAGCTTTCAATCATGGGCTCAATAACAGATGACACAAATTAAACATGTCGCCACGATTAATTCTCGCCATGTAACGTGCAGCGCTTTCAATTAGGATACGATTGAAAAAATTGCCCGCAGCTTCCCTCGGGGGAACACTGAGGAGGATGCGGAGCATATAATTGGTTAACGGGGTGTCAAAGTGCGACTTACTTGGGTCGATGACTAAATTGGTTAATGTGGTTGTGAAATGGGGTGTTAAATTGCGACTTACTTGGGTCGATGGCTAAATTGGTTAACGTGGTTGTAGGAGGGGGTGTTAAATGAGTGAACACGTACACACGTATGCGAAAGGGCGGCGCTGGTCGAAGGGACGTCGATCATTGTGTTTGTGGATTCGTTGGAATTCATTTCACCGCGACCTTGGACGTCGACGCGCCGTACAAACCAACCGACGAGCGGCAACTGAGCGAGCGAGCGCCGACCTTGAGTATATATACAGCGCGACGGCGCATGCACTGTCAGCTGTCGAATGTTCGAGAAGGGGGAGAAGCGCAACGGCGCATGCGCGCGCGTCAGCTGCCGATGTTCTCGAAGCGCGACGGCGCATGCGCGCGCGTCAGCTGCCGATGTTCTCGAAGCGTGACGGCGCATGCGCGCTACATTATACAGCTAGCGAATGTTCGTGAAGAGGAGAAGCGCATGCGGTGTGTAGAGGAAGAAGGGTGCACAGATGGTGGAGGAGTGAAGCGCGCGCGGTGTGTAGAGGAGGAAGGGATGCACAGATGGTGGAAGAAGGAGGAGGAAGCTTGCGGACGGCGCCGCACTACAAGCCTCGAGTATTAGATGCTCCGAATCTAATACTGAATATAGCCAGGAAACAAGATATATTTGGTCTGACTTTATCGATATAGCCAGCTTTTAACCACCTCCTGGTGTAGGGTGTGCGGTGGGTGTCGCCAACGTAAAGGAGCGACGTAACAACGGGACCATTCTCTGAGGTACGTCACGCCTTTCATCTGAAGGCACGCATAAGCGAGACGGCAGTCGGCGTCCAATTTGAAATATCACGATTTTCCGCACAGCGCAGCGTTTTGAGTCGATTAACTCTTTCAGGCACGGTTGTCATTGCAATGTACCACGTGTGAAATGTGTTTAGAAAAAAAGTGGTTGACGATTTAGAGTAGTTTGTAGAGCTTCACCTCGTTGTCGACTGTAAAGTCAGTTTCGACAAGTGACTATTTCTGGAGCCGTGGTATATTCAGGCAACACCTGGAAACGTGAACCGGTCTGCAGGGGCGCTCCCGACAATGTATTAAAACGGGCTACGGCACGTCGGTCAAAACAAGCAGGACTCCTCGTGCAATTGAGAAGACGATATAAACTTTTATGCTGCCTGGTGCCACACAGCCGCCCCCGAGAAAAGGTCACGAGAAAAGTCGGGATTTCACATTAAGTTATGACTTTAATTGAGTACGTTGGTTGGCGTCCATTTTCAAATTTTCTTTTCTTCCCAACCAGACAGAAGTCTGACAAATGTTCACATTTAAAAGAAGAACTTTTCAGAGGTAAGTAGTGCGTGAATGCTTATTCATATTTCGAAATAGATTAGCCTTTTTTTAAGCAGTGCGACATATACGTCGCACTTTTTGATTCTCGTTTTTCGTGCTGCAGTTTCTTAAGAGAACGTGTGTAACCTACGTTACTGTGTGTAACCACATTCAAGCCGCAAAATTCATCAGTTGAAGATGCGACCATTTTTTCGCAGTTTCATTACATTTCAGCTAGTTGAAAGCACAAAACAAGTCAAAAATTATTTTTTTTTATTTTTGTGACTTCCTCCCTTCATCCTATTTTTCGGCCGCACATCTATTATTCACTCTGTGCTTCCCGCTTGCTACACGTCGGGCAAACGGGCATGCGTGTTCTGCGAGCAAAGAAGTTAATGACGAAGTGGACGAAAAAAAGAACGTGTGCTGCTTTTTGACAATGAAAATTTTGGATCGCGACGTTTTACGACGACGTAGAACACTTTCACTGTTAAAAATCAGGCCATATGTTCCATTGAGACAGTGACATTTTTTTTTTACCAGCTGTGCACGCGTATCAAGCAGACCTTCGACCCTATATACTTCTGCGTAAGATGCTCGTGAAGGAGGCCACGAACGTAGTTCGAAAAATATTGCATGTTTTCAGGATTTACTTCTGGTTCCAGAACCATCTACAGAGAGCTAGCTCATTTAGGAGCGAAACAGTAGGCATAACATACCTCATCTTCGCTGCTGAACTCAGCAGGTGATTTTCCGCGGAAGGTTGACGGCTCCTGTGGCTGCCGAAGCCGGTTCGATGTACGCGGCAGAGGTGCAGCATCATTCCTGCGGTCAAAGACTGCCTGATGCTTTTCGCAAGAAGTCTGTAGTACGGTGGCTGTTACCTTATACGATTTGCGACAAGTCCGCCAAACCGGGAGGGCTTTGGCGTTTTGTTCTCCGCTGCTTGGGCTAGGCCTACTGTTTTGCGTCGGCGTCCGGAACATTGACAATTCAGCAAGTTCACCAAGTATCACTTATTCGTAACGGTGAAAAAAGTGGCGCGACCACGTGATAGGCGAAGTCTTTGATTGGCGAACATGTGCTCAGGAATAGATAGGCATGTCAACGTAAACGAGTACACTGTACACACTGATAGCCGTGATCCCGTATAGTCGCCTTTGGTGATCTCCTCGTCAATAAAATGCGTTGGCTTTAATGCGTGACTTATCTAATTCTTCAGTCGTGAAGCATCCGAACATCAAGAGGCGAGTGAAGGCCGATTACATAAAAAGGAATACTGTTTTTGTTTAGGTATACCTATTTATGTATGTCACATAGATTTGATATTCCGATATATTTCGAATATCGTCATGTTTACAATTCTTTTTACATAATTTTCCTTACTTCAGTTTTTAAATATTTTTCCCCACTTAACTTTGTGCATCAATGCCAAACCCCATATGCGCGAAAATGTACGAGTCAGCGACGAGCGACGCGACGCAAGCGGTCGCTTGCACGGGCGAAATTCATTTACGCGACTGCTTCGGCGAGCGATCCCCACTGTTGCTGGCATGAGGGCGTTTACCCGTACAAAAAGTGGTGCATTGTCAGCAGCATGCAATGAAAAATACGGTGTTTTCTATTATAAAGGTACATAAAGTGTTTTTCGTCTTACAGTATTTGTTTCGATCCCATTTGTCACAGTCCCGCGTCACAGTAGGTGCGGGAATGGAATGGAAAGGAATGAAAAAAAAAAACTATTTCAGTTCTGCAGGACCCGCTTAGCGCGTAGCGGGCGTCTCCCACGTAGGGACCGACAGGCAGTACCTGGCGGCCGATTCGTGGGCCTGCTGGACGGCCCATTGCTGGTCGGCGAGAAGTGGGCTCCTGAGGAACTTCTCCGACTTGTTTGAGGTAGAGTCGGAAGGAGTTGTTCTACACTCCCAGAGCATGTGTGCGAGTGTCGCTGTGTGTGGCCACACGATGGGCATGTGTCGCTGGGATCCTGATGCATACCCCAGCGGGACTTGCAGTATTATTATTATTATTATTATTATTATTATTATTATTATTATTATTATTATTATTATTATTATTATTATTATTATTATTATTATTATTATATTATTATTATTATTATTATTATTATTATTATTATTATTATTACGCAGCAGATACACTTGTCTGTTCCGACGTAGGAGCTGCCCGCAATGAGGTAAAGCACGTTCCGATGGACCAAATAAAGTTCATCAATCATCATCACCATAATAATAATAATAATAATAATAATAATAATAATAATAATAATAATAATAATAATAATAATAATAATAATAATAATAATAATAATAATAATAATAATAATAATAATAATAATAATAATAATAATAATATTAATAATTATTATTATTATTATTATTATTATTATTGAGAGAATAGACCTTTTCATGTAACCACCTGCCTCTGTGAATATTTGACCACTAGTAGGGTACAAAGTCTTTACAGTGCCTATATCTTGGAGCTCGACATTTTTTACAGCCCCCAGTCGTTCTGCTTCGAGCTTTCTATTGTACTAACATAGCCTCGTACACTGTTGACATTTTTTTTCTTCCTGCGCATAGTTCTACCTGTGAAAGTCTATGAAGATTTTTATCCCTGATATTTTATTATGAATGTTAGCCTTTGTTTGTGTTTGTTTTTGTTTTTTGTGCGCCAGTATGAAGACCTTACGGTTGTTCCTTGGCACATTAAATAAACGTTTGATTATTATTAAACATTTGGTCATTAACAATGATATGTGGGGTTCAAAGTCCCGAAATCACCATATGATTATGAGAGCCGCCGTAGCGCAGGGCTCCGGAAATTTCGATCACCCGGGGCATATGAGCACACGAGCATACAGCATTTTCCCCGTCATCGAAAACGCAGCCACCGCAGCCGGGTTGCAATCCCGTGAACTTCGGGTTAGAACTCGAGTGCCATAACCTTCGACCGTCACGGCTGCGCTCCCTGAGGTCTCGTAAACGAACGTGTGCATTGAGCGATGTCAACGTTGCGGTCGCCGTTGTTCGCCATGTTGATGAACGTTGTCGCTGGTGCGTGAAAATGTTCGCTAAGCATATCCACGGTGGCTTTTATGTACAGGTGTGAAGTTTTGCTAGAAGCTTTCCTTAGTAGTACTTTCCTTTCATCTCCGTTGTTTCATTTCTTCTAAAGCCTGCGTAGATTCCAAACGTTCAGGTATGTACGCATACAAAATGCGTTATGACCATACCCTGCTTTTTTTTCGTTGAAAATGAATTGCGTGTGATTTTAGCAAGCAACATTTCTTGGAACCTGCAACTGAACAGCGTAAAGAACTGAAGCTGTTTATTCTAATGCAGAGGCTATGCCGATGAGTTCAACTTCACGTGCGTGTAAATGAAAGGTGACATTTAACGCCTCAAGAAATAGACTGAATATTTAGATTTTTTTGGGATCCTGTTTATTTCTTTCGCTCTGCTTTGATTCAAAATATTTTCTGTCAAGTCAACCTCGTGATTTAATGTAAAACGTTTCAAAATGCATTCGCTAACACAATGGTGACTTCGGCGTGCAGGTGTAGCGTTTCAATGGAAGTGCGGTGATTCAGTTTCGGTTTGGCCGTCTTCGAATGAAAAAGAGCTGTGTGCAGGAAGAAGACGACGAAGTTGGGCGGGCGGCCATCACCACGCTCAATCGAGTGGTTCGGGGCTGCGAACCACGTGTGCGACGCCAGTCGCTCTATGCGGGCTTCACCGGGCCCACAACGGCGACGCAACGGTACCACACCGCTGCAGTGGCCGGAGGAGAAGTAGCCATCTCGAGCACGTGCGACGTGTTCTCATGCAAGACCAAGCGAAGCCGGTGATCCCGCTGCCCGGCGCCTGTGTTCGTCGCAAAGGCATGACTGACTGGTCGTCGGCTTAAGCATTGGGTCACGAGCGTGCGGTGCCATGCATTTCATTTGCGGACGCCCTTGGTATATCGTCGAAGCCTCTTTCGAGGTGTTCCTCCCAGTTGTGATTTGTCTAAATTGATAAAGTAATTTTCTATGTTCACCGTCATGGCTCTGCACGTCTGAGTTCCTGTGCTTACGAACCTGCAAAGAAAGGTTTTTAGGTATGGTCTTTTAGTATTCGTGCTACGCTCACTTCTGTTAAATGCCGTACACATTGCCAACACTCACGTGAATGTACACATTGTCGAGTCTACAGCCTGCGTCATTTCGAAAAATACTTACATATCGCTTCAGCTACCAAGTTTTCCTTGAACCTACATCTGAGGAGAAGACACAATGATACACACAGCGCTTATGTCCGAGGTGCTAACCTCGACGACATGTGAATGAAATGTGTATGTGGAACGTCATGAGAAATGTACTAAGGCGACATGAGAATGTAAACGGTATTTACGGCGCTATGCTTGCTGATGATTATATTTCAGACGTCAACCAGATATCGCATGACGTCCTTGTGAATTGCTTATGTGTTTCCTTTTTCGTAGAATAGCTGAAAAAAATCTGCAATATTCTAATTGATTTGGAATGAAATAGTGTCGCTATTTGCATTGATCTAAGAACTATGTAGTTGGCTTTTCCGGTTGTTCTTGGAGAAGCGCGCCGAAAATTTGGGTATATTGGGCAAAATTCGGCAACACGCCATGTTTAATTTGTGGGATAGCTAAAGGTTTGCATATTTATTGTCACTATAAATGAAAATCACACTAGGGAGTGCTGTTTACCATTCCAAGCTTTTTTTTTTCAACTCACTTGAAAGAGATGTTTGGCCTGGCACAACTCCAGTCATCGTAAAAAAATTCACTTACATAAAATAGTGGGCAAAAGAAAGCTTCAACAAAAATTGTGTGCTTAGTCAAGCGAACATAGAAAATAATATCGTACGGTATTCACAATGCGATAAATCATTGTAATTATTTTTCTCGTAGTTGGGAGGCATTCATCATGTCATTGTCATTCTTCGGAGAATGGCGGTACCCGCTACACAAGTGTAAAAGTTTATGTGCACGGGGCTGATTAAAATTAAGATTTATACTTGATGCTTTTGTAATGGGTTGAATCATTGAATGGCTCACTCGTTGCGTATTTCGCTTTGTGTGACGCTTGGCTGCTCTCTCGGTGTTCTAAAACACTTGATTACATGCTAACGCAAATGCATACCCGTCATCGAGCTTGCACACGGTCAGCTTTCAACGGAGTTTCAAGCACCAGCGTAGCTCTATGGCAAAACGTCGGGCTGCCACTCAGAGTGCCCGGGTAATAATCCTGTTCGATTCCCGCACTTTATTTAGTTTTTTAATTATTTCTCATGATTGGGGTTACGACCACCTGCGGAGGTGGACAAAACAGCCCTTGTTGGGGTTGTTGTGGCCAAAAACGACGCTTTGGCGGTCTTATAAGAGCGATCGCTGTGAAAAAAAAAAAAAACTTGCAACGAAGTTTATTCGTTAACGCCAAGCAATAAGTATTTACCCAGTGCGAAACAAAAAAAAAAGACGCAAAATGGATAGAAAATGATAAGAAATGATTAATGAACACGCTTACAGTGTTTCTTCGTTGATATCTAGCCGCCTTGGCATCGACTGCCGCGGCTGTGGCTGGATTCCCGAGTATCAGCGTTGCACGGTTGTCAAGAGTCATCGGCCCCAGCTGACACGAGAAATCTCGGAGGTGTTGGAAATAGCAACGCTCGGCAGCGCGTGCGTGACTGATCCTCAGTTGGTTTCACAGGCAAACAAATTATCTGTAAGGTAGTTGATGTGTAATGAGCTTGGTTAGTATTGATGCTGCTGACAGCTAGTTTATGATTGCTTTTTAGAGCAAAAGGGAGGTCATCTATAGTGACTCTAGGTCAGCTATTCGCTGTCGTCTCCAAGAAAGCCCTGCGTGTTCCAGAGTGGCCGCCGCGATGGTATCAAGCACCAGGTACTGATCTGGTTTCCTGCACATGTTGGACAGGGCCAAGCCCCAACCTCAACGAGTCTGCCCACGAGGCCGCGCGCGCGCTAACTGACCGCGCCGGTTCCCGGCAACGATTCGGAGCCAACGGGCTTGCGGAAAACAGGGACGTGCCTGCCACGTACAACAAAATAACAAAGCATTTTTACCTCGCGCGAAGACTATATCCTCTCCCTCATCCAAAACTTAATAGGCCACAGGCCCTTACGCCCAGACTACTGCAGACCGACACGTACCCTAATCTGAGATCCCTTCACGCTATTTATCCTGACGTGTTCCCCAATGACGCTTGCCCTGCATGTGGAAATGTAGCCACGCTGGCGCACATGCTCTGGGAGTGCAAGGCAATGTACACTAACCCCGACACTACTTCGGTCAGGTGGGAGGCGGCCCTACGCAACTCCCTCCTGGCCTACCAACTTTAAACCGTCCATCAGGCCCGCGGAGCGGCCGATATGCTTGGCCTAATGGTGCCGACGTGGAAGTCGCCCGCTGCGCGCGAACGCACGCCTTACAGGACCACAATAAAGTTTCGCAACCAATCAACAGCGAACGTTGTTATGAGATCACAACTGTAGTCACGCGCAGTTTTACGCCGCCGCTGCCGCTGCCGCCGGTGTCCGTAACCACATTGTGCCAAAAAAAAAACAAAAAAAACTTCGCCCCAGTGACACAGTGGGGCTCGAACCCCAGTCCACTTGGTGCCAGTCCAAAATTTTAACACTAAGCCACACCAGTTTTTTATTCTTCATTACCTTGCATATTAGGACTGTTCACATTTTACACATTTACATATTGGTCAAAATACAGATGCGTCACAAAATACATCCACAGAATTCATTGAGGTACCGTAAGCTCTTAGCTGACTATTGATCAATACTTCGGTGCTTGGGACTTGCTGGCAAACTTGCCTTAGGCAGGCTTGACGTCGGGAAAGAAATCACGTTAGTACGACTTATAAAGCGTTTTAAAACAGCGAAAGAACAACCAGTAGTCGCACAATGGGAATAGGGTAACGAGTGGGTTGTCCAATGCTCCAACCCATTACAAAAGCTTGTTCTTGTTCCCCTATTCATTGTGGCGCATACCCACTTAAGCAATAATTTCTCATCGTCGTCAGCCACTGCTTGAACACTTGGCGTAGAATTTCTTGCAAGTTTTTAGCGGATTCAACGCTTCTCAGAAGAACAACAAAAATAGCGTAGCGATTGCCCGCCTACTAGCCAAAAAATTTTATTATTAATGGCTTAGTTGGTATCAAGAAAGCGTGCTTGAAGTAGTTACCCAATGAGTGTTTTGAAAGGCCGTTCTTCTAGCTTTCGTTGTAACTGTGCTGCGACTTCCGCGCAGTCCTGGCGTTTTATTGTTGTTTATCGTTTCATCTTTTGTCTTTCGTTTGTGACAGCACGAGTAATATTGCGTGGTGTTAATGAATAAACTTCATTTAAATCAGCGCTGTTCATTTTCTTCTTTTTATTGTGCTCTGTTTTTCACGCTGTTTTTCTATCCGCTATGTCGTATCAACATGTCCAGGCATCCACTCTAACTCAAGAAAACACCAAGACGAAATTGCCCTACGAACCACTTTACTTATAAATTACAAGATACTTGCGTTGTTTGCTGTCGTAAACGTCACTGCTGTTAAAAAGTACCTCTGCTGTGCGCTATATACACACCAATGGCACGAGGAACTTTAAAGCGACGGAATTTTATGTGTGCTACAAAGAGACGCCATGTTGAGTCTTATCTCTACATATATTTTGTGCGTCCGTGTGGTCCTTAGGAGTACTGCAAATAACTACAGTACCATTCCGTTTGTCTCGTTTTCAATGCGCAATGTAGAGGCTGTCTGTTTTATGTATTTCAGTGTTCCCGCTTGCTTTATAGCAGTTAGGGTCACACGCAGGGAATGGGTAATGAGCAGAAGTTCTGAATATACTTTGGCTCCAACTACAAATCTCGAGTTTAATTATGTACGGGAGATGACTGAAGGCGCATTTTACTCGTGACTCGTGAGTTGGTTGCAGCAGTAACGCACAATTTATATGGTGTGCCAGCATGGCCTAACAGCATCATTGTCGAAAGGATCGAGTTGAGCAGATGTGTAAAGTAAAGCGGGCCAACTTTAAGTACAATAAAACACGTGGTGGTTATTACACCGCGAGCTGTTATTAGGTCACAGAACGGGTCATGCGTGGCATCGTAGTTGTCCGCCACCGCCGGTGTCCGTAACCAATACCGCCCGAAAAAAAAACAACTTAACTAAAGAACACCAAAAACAAAGCGGAATTTGAACTCGGGTCCACTGCGTGCCAGCCCAGTAGTCCACTGCTGGCCACGCTGGTGCTTTTGACTAATTCGCAAACATGCCTTATGCAGGCTTTGTGTCGAGAAAGGAATCGTGTTAAGTAATAAAACGTTATACAATAGCGAAGGAACAACTTGGTGTCAGATCATGCGAATTGCGCAACGACTGGCTCGTCGAATCTTTTAAGCCTTTAGAAAAGCTTCGTCCTATTCACTAATAAACTGGGGCGCTTACCGTATCGCTGTGGGGGATTCTAGAGATTACAAGAGCTTCTGGCATGATTTTTCATCGTCGTAAGCCTTGGCACACAAAAATTGCACGAAGTTCCTTGCAAGTGTGCAGCAGCTACCACGCCTCTACGAATGATGACGATGTATTGTATAGTGCATGCCTGCCTACTACGCAATGATTACCAGCGTAGTGGGTACTCTGCAAGTGTGCTTGCAGCAGCTACCCAAAGAGTGTTAAAAAAAGGCTCTGAAAGGTCGCTCTTCTAGCTTTCGCCGTGACAGTGCTGAGCGTTCAGTGCAGGCCTGGCGGTTTTTTACTCCCTTGTGAAGCTTTTCATACAATTGTGTCGGAATTTCATATCATGCAACATAAAATGTTCTTGCATGCGTCTGAAAATACCTTAGCTGCAGATTCTGGTTGCGATTCCCATAAAACAGCAGGCCTGCTGTTTTTGTTTTCAGGAAAAACATTATTGAACACATCAGAAAGATAGAGTGATCAATTCAATGCTTCTGACCCATGCAAAGACATATTCACTTTAAATTCTGTGGCGATTCCTGCAAAATGGGGCAGGCTTGTGGTTTTTGTAGCGTTAGCTACACTGGCCTCACTGAACCAATTTTGCGTGGCACTGGTCTGCGCATGCGAAATGATACTCCGCCGCCACCGTGCGCGGCTCGCCGCCAGTGTGCGCGAAATTCGATGCACGGCGCTGACGATCAGTGATGTCACGCACCGGAGCCGGCACCTCCCTCGCACTCGGCCGCGGCCGCGCGCGACTCGCTGCCATCGGTGTGCGCTTTCCAGAGGAGTCCCGTCATAGCCTTGGTAGACATGTGGACGCCGACGCACGCGCCTTCCCTGTGCAGTCGCCATCTGACACTGCGCTGGAGCCGCTTGATAGCGCCTTTGACTGGCGTTTGCCACTGTGGTATAGCCATGGAGAAAGAATAATCAGCTGAAGCTTTGCTAACGCTACGTATATCCTGGCATAGCTGAACTAAGCCACTGCCATTTTTTAGTGTTACAAGAGAAAAATTTTTCCTTAAATACATTAGAATCGCAAGATATGATTGTAGTTGCATGTGTCGGAAGCTTCGCATTCACGAAGCTTCCGAAGTATGCAAGCTTTGAATTCTTTGAACACTCACAAGCCTATGACATTCTTTTCTCTTTCTAGCTTTGTTTGACGCATGCCATTCTTCATCGAACATCACCTGAAGGCATTGGCCTCGATAGTAACACTTCAGAGTTGACCTTTGAATAATTCACAATGCAGCGGAAACAAACAAACAAAGCAACAAACAATAAACAAAACAACAACATCAAAAAAAGCCCAAGACCTGCGCGGAAAACGCAGCAAAGTCACAGCGAAAGCTGGCAGAGCGGCCTTTCGGAACCTTTTCTAACCAATTATTGGGTAACTGCTGCAAACACACTTGCTGGGTACCCCTACGACAAGAATATTTATAATTTCTGAGTAGTAGACCATCATTGGCTATGCTATCCTACGTCATTCTCTGAGAAGCGTGGCATCCGCTACGCACTTGTTGAACATTTTGTGCAATTGTTTATGCAGTGGCTGATGACGATGAACAAGTATGCTTAAAGTGGGTATGTGCCACATTTAATAGGTCATGAAGAACAAGTTTTCTAATGGGATGGAGCATTGGACAACCCATTCATTACGCAATTCGCATTGTGTGACTTCTGGCTGTTCCTTTGATGGTCTAAAACGCTTTATTACTCATATTAACGTGATTTTTTCCCGACATCAAGCCTACCTAAGGTCAGTTCAGAAACGACCTCCAAGCACTGCCGTGGCTCAATACTGGGCGAACACGCAGTGGACTCAGGTTTGAATCCCATTGTGTCATTAATGTTTCTTATTTGCCCAGTTCCAAGCAGTGGCGTCACTCAGTGGTAAAATACTGGGCAGGCACGCAGCGTACCCGAGTGCCATTGGTGTTTTTTTATTTACCGAGTTTTTTTCGTTCGATACTTGTTACGGATATAGGCGCTGGTGGACAACTATGGCGCCATGCGCGACCCGTGTTCTGATCTCACAACAGCTTTCGCTGTAAAAGCTCTGTACAACTTGATATATGGACTGATTTATTCTTACAAATACACATTGTTAAGACTCATTGTTGATTGATATGTGGGGTTTAACGTCCCAAAACCACCATATGATTATGAGAGACGCCGTAGTGGAGGGCTCCGGAAATTTCGACCACCTGGGGTTCTTTAACGTGCGCCCAAATCTGAGCACACGGGCATACAACGTTTCCGCCTGCATCGGAAATGCAGCCGCCGCTGCCTGGATTCGAACCCGTGACTTGCGGGTCAGCAGCCGAGTTCCTTAGCCACTAGACCACCGCGGCGGGGTGGCACTTAATAAAGAATATCAATGCTAAATAAAAATTAAGAAATATGTGAAACAAGAATGTAAGAATATAGGTAATAAAGTTCAAACGAAGGTTTCCATATTCCTGAGCGTAATGCCACTCGCAAGATGTATTCACGTTTTGGTCCTGAAACCTGATTTTCTCAAGCGAAAGCTGGCACTGAAGTACAGAATGTGTTGCACATACACTCGGCATGGCACTCAGATTGACCTCTGTCACATTTTTTTTGCATTCTCATAATCAATACACCGGGTTAACTGGCGGAACATGGGAGAGGCCTTTGTCCTGCAGTGGACGTAGTCAGGCTTATGATGATGATGATGAATCAATACACATTGTCGCACGCTGAAACACGAACATTGAGGACCACAGAAGACTAACTCAACAAAAGGAAGACACGCTGGTGATTCGGGTGATACTCAAAACAATAAAGTGCTGTTTTCTTACACATCTGAGTAAAAGAAGCTTCTTATATGCGTAACTGATCATGTGAATTTCGTAATATGAGTGAGCAAGGTGTCTAACTAGGCAGAAGCAACAGGTGCTGCAAAGTAGGGCACTGGAACAGGATTAGAGGATTACATTTTGTTATAGCGTGCACAAGAAACTCCGCTTTTCGGACAGAGTTAAAGGGGCCCTGGAACACGTTTTTGAGTAACCACGGAACGGATTCACTAAAAGAGCGTATTGCCTCACAAGCACAACGCCACAAGAATTTCAAGAATTTGTCCAGTACGAGCGGAGTGACAATTATTTGTCAGACGTTGTCATCGCATTCTTTCTTACCTCGTCCCGACAAAAGCTCTGCAAGCTAAGCAGGGACGGATGGCATGGGCAAAGGAAATACGTCAAGCACGCCGCTTAACCTTGAGCCTTTTTTTTTCGAATACGTGTTCTTTTTTTTTTCAAGGTGATCGCGCGCGCATGCATAGAAAAGTCGTGACCTCCCACGGCGATCTATGTAACGACCAAGCACGCTACGTTTAAATCAGCCAATGGCTGGAAGATGGTATTGTACGAGTGATTTTTGAGTTTTGTCCATCATTAGTTGAAATCATAGAAGGAAATTTTCAGGTAGTTTTGATAATTTATTGTGAATTCTAGGCCACATGCTGCGCTATAATTTTTGGCTCGCATGTTCTCGGACGCCTCTACTACCGATCAGCAGCGTTCTCTAACCACGTTCAAGAAGTGTTGCAGGGCCCCTTTAAGGAAGCTCTACTGGTTCAGGAACTACCATGATAATCAATCTGCTGACTTTGCAATACTGCAAAACTAATTCGCATTTAATATTTAAGAATGTATTTTATTGTGAAACTCTCACGCTAATCGGGGAGAGTTTCAGTCGCTTATTTTTCAGTCGCTTTAGTTTCAGTGGCTTACATAAAGCAGACAAAATTAAAGCATTTAGCTTATGTCTTGAAAAAAGGAACACAGGTCATTATGATGCATTTTCATAATAAAAAATGTTTATTGTACGTAAATTTCACTAGGCTACGCGCTAATATGCAGGGTGCCACAGCAGGGGCGTAGACTGAATTTTTTTGGAAGGAGAGTAAGGGCAGCCCCTTTTTCATCTGTAGTGGGAGCTGGGCCGACATGTGGGGTGGAGATTCATTTCATGCTTTATACCAAAGAATACCTTGAATGGGAGGGGGTGGCACGTGTTCAGTGGGCCATGCGGAGAGTTTAAAAAATGTGCCGACGCACTGAATGATGAAGTGACTAAACGTATGTTACTTGCTTTCCCATGGGGTAAATCGCTCTCGTTTTTTTTTGTTTTGCGCTCAATGGCGTAGTTAGGCAAATTTGTTTAACAAACTTTGAAAGCAAGGCAGCCAAATATTCTGAGCAGAAACTTGTAGATCAGTTTGCAAGGCAATAAAGTAGACAGTTTCTAAGTTTATGATTGTTAATTAGTAATTAATGGCTTTATGCGTAATACAGATCCCAGTGACATGGGAAAAAAGACAAACGTGGCATGCCCGCCTGTGCGTTTGGTACACCGTGGTTACGACACATTCATACCTGTCCATACATCACAAAGCCGAGAAATGCACTACCACTCCGTGTGTGTGTACCTGTGCCTTTACGTGTGGTGTATGTGTGTGAATGTGTGTGTTCTTTTCATTTCAGTAGTGGGATCACGAGTATAGAAAACGCAAGCTAGATGTTCCCATCAGGAACATTATTTTTTTTTCATTCCATTATCCATGTATGTTACGGTGTACATGCTCCTCCAGGTAGAGATGATGGAACGTTGTGCGCTTTGGCGTTTGTCCAAGGGCGAATCAACATAGAAGCGGCCGTCTTTGGGCTCGATGGAATGGCGCCGCAAAATACACCCTTGTGCGAATCTATAATCGACAAACTGAGTTCATTCTGACTGGGTGAACTACAATGCTACGTATAGGCTGTAGCTCGTTGAACGAAAGACTTTGCACGTACGCGTGCCGCTATGCGGCGGAGTTTTTTGGGTGCTGGGACATTCGCTTGGGGTGTGAATAAATGACATGCGGAGCCTTTAGACTGCATTGCGAGAAACAGGCTAATTGATACTTGTGCGCAGTCCTCATAGTATGAGTAGGAGCTGTCGACAGAGAGCTATGATTAAAACTGGCTTCATTTGACAGTGGAAGCTTCTTTACTCGTTTATCATGTGTGGTTAGCCGCTGTGTTACGGAGGCGCATGCCAAGCACTCTTGCCAATGCATAAAAGACACCTTTGAAACTCCGGGCTTTAACAGTAGCTATGCGAAGGAGATGGATGTACACTGCCGTCCTTTATGAAAGGGAACACGCGAACGCGTGCCCTGCACTCTGCAGCGGCTGCCTGCAGCATCATCAACCGACAGCAAAAGGAAACACGTTCGCTTTCAGCGTCTTCTGTTGCCAACAAAAAAAAAAATGGCAGCATATCCACGAAGTGAATGAAGGAGAGTGGGGCGAAGAATTCGTCCGTCCATTCGTTCTTTCTTCCGTCCGTCCATGCGTCCGTCAGTGTGACCGTCCATGCGTCCCTCAGCCCGTCCGTACGTGCGTCTGTTCGTGCGTCCATCCCTGCGTTCATCCATGTAGCCGCCCCTGCGTTTGTTCATGCGTCCATCCATGCATCTGTCTATGTGTCTGTTCGTCCATCTATCCAACACTCCCAAGTACCACCATCTCGCATCTTTTCATCATATATTCCCCATATAGAAGCACCGCCATCCAGCGGACATTCCAAGGACTAAAAGAGAGGTGGCACACACACACTTCTTACGGCTTGCGCTTCGGGTCCACTTCCCACCTTTAACCACCTCGAGTTCATGGTATATACTAGTTCACTGTATTCATGGCACTGCGGCCGAACGCTCGCTAAACCTTTCGAAAACCAAGGAGGTTACGCCCAGCGAGTATGACTTAGCAAACATTTTCAGTCAGATAGTGCTCAATGTACATGCCAATGGCTGCTACTGGGAAATGAGAGGCGGAGAATTCGGCTTTTACTTTCTTACGGCTTGCGCTTCGTATCTACTTTCCATTTTTAACCACCTCGAGTTCATTCATGGTATATACAAGTTCACTGTATTCATGGCACTGCGGCTCAACGCTCGCTAAACCTTTCTAAAGCTAAGGAGGTTACACCCAGCGAGTATAACGCAGCAACCCTTTCTTGTCAGACAGTGCTCAATGTACATGCCAGTGGCTGCTAATGGTGATCGCAGCCTGCGCTTAACTAAAAGCCGAATGCTACTGTCTCTCATTCCCCATTAGCAGCCATTGACATGTACATTGAGCACTGTTATTTATTGTTGAACAACGCACAGAAGAAGTCTCTCACCGGCACCACCTTGGAGGTCAAAATGTTATAGTTGTTATATACTAACAGTGGACGAACGGGTGCCGCTATAAGGAGCTTCGCCCCTAAAAATAACGAGTCATGGCCGGTAGACAAGCGCTGCTAGATGGCACTCCATCTCGGCTCACGCCTGTAGTGCGTAGTCTACTGCCAACATATCAAACGTTGTGCGCGACTACGGCGCAAGCTGCAGTAATCGCCTGATACCGCTCGCCGTGCGAGCGGTGAGGGAACGTAATTTAGAAGCGCTTGTCTACTGGCCATGACTCGATATCTTGCTTCGCCATAGATGTCGCCAAAAGCGAACGTGCTTTCTTCACTCTTCGATCGATGGTGCTGTAGGCAGCCGCCGCAGAGCGCAGGCCACGCGTTTGCGTGTTCCCTTTCACAAAGAACGACAGTGTACATGATACCCACGTAGCAAGTAATGCTTCTGCCACTTTGAATATTGGCCCAGGAATGTTAAGATAAGCTTGAATTCTTAGTTGGCTGACGGCCAACCATAGTGCATTTGGTCTCGTGGCACCGTTTCGTGGCTGAAACAGTTGTACTGGTTGGCTCGTGCGCCTTGTGATTTTCACGACTTAAGATGGATATCTGTGTAGGCAGACGATCGGTTCAGTATGTGACAGACAGCTCTGCTTCTTAGAATGTGGTGATTGGCCCGGCAGGCCACCGTGACTGGTAATATTTTAGGCGATTTACTGTACTTGCATGTTTTTCCTGTTATTAGGGGCGAAGCTCCTTATGGCGTGGCTTGTGCGTACCTCGTAGTACGTAACCACCAGTGGCACATACCCGAAATAGGTATAATATTTGACCTCCAAGGTGGTGCCGGTGAGAGATTTCTTGTGTGCGTTGTTTAACAATAAAAAATAGTGCTCAATGTACATGCCAATGGCTGCTAATGGGGAATGAGAGACAGGAGCATTCTGCTTTTAGTCAACGCGCATGCTCCGATCTCCATTAGCAGCCATTTGCATGTACATTGAGCACTATCGGACAAGAAAGGGTTGCTACGTTATACTCGCTGGGTGTAACCTCCTTAGTTTTAGAAAGGTTTAGCGAGCGTTGGGCCGCAGGGCCATGAATGCAATAAACTAGTATATACCATGAACTCAAGGTGGTTGAAGGTGGGAAGTAGACCCGAAGCGCAAGCCGTAAGAAAGTGTGCGTGTGCAACCTCTCGTTTAGTCCTTGGAATGTCCGCTATATGGCGGTGCTTCTATATAGGGAATGTATGATTAAAAGATGCGAGATGGTGGGACTTGGAGTATTGAATAGATGGACGAACGGACACACAGACAGATGCATGGATGGACGCATGAACGGACGTAGGGGCGGATGCATGAACGAACGCAGGGACGGGCGCACGAACAGACGCATGGACGGGCGCACGAACAGACGCATGGACGGACGAATGCTTCGCCCCACTCTCCATAATTCCCTCCGTGGATATGCTGCCATTTTTTTAACTGTTATCTCAAGTGCATATAAGACGCTTTCATGTCAATAAAAATCAGTTGGAAGCAGCGCTTGTCCTGTGTGTTTTTTTAAAGACGATTGTTTTCTTGGGGACTTTCGACGCAAATATTTTGGTCTGTCTGTCTGTCTGTCTGTCTGTCTGTCTGTCTGTCTGTCTGTCTGTCTGTCTGTCTGTCTGTCTGTACATTTGTCTGTTTGTCCACTCTTAACGGTACCCGGTACTTTAAACGGCACCAGCCGCTGCTCCAAACGGCCGACCCCATCCGCAGCGCCCACCAATGTTGCTCAAGATTCATTGTTCTCACTTGTGTGATTTTCAATTAAAAGGCGATTATCGCGCATATCTGAGGCACCATAACAACACGTATATATTGTGTATGTGCGCCTTCTACTAGAAAAGGCATACTAAGTAATTCTAATGACAGTAGCGTTTATCACGTTGCGCTCACCATGCAACGCTTGCACGAAAAACGAGTGTTTTCAACGCTTTCCTAAGACGACATGGTGGTGGCCCGTATACCTGTCACCTTGCGTTATACACCTTATCATCTCCGAGACGGGCGCGCACTTCCGTCTTGAAGTCGCGCGCTTCGTTTACCAAGAAAACTGCCAGATCGCGCTCATGTATTACGTGTGACGTAATTTGATGCACTCGTTCGCCTCTGCTGCACGCTCGAGGCACTCTAACCCAGCACCTCCAGAATACCATTCACGAATTTTCTTGCGCGGAACATCAAATAAATGTTTTGTTCAGTCTCTCCACACGCAAGACTATCGTCTTTTGACGACATTTGCAAATTAACATGCAGATACGGAGATAATATTTCTTCAATGTTATTCTCTCTCTCTCCTTCATTTTCTTTTCACGCCAAAGTTTTTTTATTCTTTTTTTGCGCTGTTTATCTTTACACTTTCTATGACAGCGGAACACATACATGTCACTTTTTCAGTGTAACAAGTGCACAAATATATCATCGGTCACGTAATTCGAATTACTTTCGAATTACGTACCGATGATATACAATTCAAGCTGAAACTGAGGTCGCTTCCTCGTCCTCTTCTTACCACAAACACAAAAGTTCTTTATGCAAGATCCAACAAAAATCATTGACCCTTTTCCTTCACGGACGGCTTAGTAATAAAATGGACGTTTTGAGATGAGAAAAAAAAAAGGTTCATGCCAAAGTTCTAGCACCGGGAGTCTAACTTAAGCCTTCTGGGTCCAGGACTATATAAGCGCCCTGCGCTCTACCGACTAGGCTACACTGAGGCACATGCTCGAGACTGCACAAACAGGCCTTGTATTTTTCACATTCTATCTTGCACGACTGTCTCAGTCGGCGTGAATAGGCAGACCATAGCGGTGCCACCATGTGTGAGGAGTTAAGTGCAGTACTTCGCCATGACACTTATTCGCTGATAGAGATCAATTTGGCGACGATGCAGTTAAAGTATGACCTCCAGATTGCGACCCGGCAAGAAACGAGCCGGCAAGCAATCTCGGAAGCCATGGTTAAAACATCTCGATACCAGCGAGAAACATTGCTCATGTTAGAATCGGGTCTGCCCTGGACATAGTTACGTTTTTTGCCTTGCACTTCGTGCATTAGCGTGCGACGGCTCGTTTTGGGAGTAGTGCGGCTTTCACGTGCACCAATGAGGCTTGTCCGCCGCCGACTGCTTCACGGTCGATATCACCAACTAATCAATAATAAGCACTGCAGAAAGGCAATATTGCAGACGAGTGAATGACATATGCATTGATGGAGCGAGACAGAGGACAGAGGAACGTGAACAACTTCCGCGCGTACGCGACTCAGGCTAAAACACTCCGCCTCCCATGTTACTGAAGCATAGTGGGGCATAGTGTTTGCTTGTTAGTACATGCAGATTGCCTTATTACTCAATACAACACTTCGTATCATTATTTCTCATTATTTGATGATTTTTTGAAGAAATGCATACCGAGTACTCATGCTTATATGTGCTCATTGGTGTCATATTTGCGCGTGATATACGCTGTGTCAATGTTAACGCTAACAACTTCGGTTACCCTTGTGGTAACTGATTAGCGTGGCGCTAGTCCTTGCGACGGAGCCTTCGCGATGGAGTTCGGGTGGCTTGTGTGTGACAATCTTTTTCGCCAAAGGATGTCACAAGACATCTGATCTTCGCATGACGTGGTGGTTGACCAATGACCCCGCACCACTCGCCGCCAGACCTAAGAGTGAAACTGACTAACACTCACAGGTAATAAGCAAACATATACCATACAAAATGTGGGCGAGGGAGCGCCTTCCATCGTAACAGCATTGCACACGTAATTTGAAGGTTGTAGATACTGATCCCACAAATGAAAAAGGTGCTTTTTGGTCAACTTCAATTCCTTCCCATTGACGTTTGAATCACTACTGAAATTAAGTCACAAGTTAGGTTAGTTAGTGGATGTTGATGGTTAGGACAAAGTTTGTTGCTGCTGGCATGTTTTCAGCGAGAGAAAATTTACGTGAAAGAAACACAGATCAATGATGCCCGTAAAGGGCGATGATTTGTTTTTGCCAGATGAACTCGAAATCAATGACATTTAGGAGCCCTCTAGCCAAATAAATGCCATCTTGATATTTGAAGCTGAGAAACCACAAAATGAAACGAAAAAAAAAAACTTTCTGCACATTCAAGGTGTTCAGAAGCATTATCGTCAATGAGGACCTTTCCTGTGACCACACACCACAAGAAAAAAAAACGCTGACAGAAATTGAAAAAATTCGAATGATTTCTGAACATTGGAAGCTGTATTGTGACAAGTTAATTCTTAAGTGCATTGACTGCTCTTAGAACACTGTTTCTGACAGAGTTGAAAAAATTGAGCGATGCCTAATAAGTGCACATCGTATGCCCCTGTTCCGTCACGCCCTGCACGATGACGACGCAAGTGGAACAGAAAGTTTATTATTCATTATTCTAGTCGCCGCGTTATATTAAAATGGTAAAGTGCTCAAGAGAAACGTGACTAATTATCACCGATGTTTAGCAGTTTTTCTGCGTAATCTATTATGCGGACTGAAACCTTGTTAGCGCTGCTTGCTTCCAAATTTTTTTGATGGCGCGTTGAAAATTTGCGAATATAATAATATAATATATATAATTATTATATTATTAATTAATTATTATATTATATTATATTATTATTATAATTATTATATTATATAATTTTCATATATATAATATATATATATATGAAAATTCATATATATATATATATATATATATATATATATATATATATATATATATATATATATATATATAGCAACATTTCAACATTCGCAGAAGACGCGTGCAACAATTTGCGTTCGTAAAAGCCGCACAACAAGTAGCAAGAAAGCCGCGCCATGGAACGCCGTCCTGCACACGCCACGATGCTACGCCATGGGACCGGTACGAGGCTCTAAATGAAGAGCAAGAGACCGACGAAGTTGAGACAGTGAGCAAGAGACATTTTGGCTGACCATTCAGTTTGTAGTTTACGGGCACAGATTCACCCGAAATAAATAGTTTGTATAGTACCAGGTGCTATATTTATTGGTATAGCACCTGGTATTGTGCAGGGGCTATATTTATTGGTATTGCTATATTTAGTGCTATAATTATTGGGGCTAATTTCTTGTGGACGTGCTGGGTATGATTCCAAGCCCACCACAGGCAAGGGAGAGAAGCGCAGATCCCAGAAGATTAGAGCCAGCAGAATTGACACCTGTGCACCAGCGCACGAGTCGCCGACTACGTGGTGAGAAGCCCGAGTTTGGCTCCCTTATTGATCCATCAAGACCTGTCGAGACCTCAAGCACAAGCGTCACTGCGATGGCCACCCAGTTTATGCCATCTCTATCTCACCTCATCGTGGATTCACCACGTACACCAGAGGTCTTCCACGGTGACACCTTTGAAGATGCCAAGGACTGGCTCGAAGGCTTTAAGCGCGTTGGACGTTTGAATGGTTGGGACGAAGCCCGGAAACTTCGTTACGTTTACGTCGCCCTGCAAGATTCGGCACGTACGTGGTTTGAGAACTACGAAGCGTTTTTGCTGTCGTGGGGCGACTTCCGACGAGAGCTAATCGCAACTTACTCGTACACGGACCGCAATGAGAAGGCAGAGGCTGCTCTTCAAGTGAAGAACCAACAGAATGACGAGAGCGTGGCCATGTACATAGAAGACATGTCGCGGCTTTTCTGCCGAGCCAACCAAAACATGGCCGAGGAGAAGAAGTTGCGGCACTTAATACGCGAAGTAAAAGAAGAGATTTTTGCAGGCCTGGTGCGTAATCCACCGCGAACTGTGGCGGAGTTCCAGTCCGAGGCAACGACCATGGAAAGGACACTACAGCAACGTGCGCGACTGTACAACAGAGGCTTCGGCGTCTCTTTAGTCAGGGTGGAGTCAGCAACCCTTCCAACCAACGTTGACGTCCTCCGTGAAATGGTGAGGGCTATCGTTAAGGAGGAGCTCCAGAAACTGCAACTCACCCAAAGTACTCCAGCGATGCCCTCAATCGCCGACGTTGTACGTGAAAAAGTGCGGCAAGCAATTCTTTAACCACAGCCTCAGGTGCCCCATCACACGCAACCAGAACCTCAGCCGTAGCTGTCATACGTGCAAGTCGTACGGCAAGACATCAGACGCCCGAAATTTGCACAAGCTCCCGTTATGCCACCGACGTTTCCTTGCAGTACGCCACCGCCAATGCCAGAAGCGAGACACCGTGAAAGTGATGTATGGCGCACTGCAGACCGGCGGCCCCTCTGCTACCACTGCGGGGAAGCAGGTCACCTTTATCGCACATGCCACTACCGTCGGGTCAGGCTACGTGGCTTCCCAGTGAATGCACCCTGCCCTCGTAACGGTGAGCGCCCTTATGAAATAGAAGAATTTTTATGTTCGCGCTCTGCCTCTCTAAACACTTAGTGACATGAATCGTGGTTGATTGCACCGATGCGCAATAGGTCGCCGAGTCCACGCCCATCATTTACTTTCCCGAGGCGTCGTTCTCTAAGCCCACGATGGGAAAACTAGAACCAGTGACCTATGGAGGGAGGGCCGCTGATTTTCGGAAAACTGAAAACCCTCCATCATTAACCGGATCAGATGACGACACTGACACAATAACGGATAAGACGGACAAGTGCAGTAATGACGACGTGACATCCGAGCTACAAGTCAGAATCGACGACATCGAGAGCGTAGCGTTAATATACACTGGTGCAGACTACTGAGTAATAAGTAGCATGCTCGCAAAGAAGCTGAAGAAAGTGCTCACTCATTGGACCGGACCGCATATACGCACCATCGGAGGGCACTTAGCCCCGTAGGATTGTGCACAGTGAGAGTGAGAAGAAGAGGCAATGTGTACGTCAGCAGTGTTAATGTTCTCCCCGAATGTTCCCTTGAGGCAATTATGGGCATGGTATTCCTGCAAGCCAACAGTGCCATCATTGACTTGCAGAAATCCCAAGTTTCTTTCTCAACAGAGAACGTTGTTGTGTGTCATGCGGAGGAACCAATTGCTTCGTCTCTTCGTATTGTGAATGAAGGTGTGACAGTGCCACCACGTATCAGCGTGACAGTTGCTGTGAAAAGCGACGTCTTTCTTGAATATGCCGGAACAGCAGATGGAAATATCGAACTGCTACTCACGAAAGGGGATATGCGTGGCGAGAGGTTTAGTGAACCTGCGGAACCGTAATACTGATGTGCTATTGACTAACTTTACCAACGAGGCACAGCATGTGGCGAAGAGAGCAGCCATAGCATCACTTCATGACTACGTAGAACCATAAAAAATATGGTTTGCACAATAAAAAAATCACCAATAACTTCATTAACAGTGGACAGTGTCTTCGAGAAAATAGGTATTGACCAAGAGCTTTCATCTCCGCTGAAAGACAAGATTGTGGAGTTGATCGAGGAATTCACAGAATGTTTTTCCTCTTCATCGAAAGTCGGACGTACTCCTGTAGCAAAGCACAGCATTGTAATTGGACATGTTAGACCAGTATGTCAGCAGCTCCGAAAGAAAGGGAGGCGATAAAGAAGCAAGTACAGGAGATGCTGGACGACGATGTCATACAGCCGTCCAAAAGCCCATGGACATCGCCGGTAGTACTTGTGAAGAAAAAGGACAACACCATGCGGTTCTGTGTTGACTACAGAAAGTTCAACCTCGTCACGAAGCGGGACGTGTACTCACTCCCACGAGTCGACGATACGTTAGATAAACTGTGCAATGCTCACTTTTTTTCATCGTTGGACCTAAAGAGCGGGTACTGGCAAATAGAAGTCGACGAACAAGATCGCGAGAAGACGGCGTTTGTGACACCCGATGGACTCTACGAGTGTAAAGTACTTCTATTTGGTTTGTGTTCTGATCCCGCTACCTTCCAGCGGATGATGGACACAGTGCTCTCCAGCCTCAAATGGCAGTCATGCCTTGTCTATCTTGATGACGTAGTAATTTTTTCCACTATGTTCGAGCAGCACGTTCAGAGATTGAGAATGGTACTGAACGCTATTCGCATGGCTACACCTACGATCAAACCCGAAAAGTGCCACTTTGGATTCCGTGATCTTCGGTTGCTCGGGCACATTGTCAGTTCTCACGGTGTCCACCCAGACCCAGATAAGATCACTGCAGTAAAAAATTTCCCAAGGCCAAGAGACAAAAGGCTATGCGACGTTTCCTAGGGCTTTGTACTTACCATAGGCGCTTCATTGAAAACTTCTCCAAGATAGCGGAACCACTTACACGGCTTACGAAGGAAGGTGTACTATTCATCTGGCAGCAAGAGCAAGAAGACGCCTTCTCTGAGTTACGACGGCGTTTGCAGTCACCTCCCATACTCGCTCATTTTGATGAAGATGCGAAAACAGACATTCATACGGACGCCAGCAATGTTGGCCTCGGTGCTATTCCCTTTCAGTGGCATAACGGGGAAGAAAGAGTTATTGCTTATGGAAGCCGCACTCTGTCGAAAGCTGAGTACAATTATTGAGCTACAGAAAAGTAATGTCTCGCAGTCATACGGGTAAACAGCAAGTTTCGTTCATATTTATACGGTAGACCATTCCGAGCAATCAGCGACCATCATTCGTTGTGTTGGCTTGCAAACCTTAAGGATCTTTCCGAAAATCTTGCTAGGTGGAGCCTGCGTCTGCAAGAATATTACATCACCGTAGTCTACAAGTCTGGTCACAAGCACAATGACGCAGATTGCTTGTCACGAGCACCAGTCCAGCCCTCATCTTCTGAGCATGAACAAGATTCCGCATTTCTTGGAGCTATGAATGTGTCGGAGATGGCTCATGATCAGCGAATGGACCCAGAATTACTTCTGCTCATTCAATACTTTGAGGGGCAGCAAGTCGAAGTACCATGAGTTTTCGTCCGTGGACTACGTTCCTACGTCCTCCGAAAAACGTTCTCTACAAGAGAAACTTCAAACACACCGGTGAAACGGTCCTGCTTCTGATACCATCGTCACTGCGAGTGGAAATTTTAGAAGCGTGTCATGATGACCCATCGGCAGGTCGCTCGGGGATTAGTAGGACTATGGCGGGAATCCGCCAGAGATATTACTGGCCAAAATTGATAGATTCAGTACAGAACTATCTCAGATCATGCCGAGAATGTCAAAGACGCAAAGTGCTGCCCCGAAAACCAGCAGGTCTTTTGAAACCAATAGAGCCACCGAAAGTCCCATTTGGGCAGGTCGGGATGGATTTGCCAGGACCATTTCCTATGTCATCGTTTGGGAAGCGCTGTACATATAGTTGTAGCAACCGACTACATGAACTGGTACGCCGAGACGTCATCTTTCACAAAAGCAACGGCAAATGAAGTGGCTCAGTTTTTTGTGACCCAGATAGTGCTGCGACATGGCGCATTTGAAGTCCTTATAACTGACAAAGGAATTGCGTTCACTGCCAGGCTTGTACAAACTGCCATGAAACTAACGCACACTGACCACAGTAGAACTACAACGTGCCATCCGCAAACTAACGGTTTAACTGAAAGGCTGAACAGGACGCTTGCTGACATGATTGCAATGTATGTGGACGTCGAGCATCGCACTTGGGACACCATATTACTGTACGCTACATTTGTATACAATACCGCAATACAACAAACAACTCACTTCATGCCATTTCTACTTATTTATGGTCGGACAGTAATAACGACATCAGACGCGATGCTGCCTGTCAACAGCACGACTGAAGAGCACCCTGACATCAGCGAATAAGTAGAAAGGACAGAAGAGGCGTGACAACTCGCACGGAACCGCATCATCAGCAGCAGGACGCCGATGCGCACCGTTACAATCTAAGACGAAGGGACGTTCACTACTCCCCTGGAGACCAAGTGTGGGTCTGGACGCCTGTACGTGCACGTGGCCAGTCAGAAAAGTTTATGCAGCACTACCTTGTCCCTTGCAGTGTTCTTCGTCTACTAGGTCCATTAAAGTAGGAAGTGATCCCTGAAGGTCAAGTATGCACAACACGACGCAGGAATGTCCCGGTAGTACATGTAGTACATGTAGTATGGATGAAACCGTACTACGAGAGGAACTGAACTAACACAGAGAAGTCCTATTGTTTAGAAACAGTCAGCCGGCTGTGCGCATCGGGGCGATGTGAGCTAGGAGGGGGCCTAATGCCACAGTTCGACATTCGCAGAAGACGCGTACAACAATTTGCGTTCGTAAAAGCCGCCACACAAGTAGAAAGAAAGCCGCGCTATGGAACGCCGTCCTGCACGCGCCACGATGCTACGCCACGAGACCGGAACGAGACTCAAGGTGAAGAAAAAGAGACCGACGAAGAGTTGAGACAGCGAGCAAGAGACATTTTGGCTGACCATTTAGTTTTGAGTTTACGGCTACAGCTTCGCCCTAAACAAAATAGTTTGTATAGTACCAGGTGCTATATTTATTGGTAACAATATATATATATATGTATATATATATATATTGGGAACTGCGTGGCACCGGGATTTGAACCACGGACCTCTTGCATGCGAGGCGGATGCTCTAACCACTACGCCATCGCCGCACCCGGATGGTTATGTTCTAAATGTAGGTTTCAGTGGTGTATCAGTCAAGTTTGTGGTTACTTTTATAAAAGTGTTTTAATGAAATGAGATTTCTGCTGATTACCCCCTTAATTAAGGGTCTAGAGAGTACGGAGTTGGGCCTCCGATTAGCCTATGGGGTGCTGTTTATTAATATATTAAGCGGACAAAATTTAAATTCGTTTGTGAGGTGATGTTATCAAATTAATCCTTTAGCAATTAGGCTCAATTTCGGTCACGAAATAGTTCCGGTACTATTACTCCTGTCCTGATGAAACCTGAGCGGCGACAGGTCTACAACTAGGGCTTTGCACTGTATGAGTTAGAAGTTTCCCGGTAGGTTATTAGCAAAGTTAAAAACGATCGTAAAAAAAACACGTGGTTCAAGACTGATCTGACGGGCGTACCTTTCTCCCGAGCAGTGAGCCACCCTCCTCCTCTGAGGGTGAGAAGACGCGGGCGCCACACGTTTATTAGCGGATCTCGTTATATTATTTCTAACTCTGTATCTTCCGGTTACCTTAAGCTATCAAAATTATTTTTACACGGAAGAAACCGGACTGTTGTGGTCTAAAAGAAGATATTAGCTATTTTTCGGTGGCGTTTGTAGCTCCTTTTGAAAATTTGTTTTATTGAAATGAGCTTTTTTCTGATTACCACCTTAATTAAGGGCCTAGAGTGTACGGAATTGGGCCTCCTGGTAGCCCATGGGTTGCGGTTTATTATTGTATTAAGCGGACAAAATTTAAATGCGTTTGCGAGGTGATATTGCCAATTTAATCTTTTTAGTGGTTAGGCTTAATTTTGATTGCGGTATAACTCTGGAACTATTAAACCTAGCCTGATCAAACTTCAGTAGCGTCAGGTCTACCCTAAGGACTTTCAACTTCATAAGTAAGGAGTTTCCCGGTAGCATATTAACGAAGCTACAAGCGATCGTAATAAACACGTGGTCCGACTGTTGTTGTTTTTACAGATTCACACTGTTTTCCGCTTCTAAAATTTGAAATTTTTGTTTGTGATAGCAGTATTTGTAGCGGTTGAACTCCTTGTATCTTCATAAATAAATAGACACCATTCTGACCCTCCTAGAACCAAAATTGCTAAACTTATAGGTAGATATGTGCAAAGCTCATTTACCCGTGCTGCTGACGCGGATATGCTGACACGGGTATGTGGAAAAAAAATCCGCGTGTTGATGGAACTGCATTAAGAGGCCTGGGGTGCGGCCCGGTAACCACCGCTGGGAACGCACTCCCTCACCACAGAAGGATTGGCCACCCTGGTGCAGTATCTGGCCACTACCTCCCACATGCATACGTCAAATATCTCACGGCCCTCAGTCCCCAGCAGCTGCGAAGCAACTGACCATGGCGGCGGTCAGATCTGCAACGCAGCAGAGGGTGCTAAGAATCTCTGGACTACAAGCCGCCATTGGAACCTGAACTTGGCAACGTTTAACGCTAGAACCTTATCTAGTGAGGGAAGTCTAGCTGTACTATTCGAGGAGCTAGAGGGTGTTAAATGGGATATAATAGGGCTCAGTGAGGTTAGGAGGACAGATGAGGCCTTTACTGTGCTACAAAATGGGCACGTCCTTTGCTATCGGGGCTTGGCAGACAAAAGAGAACTGGGAGTGGGGTTCCTAATTCACAGAAACATAGCTGGCAACATAGAGGAATACTATAGCAATAATAAAAGGGTGGTAGGTATTGTAATTAAACTGAATAAAAGATACAAGATGAAGGTAGTACAGGCTTACGCGCCTACATCCAGCCATGATGACGCTTCAGTTGAAAGCTTCTATGAAGACGTGGAATCGGCAATGAGTAAGGCAAAAACACAGTATACTATAGTGATGGGCGACTTTAATGCAAAGGTAGGGAAGAAGCAGGCTGGAGACCAGGCAGTAGGAGATAATGTCATCAGCACTAGAAACGCCAGAGGAGAGCTACTATAGTAGAATTCGCAGAACGCAATAATTTGCGGATTTTGAATACCTTCTACCGAAAACTAGAAAACCGCAAGTGGACATGGAGGAGCCCTAATGGCTAAAATAAGAACGAAATAGACTTTATAATGACTGCACACCCAGGAATCGTGCAGGATGTGGAAGTGGTTGGCAAAGTACGATGCAGTGACCATAGAATGGTACGGTCTCGAATTTGCCTAGACTTGAAGAAGGAACGACATAAACTGACACGCAAGAAGCCAATCAATGAGCTAGCACTGAGAGGGAAAGTACAGGAATTTAGAGTGTCGCTGCAGAACAGGTACTCGGCTCTTAGTGAGGAAACCAACCTTAGCGTAGATAAAATGAATGATAATCTGACGAGTATCATTACGGAGTGTGCAGTGGAAGTTGGAGGCAGGGTAGTTAGACAGGACACTGGCAAGCTTTCCCAGGAAAGGAAGAACCTAATTAAGAAGCGTCAAATTATGAAAGTGTCAAGTACAACAGACAAAACAGAACTGGCAGAGCTTTTGAAGTTGTTTAATAGAAGTAAAGTATGCGATGTAAGAAGGTATAGCATGGAGAGAATTGAACACACTCTGAAAAACGGAGGAAGCGTTGAAGCAGTGAAGAGGAAACTTGGGATAGGCAAATGTCGAATGTATGCACTAAGGGACAAAGAAGGCAAAATAACTACCAATATGGATAGGATAGTTAAAATAGCGGAGGAGTTTTACAGAGATCTGTACAGTAGCCGAGACAACCACGACCTTAATACTATAAGAACTAGCAGTAACCCAGATGACACCCCACCAGTAACGATAGAAGAAGTCAGAAAAGCTTTGGTGAGCATGCAAAGAGGCAAAGCTGCTGGTGAGGATCAGGTAACATAAGATCTGCTGAAAGATGGAGGACAGATTGTGTTAGAAAAAGTAGCCACCCTGTTTACGAGTTGTCTCCTGACGGGAAGGGTACCAGAGTCTTAGAAGAACGCTAACATCATCTTAATACATAAGAAAGGAGATGACAAGGACTTGAAGAATTACAGGCCGATCAGCTTGCTCTCTGTAGTATACAAGCTATTTACAAAGGTAATTGCTAAAAGAGTAAAGAAAACATTAGAATTTCATCAACCAAAGGAACAAGCAGGTTTCGAACAGGCTACTCAACAACTGACCACATTCATACTATCAATCAGGTAATAGATAAATGCTCAGAATATAACCAACCACTATACATAGCCTTCATAGATTACGAGAAGACATTTGATTCACTAGAAATATCAGCCGTCATGCAGACACTGCGGAATCAGGGCGTAGATGAAGTATATATAAACATTCTGGAAGAAATCTACAGGGGATCAACTGCTACCATAGTGCTTCATAAAGAAAGCAACAGAATACCAATCAAGAAGGGTGTAAGGCAGGGGGACACAATCTCCCCAATGCTATTTACCGCGTGCTTACAGGAGATTTTCAGAAGCATAGAATGGGAACGGTTAGGGATAACAGTTAATGGAGAATACCTTAGTAACCTGCGCTTCGCCGATGACATTGCATTGCTGAGTAACTCAGGGGACGAATTGCAACTCATGATTACGGAGTTAGACAAGGAGAGCAGAAAGGTGGGTCTTAAAATTAATCTGCAGAAAACGAAAGTAATGTACAACAACCTCGGAAAGGAGCAGCGCTTCGAGATAGGTAATAGTGCACTTCAAGTTGTAAAAGACTATGTCTACTTAGGGCAGGTAATAACCGCAGAGCATAACCACGAGATTGAAGTAACTAGAAGAATAAGATAGGCGTGGAGCACAATCGGCAAGCACTCTCAAATTATGACAGGTAGATTGCCACTATCCCTGAAGAGGAATGTATATAACAGCTATATCTTGCCGGTACTTAGCTACGGAGCAGAAACCTGGAGACTTACAAAGAGGGTTCAGCTTAAATTGAGGACGATGCAGCAAGCAATGGAAAGAAAAATGGTAGGTGTAACCTTAAGAGACAAGAAGAGAGCAGAGTGGATTAGGGGACAAACGGGGGTTAAGGCTATCATAGTTGAAATAAAGAAGAGGAAATGGACAAGGGCTGGGCATGTAGCGCGTGGACAGGATAACCGCTGGTCATTAAGGGTAACTAACTGGATTCCCAGAGAAGGGAAGCGGGTTAGGGGGAGACAGAAGGTTAGGTGGGCAGATGAGATTAAGAAGTTTGCGGGTATAAATTGGCAGCAGCAAGCACAGGACCGGGTTAACTGGCGGAACATGAGAGAGGCGTTTGTCCTGCAGTGGACGTAGTCAGGCTGATTATATATATATATATATATATATATATATATATATATATATATATATATATATATATATATATATATATATATATATATATATATATATATATATATATACACAGAGAGAGAGATTTCTCTTTTCAAGTGACGATGGCTTCCATGAGCACATATCAGGTATTATTGCTTACTGTGCTTGTTGATGCCGTCTTTGCACGGGATTCACCATAGGCTGTGTACGAGTTTATGTTAAATACTTCAGGTACCTAAACAGGATAATTTTGATCAGTGACACATATATATGTCGCGATGAAGAGATTTCAGGGGATGTGAAAATAGATGCGGCCCCATCAAACGGTGCTATATCTGCCTAATTACAGCAGCCATTGTGCAAGCGCTCATTTATCAACGTACAATAAAAGCTAAATAAAAACTTTCGCAGTGACGCACGTCACTTTCGCGTTATATAGATTCTTATGAAAGAGGGATCAACTATGTTTTTATTGTTAATGTTGTAGGGTTGCCTGCGCGACCTGTTGTATTCACTGCGGCGGCGCCTCAGCTTCACGCTACCATTGCGGGGGAGGCGGCACTGTGCAACTCCATGCAGTAGCCTTCACGAACTGCTCCTTGGCTGAAGCTGAGATGACCTGTTTCCCTCCTTGCCCCTTTTATGGGGAGACTCCTCTCCAGGCCCCAGGGACGCGCGTCGCTTTCTTGGGGGGCTTGGGGAGCCGTGACAGACACAGCTCGATCGAGTCGGGAGCACTTAGCCGCGATCATTGCTTGACACATCGCCAAGTTTCTTGAGGGTGACCCACTGCCCCAGAGCCGGAATACAAAAGGCCACGAGAAGTGAATCCGAGCCTTATCGCTCTCTCTCGAGCGCGCTTCGCATTTTGGTGCCTTTGCCACGTTGTCGTGCGGAACTATAATTCACTGCTTCATCCTTTTCTTGTATATTGTTGTGTTGGTGGGGCTTGACTCCACAATATACAGTGTCAGGCGTAAACTCGTTTCTGTTACCACTAGTCTGAAATCCACCGTGATCGCAACTGGCTGCGACCCATGGGTTAGGAGTCAAGCTCTAACTGATAGGGCTGCTACGTAGTGCTAGTAGCGAGTGACGAACACTGCGCTGGCGCACGGTGCAATTCAAAGAAGGAACAGTTTCGCACGCGCGGATCTGTTGGTTACAAAGTAACCCCTATAATTATATTACGAAAGGGAAAGATGAAAACGGCCAAGTCAAGCGCACAATTCGCGTCTACTGAGCAGTGCGGAGCAGCTGTTCGTGCTAGTGTGTATTTCGTCTAATGGCGTGTTTCCCACCTTTTCTGCAGCTGCAAAGGGAACTTCGTTTTGCTCTTACCCATGGAATCTTTCCAACGCAAAAACCACAGAACATAGCGCATCAGCACAGCTTGCAGGCAAATATTCAAAGTGCTTTGTCAGCTGTTACAGGATAACAACTTCTCGCACAAAGAATCAGTGCCAGCGACGCCCAAATTCTTCTGCGCTCAAACTTCGCATTAGTTTTGTGAGCAAATTTTAATTGCGTGTTTACTAGTGTCTTTCTGTATTCTGGGTGTCGTGGGCAGACTTCTGCATGAAATATGTGAACTCAGTGGGTAATTTCTATGCTATGTGTCTTTGTACAACTTTGTATTTGTTGCATAATATGCGATGCCGAATGTTGTGCGAGAGACCAGGAGTAGCCGGTATCACGGATTCACCCGACGTCACCCAACAGATGGTTGGGACGGTGACGTCCGTCCCAACCATCCGTCCGTCCCAACGGATGGTTGGGACGGACGTCACCAACCATCCCTTACATCCTAATCATCATCTTCATCATCATACTGACTACGTCCGCTGCAGGACAAAGGCCTCTCCCGTGTTCCGCCAGTTTACTATGTCTTGTGCTAACTGCTGCCACTGTGTAGCAGCAAACTTCCTAATCTCATCTGTCCACATTCCTTTTTGTCTTCCCTTAACTCTCTTGCCTTCTCTCTGAATCCGTTTAGTTACATTTGCTTATCAGCGGTTATCCTACATATGTGCTACATGCTCGGCCCATGTCCAACTCTTCTTCTTGACTTCAACCATAAAATCCTTAACCCTGGTTTGTTCCCTGATCCACTCTGCTCTTTCCTTGTCTCTTGAGGTTACACCTATCATTTTTCTTTTCATAGCTCGCTGCACAGTCCTCACTTGAAGCTGAACCCCATTTGGAATCCTCCAGGTTTCTACTCCATAAGTAAGTACCGGCAAGATGCTGCTGTTATATATTTTCCTCTTGAGGGATAGTGCAATATACTAGTCATAAATTCAGAGTGCTTTTCGAACGTGCTCCACTCCATTCCTGCTCTTTTAGTTACTTCAATCTCTTGGTTCGGCTCGGCAATTATTATCAGTCCGAAGAAAAGGTAGTCTTTTACAACTTTTATACATTTCACAACTTATATACATTTAATTGTAAAAAAGCAGTGCCGTAAGTTTCAGTGATTGTTCGTACTATACCTTAAAAGCCACTACAAGTTAACGTGGCCAAATAGTAGCCAGGTCATGTTCCAAAAAAATATGACATCACGTATTAAAGCATGTTAGATCTTTTGCGACTTATTTTATATGACTGAATTACGCGGAGTCGTGAATATTTTTGTGGGGGCCGACGTTTACCGAACAACTTGACTAAAACCCGAGATTTGTTTTCGTGTGATCGTCGAATAGGTCAGCTGGGTTGGGTTGCGAACACTTAAATTGTGTTTTCTGGTTAAAAGTGAAACCCTTAGGTGCCCCATCAAACGTTAGAAATGACTGCTGGCGTGAACACGACAGATAGAAAAAAATCGTTTGATGACGTCGTAACCACGAAAGAGGAAATGTCAGCTGGCACTCGTAAGCCTCGACTGGTTGTCGACTGGTCATGACGAGCATTCCGGGACGAGTGCTGCAGAGACGTGGAAGCTGTGCTTGGCCTTTGTGAGTCCAGGGGAAAAGTTGCGTGTCACGATCACGAACGGGCGCCGTCTGTCAGGGGCAGATACAGCCACCCATTTTGAGGGGGGGAGCGGTCACTTGAATTGACACCTGAAAGGTGGGCGTAGTCACTACTTTTATTTGCTAGTACAAAACCCTGTAATGGCATAAATACTGTGAATGTGGGAATGTGACCGAAACTTGGTCGTCGCCCACACGACTACGAGAATTCTTTTTCTGATGTAGAATAGTTGGTCTCGGCTCGAGAAAGAGTACGACTAGCGTAAGCTATTACATGCTCAATGCTGCAGTGTCGTTGTACAAGGACAGCGCCAAGTCCGATGATGATGATGATGATATGTGGGGTTTAACGTCCCAAAACCACTATATGATTATGAGAGACGCCGAAGTGGAGGGCTCCGGAAATTTAGACCACCTGGGGTTCTTTAACGTGCACCCAGCGCCAAGTCCGACGTTGCTGGCATCTGTATGAATTTGTGTAGCAGCGTCCTCATCGAAATGGGCAAGAACAGGGGCTGTTTGCATTCTTTCGTAGCTCCGTGAACGCTGTATCTTAAACTGCGCTCCAAGTAAAAAGCACGTCATCTCGGGTGAGTCACGTAAGAGCTATCTTGGAGAAGTTGGCGGTAAATCGGCGATAATACGCGCACAAGCCGAGGAAACGGCGTACTGCTCTTTTATCTGATGGAACAGGGAAGGTGGCGACGGCAGCAGTTTTGTCTTGATCAGGTCGAACTCCATCCGCACTAATGACATGTCCCAGAAATTTCAGCTCTTCACAGCCGAAGTGGCATTTTTGGGCTTCAGCGTGAGTTCAGCTGTGCGAATGGCTTCCAGAACCTTTCTTAGACGCTTCAGAGGTTCTTCGTAGCTCTCAGAAAAGAGGACCACATCATCAAGGTAGACAAGGCAGCTTCGCCACTTCAAGCCAGCTAGAAAAGTGTCCATCATCCCCTGAAAAGTGGCTGGGGCAGAACAGAGGCCGAAGGGAAGAACTCAAAATTCATAAAGTCTGTCTGGAGTCACAAACGCGTTTTTTCTCGATCTCGTTCATCCACTTCAATTTGCCAATAGCCACTCTTTAGATCGATGGACGAAAAATACTTCACGCGTCATAACCTGTCGAAAGAGTCATCGACCCGCGGAAGCGGGTAGACGTCTTTTTTCGTGACGCTATTAGGCTTCCTGCAGTCAATGCAGAATCGCAGCGTTCCGTCTTTTTTCTTCAGTAGAACTACTGGCGGAGGACCAAGGGCTGCTGGATGGTTGAATAATTCCGTCATCGAGCATTTCTTTTACTAGTGTCTGAATAGCTTCGCGTTTTTTCGCAGAAATGCGATGCTGCCGGATGGGGCGGGCGTCATCGTTGGTAATAATTCGATGCTTCGTGAGGTGTGTTTGACAGACTTTAGAAGAAGAGGCGAACCAAGATTGAAAATCCCTTAAAAGGTTATGAAGTGCAGCCTTTTTCTCGTCTGACAGCATCGAATTATTGTCGATGTGATCTAGAAATTCCTCATCCTCATGTGTTTCCTCGGACGCGAAGCACTTCGTGACGTCCGGCAACAGGGTCTTCATAGGCTATGGTGGTTCCACAGAAAAGATGCCGGTGATCGTAATTGAAGTTCGTAACTAGTATCTGTGACTGCCCGTCACGGACACGCACAACACTTCGGACGGCGCATACACCTTGGAGCAGCAGAAGTGATAGGTTGTTTTCAGCCACCACATCACTGTTTCGGAGGTCCTCACAAGTGACTTCGATGGGAACAGTCGCTCGAGGTGGCAGCGTCACACTGTCGTCAGCAACACGCAGCACAGGTCTACGCAGTTATCAGCGTCTCGATCTGTTGCGCCTTGAGTCGAGAAGATCACGATGCGTTCACGGAGATTTATGATGGCACCGTATTCCAGAAGGAAGTCTATGCCGATAATCAGGTGACGTGAACAGTCGCGAAGAACGAGGCAGCTGAGTACAAACGTTGACGCACGAAGTTTCACTCCTGCCGCACAGCAACCCAGCGGTGTTACAACGTGTCCTCAAGCTGTTCGAATTCACGTTCCATTCCACGGCGCAATCACTTTTCTGAGATCTTTTGCTAGCCTCCCACTGATAATCGAATAGTCTGCACTAGTGTCTGCCAAGGCATTGACCTGGCAACCGTCAATCAGCACAGGTATGTCGAGTGACACGCGGTCACTGTGCTCAGATGTGGATGTCGGCGTTTCTTCGGTACTGCGATCAATATCTGACGAAATGCCTTGGCGCTGCGTACAAGCGTCGATAGGAGGTCTTCCGTTTTTTGAGTCCCAGCGACCTTGCCCCCGAAGGCCGCTGCCTTGAATTTTCCCGACGAGGGCTCGGGGTGAGTTCCTGTGCCATCACCTCAAAACGTGGGCCAGTGACTGCGGGTCTCCTCGGAGATGGTGACGACGATTGCCGTCGTGTAATGGGTGCACGCTTTTGCGCGATATACTCTTCGATATCCCTTGGCCTTTGACCAATTTGAGGACGAGGGGAATTGGCGAAAAATCCGCGCAGTCCAAGTTGCTGGTATAGGTATTCGCGGTAAATGTGACCAGCCTCACCGCAATGATAGCAGAGGGGTCGTCTGAACGGCGTACGCCAGAGATCAGACTTGCGCGTCGGTGCCCGGTGACCATCGCTGTCCAAACCAGCGTGCGCTGACTGAATCGCGACTGGCGCCATCATTGTCTCGATCGGGACGTATGGCATTGTCTGGATCGGGACTTGTGGCACTGTCTGGATCGGGACGTGTGGCATTGTCTGGGTTGGGATTACTTGACCAGAAAGAGGCGTGGCAGATCGCAAGGCTTCCGCGTACGTACGACGGCGACTGTCAGTAGACACAGGAGCCGTTTCCGGATCAACCGACATCGGCGGAAAACGATGGGCGTGCAGCACCTGCTGGACCTCGTCGCGGATGACACTGGTGATAGAACCTACATCAATTTGCCTTGTCCTGTACATCTTGTCCATTTCTTCGCGGACGTCAAAGTGGATGACCTCGTGAATCTATTTAAGGTTCTTGTTCCCAGGGGTGGCGAAAATTTCGGGAGTTGAAGCAGCATTCAGTTGACGGTCCAACAAGGGAGACCGTTGGTGCAGTACTTGCTCCATTAATTGTTGCCGCTTCAGTAAGGAACTCAGCAACACTCTTGGGGGGACTGCGCACCAAACAAGCAAAAAGTTGTTCCTTCACATCACGCATGAGGTGGCGCAACTTTTTTTATTCTGCCGTAGCAGGATCCGCTCGCTTAAAAAAATTGGCAGCATATCCACGGAGTGAATGATGGAGAGTGGGGCGAAGCATTCGTCCGTCCATTCGTTCTTGCTTCCTTCCATCTGTGCGACCGTCCATGCGTCCATCCGCCCGTCCGTGTGTGCGTCCGCTCCTGCGTTCGTTCATGCATCCGCCCCTGCGTCCGTTCATGCGTCCATTCATGCATCTGTCTGTGTGTCCGTTCGTTCACCTATTCAACACTCCAAGTACCACCATCTCGCATCTTTTCATCATATACTCCCCATATAGAAACACCGCCATCCAGCGGACATTTCAAGGACTAAACGAGAGGTGGCACACACACACTTTCTAACAGCTTGCGCTTCGGGTCTACTTCCCACCTTTAACCACCTCGAGTTCATGGTATATACTAGTTCGCTGTATTCATGGCACTGCGGCCCAACACTCGCTAAACCTTTCTAAAACCAAGGAGGTTACGCCCAGCCAGTATAACGTAGCAACCTTTTCCTGGCAGATAGAGCTCAATGTACATGCCAATGGCTGCATGGGAAATGAGAGACAGGAGAATTCAGCATTTACTTTCTTATGGCTTGCACTTCGTACCTACTTCCCACCTTTAACTACCTCGAGTTCATTCGTGATATATACTAGTTCATTGCATTCGTGACACTGCGGCTCAACGCTCGCTAAACCTTTCTAAAACTAAGGTGGTTACACCCAGCGGGTATAACGTAGCAACCCTTTCCCTTCAGATAGTGCTCAATGTACATGCAATGGCTGCTAATGGGGATCGCAGCGTGCGCGTTAACTAAAAGCCAAATGTTCCTGTCTCTCATTCCCCATTAGCAGCCATTGGCATGTACACTGAGCACTATTTTTTATTGTTCAACAACGCACGGAAAAAATCTCTCACCGGCACCACCTTGGAGGTCAAAATGTTTGCAGGTCAAAGTGTAAGACTGGTTACATACTACGACGGGACGCGGGACGAACGGGTGTCGCTATAAGGAGCTTCGCCCCTAAAATCTGTGTCATGTCCTCGAAGTATATCGAGAAGGTCTCATTTTGGCATATGGATGCGCGATTGTAGTGCACGCTCTGCCCGTTCGCGGCGGTCGGGACTCCTGTAGGTCTCCAGAAGGTGACGCTGGAACTCGCTCCAAGATGTCAGAACACCAACCCTGTTCAAAAACCACGTCTTGGCACCGTCCTTTAGGCAAGTGTACACGTTCCGGAGCTTCGAAACATCATCCCCGTAATTGATCGCTGCGACACGTTCAAACTCACTCAGCCAGTCGTCAACATCTTCATGCTGCTCTGCGTGAAAGAGGCTAGGCATGAGCGGGTTCTGGACGGTGCAGTATATCGGCGTGTAAGGAGTCGGAGCTTGCATGGGATCTTGTGTCGAAGTCATAGTCACTGCGTCAGTAGTTGGTGTCTCAGGCGGTAGGCCTCGTTGGCGGTGGCTTACTCTGTGAACAGGAGTGTCCACGGGTGCAGTGCTTGTGTTCCGGCTGCTGGGCAGAGTCTTGGGCATCAGGTGGATTGTGAGACGTTGTTCCTAACACCTCCACCTGTCTTGTCACGTTACTCATGACAAACTTGATATAATGGGCTCGTTGAGTCGACTAGCCAAGTAGCTTGCTTGCTTGCTTGCTTGTTCCTTTCTTTTGTGGCTCTCACCCACTAAGGGGGATTGGCCAAGAAGCCGGTGGTTAATGCAAGTCAATACCTATGGATTTTCTAGATTAGGGGAATATGATTACTGTGTTTTGACTGTGAAATTAATTTGGCACAATGTCAGAAAAAAATAAAAAAATTGCCCGCAGCTTCCCTCGGGGGAACACTGAGGAGGATGCGGAGCATATAATTGGTTAACGGGGTGTTAAAGTGCGACTTACTTGGGTCGATGGCTAAATTGGTTAACGTGGTTGTGAAATGGGGTGTTAAATTGCGACTTACTTGGGTCGATGGCTAAATTGGTTAACGTGGTTGTAGGAGGGGGTGTTAAATGAGTGAACACGTACACACGTATGCGAAAGAGCGGCGCTGGTCGAAGGGACGTCGATCATTGTGTTTGTGGATTCGTTGGAATTCATTTCACCGCGACCTTGGACGTCGACGCGCCGTACAAACCAACCGACGAGCGGCAACTGAGCGAGCGAGCACCGACCTTGAGTATATATACAGCGCGACGGCGCATGCACTGTCAGCTGTCGAATGTTCGAGAAGGGGGAGAAGCGCAACGGCGCATGCGCGCGCGTCAGCTGCCGATGTTCTCGATGCGTGACGGCGCATGCGCGCTACATTATACAGCTAGCGAATGTTCGTGAAGAGGAGAAGCGCACGCGGTGTGTAGAGGAGGAAGGGTGCACAGATGGTGGAGTGAAGCGCGCGCGGTGTGTAGAGGAGGAAGGGATGCACAGATGGTGGAAGAAGGAGGAGGAAGCTTGCGGACGGCGCCGCACTACAAGCCTCGAGTATTAGATGCTCCGCATCTAAAAAAAGGGGGGGGAGAACTAATAGAATTTGTGTAATATCTGTGGTGGAATCGTTATATGAAATTCTCCTGAAAGTTGAATTATTGCAGTGTATCATCTAAATAATAAGTGGTAGTGTAACTAGTAAAATTCGAGAGCTGATCGCTGACTCAGCAAGGTAATCTTCTTGTGTTATATATGAATTCGCAGAGAGCCCCGCAGATGTTCCTGTCGCTGTGTCCCAATGAAGTGGCCCCAAAAGACAAAATATTGGGAGTATTAAGTGATATTCCTAAATTTCTGAATAAAATTTCGAAGCAGTTTTTTCTTTGATTATTGAATCGGTGACATGTGATAAGAAAATGGTCGATATGTTCAGGTTCGTTACAGCTTGAGCACAGAGGGGATGGCACCAGACCAGACCTGTTTAAGTAGAAATTAAGAGGTGGTACACGGCAACGTAATTTTGTTAGCAAGACTTCCAGTTTACGCGTGGGACACCATTTATTATTCCATGTGAAGTGCAGGTGCGAGAAATCTGGATTCGGTATCATGGTTTTTGATGAGTCTTCAAGAAGGGAAAGTTTTCTAAACCTCGCTGCTGTTACATAGGCTGTAGGAGGCATGATTGGCACAATCGAAAGATCAAGAGATGTTCGCGCAAGTTTGTCTGCCATCTCGTTTATAAATATACTACGATGGCCTGGCACCCATATCATTCGCACTAGACGAATGTTTGCTGGGATTAATGATTTAAAAGTCTCTAGTACTGCTGATGTCAACGACGATGATAAGAATGAACACACGGAATACGAGTCAGTCACTATCACAGCTGTCGAATGAGTCGCAGGAAGTTTACGAATAGCTGGTATAACGGCCATTAACTCCACTTCAAATATTGATGTATAATCTGGGAGGCGTAATGAAAATGACCAGAATAATGAGAGAGAAAAAATACCCACACCTGCCTTCTCGCCACTCATAGATGCATCCGTTGCAATTACTGTATTAGTACCTAATTGAGACAGGTGTTGTTCCAATAAACCAATCAAATATTTAGAGGGCAAGTGTTTAGCGTTCATGGGGAAGATATCGTCAAATTCTATTTGCACTTGGCCGATTGGTTTGACAGATGGTGTGATCTCGAATGTATTAACATTTAAAGCATCTAGAAGTGTTTGAACAAACAACACTTGGGGTTTATATACACGAGACCAATGCTCATTGAAAAAGACACCAGGCTCGGCAAAGAATACAAATTGTCGCCTTCTTAAAGTGGATTCAGAAAATTTTAAATAGGTGTTTATTGTTAAAATACGAAATCTGCAAGCAAGGGTGGGTATCCGAGCTTTTTGATACAAAACATTGTTAGCTGTGAATTTTGGCACACCTAAACAACTACGTAGGGCTTCCCGCTCTGAGAGAATGAGGGGGTTTATTTTGTATGCTGGTCCACCAGAGAATAGTACACATCCGAATTCAAGAATCGGACGAACGTACATATGATAAATCATGATCAGCGTATCTCTGCGAAGACCGGAACGGAGGCGGCCAAACCTACCTATCATTCCAACAGCGCGTGTAGCCCTAATTTTAATATATTCAATGTGGTCACGCCAGCTCAGTTTTTGATCGTACAGTACACCCAGATATTTAATACAATTAACCTGGGATATTATTTTTTGATGGTACTTAAGAGAAATAGTAACTGGTGCGTCCAACGGAAAAACTATTATAGCACTTTTAGTTACGTTCAGGTTCATATGAATTTTCTGAAACCAGGTTTCCAATGTTGCCAAATAACACTGTAAAGTCGAATGTAGTGAATAAATATCGTTGTCAGATGCAAAGAACGCGATATCATCTGCATATACATATACGTGTACCTTATCACTCTGTGGTATTGAACTTAACAAAATGTTAAATAGCACAGGCGATAGAACAGAGCCTTGGGGAACACCTCTCGTTTGGCTTTACTTCGGCGTGGAAACACCTCGTTGGAAGCAATAAAATTTTCTGTCTTTTAAAAATTCGTATATCCAATTTGTTATGTACTGCGGGAACGTAAGCTCTTTTAGGACATTGATAAGAATAGCATGTTCAACACTGTCATATGCCTTGGCTAAATCAAGGGTCACTAGGGCCGCATATTGTCGTCTGTGCCGAGCAAGCTTTATACGAGCCTCTAAATCAACATGCGCCCACCATATAGAGTAACCTGGTCTAAATCCAATCTGGCACGCACTGAGTATCGCATTATCTATTATGAACTTCGTAACTCTAATGTAAAGTATTCTTTCTATTAACTTAACTACGTGTGATGTTAAAGCGATTGGCCTAATGTTATCTATCTGCATTCCTAGTCCCTGTTTTTTAAGAAGCGGTATTATTTTTGCAAGTCTCCTGTCAGGAGGTATCCAACTATTTTCAAGTGAATAGTTGACAACCTTAAGGAGGTCTTCAGGAGAGATGTCGAATAATATTTTCAACATTTCTGAAGTGACGCCATCTGGTCCAGGACCTGTGTTTGTCAGAATACGAACGACGTGCGCAAGTTCAACCCTACTTACTTCAATAAAATCATTTCCGAATAACGGTTTTGCACACTTTATTTTGATTTGTGATATAAATCTCTTCTTCAATTCTATTGCAATTTCCTTTAATGTATCTTCCAAATCAGTTGGAGAAAAAATAACTGAGTCAATATTTACGTGTGCTGTAATAGCTTTACGATTACGGAGAAATCTGAATAGAGCTTTCTTGCTGCCACTCTTGGATAAGTAGCTGTACCGTTTTTCTTCATAATTGTCTTTCGCTAATGAAACTGTTCTCCTAAAGGTAGCTTTAGCAAATAAATACTTTCTCCAATTAGTCGGACATTGGTTGGTGAGGAGTTTTTTCCATGCAGCGTTGCGGCATCTATAATCTCTGGCGCAATCCGCATTCCACCAGGCAGATATGAATTTTCCCTTTGTTGAAGATATAGTGAACTGTGATTTTTTAATTGTACACTTTAGGGTAGAACAAAGGCTCATAGCTTTCATATTTGCTTCCATATTGGGCAAGGAAGACAGCGTTGACTGTAAGTCCTTTTTAAACTTAGAGTAGTTTACAAAACTTTGCACCTGGCGATCTACCGTCACTAAAGGAATGCTGACTTCAAATACCAGGGGCAGTGATCACTACTTGTAGCAGTATTAAGAACAGTCCAAGACGATATTGTCACACTTGAGCTAGCAAATGTCAAATCTAAGACGGACCTCGAATTACATCGAACGAATGTCGAAACTCTGGAGTTCCAACAAATAAGGTTATTCGGATTAGTCCAGTCCCACAACCATTTTTCTGATGAATCAGTGCGGAATCCCCATGAAACGTGATGGGAATTGAAGTCTCCCGCAAATAGCATACTGTTTCTGCAAAAACTCGCAGTCACGTCAAAGGCTCTTTCATCTTTTATTCCAGCCGGAAAGTAGTTGTTGACTATAGATAGTGGCGTGCATCCGGGAAAGTGAATTTCCAGAACCAATACTTCATAATCGTGTGATATGTGTTGGTAAGCTCAGTGTGCTTTATGGCAAATTTTGGATGAAATGAAAAACATTAATCCTCCACCACGTGAGTCTCGGTCCAGTCGAAAGCACTGATAGTCTTTTAGATAAAAGTTTTGAGCAGCAGACAGCCAAGTTTCTTGTAAAATTGTGACGTCTGGAGATTGTTGAGAAATTAGGTATAATAAGTCTGTAGTTGCAGAGAGAATTGAACGGCAGTTCCACTGAAGTACTCTAAGGTACCCTATGATGATAAGCAAGCAGTAGCAACTGCTTGATCTAAGAAACTATCTTTGAAGAAGTCCGCTTTAGTCCTAGGTTCCTTCACACTCTTTTTTGTTTTCGGATGAGAAGAATCATTAAGTTTGCTAGTGGGTGATCTGGTGCGTTTCAAAAGGCGAGTATCCATATCTACATCCCGATTAATTATTGATTCTGAATCAGATATACCTTCCTGCTCAGTTGTGTTAGGACTGGAAAGCATTGCCTCATTATCGATAGAGACATCTGACTGATGTTCGGCAGGTTCACTAATTGAGGCACTAGGAGGTTGGATACGCTCAGTTATTCGATCAGATGCACCCGACATTTGTGAATCCATAATACTATTGAGTGAGTCGGACAGATTGAGTAAAACGTTTTCTAATACTTTTTCTACGGCCTTTTCTACAATAGCAGAAATGGACTGAGAAAGTGATGCATCCATAGAAAGAGGTGGACGAGCTGTTATACCGGCATAACCCTGACTCCTGCTTTGAATTTCTGCAATTGCTTCTCTACGAGAGCATCGTCTCCTTTCAACGATTTCAATCACCTGAAGTTTCTTTGATCTTGCAGGGCAGTTAGGATTGTCTGCAGCGTGATTTGCCTTGCACAAACAGCATGTCTTACTGTCTGATTGACACTCAGCAGTACTATGACCAGCCCCGTATATGGCTCCGCATATGCGGCATCGAGTCTCCGATCGACAACCTTTAGTACTGTGTCCAAAGCGCCAACATTTAGCACATTGCAGCGGACGGGGAGCCAAAGCTTCGACCTTATAGATAAGCGGCCATGCCTTGATCTCCGAAGGACGATCTGTTCCAGCGAATGTGGCAATTAAAGTTTCAGTGGGAACTTTCTGTTGGTTTTCCTTTTTGGTACAGCGGTAAACAGAAATAACACCTGCTGGGGAAAAGATGTCCAATACTTCTGCTAGGCTTAGACTTGCGTTTACCCCCCGAACCAATCCTTTGCAGCAAGCTAGATGAGGTGGGATAAAAGAGCTCACTGGATGTGATGCAAAAGTAGTGCACTTCAGAGGGTCTTTGATGCAGGCCTTGTCTGGTGAGCAGCATAGTATCCCCCCGCGTCCAAACTGACGAACCTCTGTTATTAGTAGAGAGTGGGGAGTGATCGCACGAAGTTCTGTTTGGATTGTCTTGTGGTTTTTCATGCGGATGAACCCACCGGTGGTCGGCACCAAGGCGACAGGAACGCTACGGGTTCCATTGCGGAGAAACAACTCCAGAGGAAGATCTTGAGGGGGAACAGAGGCTGACCAGAGGGCAGGCCTCTGGCCCGGAGAAGAAACAGACATGAAACAAGAAGAAGTTACACTTATAATGCACTAAAACAGTTGCGGAACAAGAGGTAGATCTAATAAAATAAAATAAAATAAAAGCAACCGCCGGTTACTTGACCGCAACCTTGAGGATGGAACAAGGAACGCAGGCACGAAGGAACTTCGGAGGGCCGCCGAGAAATTCTTCTTCTCCAAGCCAAGTAGCAGCTTAGATAGATCGTCTTTGTCCTCTTTCACTCATGGATCTCACCCAAGCAGACCATGTAGCAATACACAGTATCTATAGTAGCAGATGATATCATTTTTTATTTTTTTCACGATGCTCACACAGCGAGAGGTTCTCACATCACTCTTCTTTTTTTCCGTTGTGTGTAGTACGGTGGCTCAAGAGCGTTGTCGTCATTGTCTTCTTCATCTTCCAGTGCCTTTACGCGCACTGCATGACACCCTGCAATGGGCGTAGTCGGGTTGAGGACGATAATTCACCGGCATGTACATTGTTGAGTCGCGCTGGCACGGCTTCTACATAGCCTGCCCGCCCATCACTTTTTAATAGAATGTATACATTCTCAACATAGCTTGAAGTGATGAAGGCGGGTGGTGGAATCGCTTTCATATATTGCAAGGCTAGATACACCGGCAACCTACAACGTTCTTCTTTTCCTCCTCAGCTTGAGTATTAAAAGTGATAAGGAGATATTTTTATTACGTAGAACACGACGTATCAGAATCCACATGATTGTTGTTGGTCGATAAATAATGAACGTGTAGCTGCGCATTGTCTCCACTCATACACCTACATAAATCGCCACGCCGAGTGAAAAATAAACAATAAAAATAGCAATACCAACAAAAGGAAGTCATTAACTCAGGCTTGTTCAATGTAAAAATGCTTGACTTGGACTACAGATCTCTTCACGCTATAAACCATTCTGAGTTATTTTTTTAAGAGAAAAGGTCAAGAACAGTGCCACAAAACGCACGTGTCTTATACATGGCATTTCCGAACAAAACATCTGTAGGCCTGATTCATACGCTGAAATTTTTAACCGAAAATCTAGGTACGTGTTCTTTTATTGGTTTATCTGAAGGAGAGTATAGTGTTTTTCTCGATATATATGGTATAAATAAGCTACGCACAAATGCTGAAGCTTCTCCCGGAGAAAGCAAAGGATATCATGGCGACTTTCGCAGTATTGATATTTGGTGCCCTCGCAGCTGCGCCAGTGGCAACTGCTTATTCGTTTCCGTTTTTCCCCAATTTGAATCTTTCTCCTTATCAGGATCCTATGAAGGTGAATATTAAGATGCTCATCATTTTAGCAAAAGTAGAAGTCGAGTTTCATTCAGTATAAACATTTTACGGGTGAAGCTCTTTAGTCCGGGGTCGTTCCTTCCTCCGTATGTAGTATGTACACACTTCGAGTTCACGACTTGCCCAATGGATGATATTGTGTGTATATGTCCTTAGGAATATTATAACTAGATGGTGTTAGTGCTTTTTCACAGCATATTGATGGAGTGAATGATGACTGGCGAAGCATCCGTCCATCCATCTGTGTGCCCGATCGTCCATGCGTCCATCCTTTCACCCGCTCATCCATCTTTGCACGCTTCCATCCGTCCGTCCGTTCGTGCTTCCGTCTGTACGTCCGTGCGTCTGTCCATCGGTCCGTCCGTCCACGCTTCTGATCATCTGTGCGTCCGTTCGTCCATGCGTCCATACGGGCGTAGGTCTGTGTTTCCGTTCATCCATGCGTCCATCCTTCTCTACTTCTGTTCGTGAGTCCGTCCGTCCGTGCTTTTGTCCTTCCATCCATGCGTCTGTGATTCTGTTCGTTCGTCATTGCGTCCATCTGTCCGTCCGTCTATTCGTTTTGTTTCCATCGGTGCTTCCGGCTACCCATTCGTTCTTGCTTCCATGTGTTCATCCGCTCTTGCGTTCGGATGAACGGGCAGATGGACACAAGGACGAACGCTTCGCCCTACTTATCATTAACTCTATGGATATAAAGTGTGATTTTTTAAAGGGACACTAAAGACAACTATTAAGTCGACTCTGATAGTTTAAATAGCGGTCCAAAAACCTCGTGGTGTTACTTTTGTGCCAAGGGCCTATTCCGAAATGAAATCTTGTTTTGATGGTCAACATCGGGTTAGCGCACTTCAAATTACCCGCCTTAAGAAGCAAACCCACCGTACCAAATCGCGTCATGGTTGCCATGCACAACGCGGCCCGGCTTTACTGCCCTAGTAGCAGCAGACCGAAAGCAGTGGGAGCCACAGCAGCAACAACGGCCATTGATCAATTTCTTGTCATTGGCTCCGAGATTTCAGACGGTTTTTTGGTTCAACTGCACCCCGCTAGATAGCACCACCTGTCCAGTGTAACAACGCGAAAATTGAATTTTCGAACCACTCGCGTCACTCCCCATAGCAGCGTCCGGTGGTTCGTTTTTTCACGAATCAAACAGAAACGAACAAGCAGCATTTAATTATGTCTCTTGATGCACGCAAGGTTCTTTATTTAGTGCAGCTAGGTTGATTACTAGTGAATAATTGTAGGTGGTTCATCTGATGCCATTGCGATCATTTTGAGAATGTCCTTCTGCAGCACGTGTATTTTGGTATTTACCTTAATTTCTCGGCAAGTACACCACTGTTGTTGATAATACTGTCGTTTAAGATGTTGTCATACATTGCACTTTCCCTCTGACGTAATTTGTTATTTGACTATAGTGTCCTTTTAAATCTGAATGCATTTCTTAGTCGGGCTATGTCAGGCATCCAGCGTTGTCCGCGAAGGTGTCCGCGCGCCGGCAGATGTTATCTCTCCGCCATCACTCCTTGTCCTATGGCACACGCTGCGGGCGTGTGCGGTTATTTTCGCCCTTAGCAACCATAGCATGTGCTGCAAGAGTGTAGGAAAGAATAGGTGTAGTGTTTCGCCATTTCTCTCTATTTGCTCTGTCTCCTGCCCGCGCCCAGCTCTCCTGTCTGCTCGCGCCTCACCCTCCACCGTTCGCTGGCTGGGCGACTCTCAAGAACATCGGTAAATATCTACTTGAGACGCTGCTGTGAAACGCCAACATCAAGCTGAGACAACACCCTCTAGAAAAAATTTGCCCCGTATCGGCATCTCATCTGCAAATGTCGTCGAAAGACGATACTCTTGCGTGTGGAGAGAGTGAACAAAACATTTATACGATGTTCTGGGCAAGAAAATCGGTGAATGGTAATCTGGAGGCGCGGTGTTAAGCCTAGTTCACACTGAAACATTCGCTTCCTACAGCGACCGAAATTCCCCTGCCGCCAAAACGTAGCGTCGTTCGCACTGGACGCGCCCCGCGCCGCCGAATATGCCATCTACTACGGGGCGAAAGCGGGATGGATGCGCTGTCACCCGGTTGTTGTCGCGGCTCGCAAACGCTACTACGCCATCCGGTGGTGTATATACTTCGACGATTCTCGTAGGCAAGAAGCAAGAAAGACGGTACTGCTTACTTTGCTGTCTTGTAATGCACGAAGAGCAGAAAAACCACCGACGCCAGCGGCGTTGGTGGGTTCGTTTTGCTCTGCAAGACCGCAACAAGCTCGGTCACGCCAAAAGCAAGCTCGGTCACCTCTTTCACGAAATACGGAGGCGAAGTAGGCGCAGAGTAGGTTCAACTCTCGTTGGTTTCAGCATTCAGTTACGTGCACTTCGGCATAACAAGTGAGTAGGGCTTGGCCGCCATTTTTCAAAATTCCTTGACTAGCGCTCCTATTGGTCCGCGGTGACTGATTCGGCGGCAGACGCCACAAAAATTGGTCCGAGAGCGATCGGCGCGGAGAGGGCCCTTTCGGCGGAACTCGCCGCCGCCGAACTGGATTCGGAGCACTTTCGGCGGCCGGAATGCTCCGTGTGAACGCGGCCTTAGAGTGCCTCGAACGCTCAGCGGAGGTGAACGAGCGCATCAAGGTGCGTAACACGTGAGACATGAGCGCCATCTGGCAGTTTTCTTGCGAAACGAAGTGCGTGGCTCTCAGACGGGTGCGCGCCTCCATCTCAGAGGGGATAAGGTGTAGAACGCAAGGCGACGGGTAGGTGCCACAGCCGTCTCGTCTTAGCGAAGCGTTGGAAACACTCGCCTTTTGCGTTCAAGCGTTGATGGTTAGCGCAGCGTGATAAGTGCTACAGTCCTTAAAATTACTTATGTATGTATTTTCCAGTAAAAGACTCACATGAAGAATATATTCGTGTTGTTATGGTACCTCAAATATCCGCAATATTTGCTCTTTAGTTGACAATTGCACAAGCATGAACGCTCACGCTTGAGTAACATTGGTGGACGCTGCGGATGGGGTCGGCCATTTCAAGTACCCTATGCAGTTAAGAGTGCACAAACAAACAGGTGTACAGACAGACAGACAGACAGACAGACAGACAGACAGACAGACAGACAGACAGACAGACAGACAGACAGACAGACAGACAGACAGACAGACAGACAGTCAGACAGACAGACCAAAATTTTTGCGTCGAAGGTCCTCAAGAAAGACCATCGTCTTTGAAATATGACGAGAACTCTGGTGCCCCACTCTCTCATGCGCTCGCTCCTCATTCTTTGTCGTTCGCTAGCTGGGTGGCTCTCAAGGCGATGGCAGAAATTTTTGAAGGTGAATCTGTGAAGGCAATGGTACTCTCTCCTTGTAAGAATTGCATTCGCATTTACTCACGATTCCCTCCGGGAAGGTGGGGGCAATCTTTTTTTCAACACACATGTGTCAATTTGTACTTCGAAGTGTCTGAGATCATGATGTCATGTTTCTAAATATTTAGGTCTTTTTAGACACCTCTTCGAATTGTCTATAACGGTGTTTAAATTTTGTGAGAATTGTTTTGTGAGAATTTCGTGTTCTACTAGAGGTTGACCACCACGTACGCGTTTGATTACGCTTAGCTGTGAAGACGCCTCAATATTTAAAAAAACTGCGCCCCGTCCTTTCTAGATGATAGATGCTATGTGAACAGTCTAAATAATTGTTGTAATCGCATTTGACGTTATTTTTTTGCGAAGTACGAATACGCGCTGCGCGTTCTGCAAGCGATTGGGACAATGTTGGATTAATATTGGGACGATGTCGGGCAGACAAGACCCTTGAAATGATTCCATTCAAATGCTCTTTGAGTTTAGCTAGTCTAACATTCTTGTGAAAGATAACGCGTTTCCTGAGTTGTAACTTGACCATGGGTAACTATGCTCAAGGTGCGTATGGCTGTCCGCCATGGTAGCCTCGTGGCTTTTAACACAACGCACGTTTTGGAGATCACCAGTGGTATGTGTCACAGCTGTGGAACTGAAATTCACAACACTTCACAGATTACTGATAAGTATAGTTTAATGCGTACCGTAAATTGTGCCCCCAGCCATGCATGTCTTGTATTCTAAATTTTGTCAGCATTTTACCGTCGAAACTGTAAAGCAGGTGGTCACTCAAAACATTCATCCGTCACTTCCAGTACGGTAAGTTATTTACATGAAAAAGTGAAATATAACGGCGCATACAAGCCAATCGTTGACAAGCCAGGATACTTTGACACCCTCAGGACGGAAGATAGCTTATCAATCACGACTAACTAGTGTACTTAAAACTGACAATCTATTGTCGGAGGACGTGAACCTCCGACATAAACCCAAGCCAGCTCTGAAGATGGAACAGTATCTAAGCTGACACGCTTCATCAACAGAGCTTAAATAGATCCGCTGCACGGAAAAATGAAATTACCGCAGTCAATCATAAAAATAACAATGCTGATATTGTTACACGTCTGGCTCGGTGGTACTTTTATGCTAAAGCACGAAGACGCCAATGCAATGCAGTTTGTGATTTCAACAACTAGAAAAACATTTATTGCGATTGCGACGGCAATCATATGAACCCTCTTTGTTAACTTTTGCCGTCACCGTAAAGCAAGAAAAGCATAAATATGAATAATTAAAAAAAATGGGCAGATAGCACGTACAGTGCGAATCGATAATATGCGAAGAATGAATGAGAAATGTTGATATTTCACTTTAAAATTAGCACAACGTTATGAGGCGGAGGTAAAAGATGCCGTACATGACTTCCGTGTCGTGATTATCATGTTTAGGGGTGTCGTCATCTATTTACGTCACGTGATACCAATTTTAGTATATGTGGAGCTAGCAAAACGGCCGCGAGCATGCTATGAGCGTGGTAGGTTGTCATGTTCTTACATGACATGCGTGTCAGGATTATTATGTTGGCACCAGTCATATATTTCGTCATTCAGTATCGGCACGTGACGCGAAATTTGGTATATGTGGAGCTAGCAAAACGGCCGCGAGCGCTTCATGAATGGCCCAATATACTGGAAAGTTTCGTTGACGCGAGCGCACGCTGGGCACAGCGGCAATACGCTAGCAATACGCGGGATCTCGCCTGACGCCAGGCGCGACCAGCGTCTATTGGCGCGGCCTGACGGCAACCGGCGTGAAATGCGACATGCTGCATTTCGCACCGATACGTTACTCAGACAACACTGAATCTTCCTCTTTTCGTGACGGAGGGACGCCGGATGCGCTGAAACGCGTTGAAACGCGCATGCTTCAAAGCAACGCAGCGGGGCGCGCGCCTGCGAGTATATATATATGGCAGGTCCGCCGCCTGGCGTGGCAACGTCGGCATGACGCGACGAAATGAACGCCAGCGAGCATGCGCACCGTGTCACATCGAAATTTATTGGCGCCTTGAATGTGACATGTAGTCATGCTCTTACATGACACGCATCTCATGATTATCATGTTTGCACCAGTCACATACCTTCGTGATCCATTGGCGTCACGTAATACCAAATTTGGCATATGTGAAGCTAGCGAAACGGCCGCCAGCGCATCACGAGTGTGGCATGTAGTCATGTTGTTACATGACACACATGTCGTGAGTATCATGTTTGGATATGTCATTTACCTATGTCGTCCGTTCGTGTCGCGTAATGCCGAGTTTGGTACATGTAAAGCTAGCGAAACGGCCGTGAGCGCATTATGAGCGTAGCATGTAGTCATGTTGTTACATGACACGCATCTCATGTCTGTCATGTTTGCTCCAGTATCAGATCTTCATCTATTCACGTCGCGTAATACCAAATTGGTAGAAGTGAAGCTATCGAAATGGCCGCCGGCGCATTGTGAGCGTGGCATGTATTCATGTTGTTACATGACACGCATCTCATGAGTATCATGCTTGCACCAGTCACATACCTTCGTCATTCATTCAAAGTTTCATAATACCAAATTTGGTATATGTGACGCTAGCGAAGCGGCCACGAGCACGTCATAAGCGTGGCATGTGGTCATGTTGTTACATGACACGCATGTCAATACTTTCATGTTAAGTGCGGTCACTTGTGTGCGTCATGCAATCATGTCATACCATACCAGTTTTGCGACATGCCATGTTAACTAAACCACCGCAAGAGCTGCAGGACCATGAAATGTAAATAATAAAATTCATGACATGTGATGATTTTCATGTTATGACTTGTCAAATATGTTCTTCATAATGTCAGGTTAAGCCACATCAAGTTTAGTATCGATACCATTATTGAAATGACCAGGAGAGCTAAGAGTCGTAGGTGGCTAGATAGATAGATAGATAGATAGATAGATAGATAGATAGATAGATAGATAGATAGATAGATAGATAGATACGCTCAAAGTCGCCGAAGTTCGCTAAGAAATGCTTTGCATTTTAAAAATTCAAAGTAACATAACGGGGATTCGACCCATCGCTCCACAACCCACTGCACCAGCGAGCGCAGTCACTCGGCATTTTTTTTTTGCAATCTTCAACATTACAAATTTTCTACAATTGTTTTATGTACAATAGGGATTCCATGCGAGGTACCCAATCAGGCACATTCTTTAGCATTTTTTTTGCAATTCCAGAAATGAAGTTAAAGACTCTCGGCAACATTCTATACGTGAGAATGGAGTATCGTGTGAAACGTCATGAAACTGACTCTGCATAGTATTTGGAAGTCGCCCATGGCTATACGTCATGCTGATCTCGACATTCACCGCCACTCACCTTGCGTTTGCCAGTGATGTAAGGGCGAGCTATTCATATGCGCAATTTACCCCTCCCGGTAAGCATGCCTAAGAAAAGCTTGAGCTTGTTTTCTATCACCGATGCTTTTGCATTTTCTTTTAAATTGAAAGCTGCTCTAAAGACGTGCAAGAGAAAGTGGTCCCATTCTGCATGAATCATGATGTAGAAGAGAAAAAAGTCACAGCTTTGCCGAAAAGGCGAAGCAATGAATGCGATAGCGACAAATCGAAATGTCATGCGCAAAATGGAAAGCAGAGTAAAACATGTCCCACGTTCCCCACGCAAAAATGACGCACAAAACATACTTACTGGTACGGATGCACGCGAATAAGCGTCACATTTGTTACTTTGGTGTGTCTGAAAGCATGCGTTTTTCGCAAACGGAGACTGCAATGATTGCAGTGATCTTTGTGCACCCGGTAACTACAGCAGAATCGTTCCAGGTAAAGCCCGAGGCCAGCCAAAGTGTACGTTCTTCCCCTCCTCGCAGCCGCGAGATAAGGGCGCGTGAGGGAGCGCCGCTATCCATCTCTAAGCCGGGCAAAGTACGCGAAGGAGATTAGATTGGGTGCCGCCACGCGATGTTTTGACGCGCGCTCAATGCGCCATCTTGCCGGTAATGCTGAAAACACAATTCCCCCCCTCCCCTCCCGAGATGCTCATGAGCAGCGGTAAGGGGTTGATATAAGTAGCTTGCCGTTTGAACTGTGAAGGATGTGCTCCGGGGTGGCTCAGTGATTAACGCCTCGCTCTCCTATCGCAGGGGTTCCACGTTCGATTCCGTGCGCCGGAGTGTCTTTTTGCTCAATTTTTTTCCTTTCCCTATTGATTGATATGTGAAGTTTAACGTCTCAAAACCACCATATGATTATTAGAGACGCTGTAGTGGAGGGCTCCGGGAATGGCGACCACCTGGGGGTCTTGAACCTGCTCCAAAATCTGAGCGCATGGGCCTACAACATTTCCGCCTCCATCGGAAATGCAGCCGCCCTAGACGGGACTCGATTGCGCGACCTGCGGGTCAGCAGCTGAGTACCTTATACCCGTGCCACACGGGCAGAAAAAATGGCATTTACCCCCGAATGCCTTCAGATTTATTGCCATTCGCGCGGTGCCACACGGGCGAACAAAATGGCATTCATACGAATGCCATTTGAATGCCATTCGCCACCAACTGCCTTCGCTAGAACTCAGTTGACTGAGAAATGCCTACTCTCGACGACACAGCTCGCGAAGTGCGATTTACCTGAAAGTATATAAAACAAATCATATTGAGTTAAAATGAAATTTCCCGTCTTTTATTTGCACTAAAGTCTTAAAAAGATGCTTTGAACGTTATACAAAGAAAATAAAGTATTGATAATGAAACGCTTGTCATATTTAGCGAAACTTTGGCAAACAAGCATGCAACACTGCTATTTTCATTGCCATCGAGTTCACTTTCTCCGTGACTTTCTCCGCTTTTTTCATCAGTTTTCATTCTTTGCTTTCCAATCTTCCGCCAACCAATCAATCTTCCGCCAAAATTATTCGCTCTCGAGCACGATGCTTTGCACGAAACACGCAAGTGCTACCGTGAAAAAACGAACTCTTCGAACATCTTCTGAGAGATGCGACAGGTGCGATGCACGGAGGAAGGTGGGCGATGCGACAGGCGCCATTTTCTATTTACGCTGTGGATCTGACTAGTGTTGGCTTAGGTTGCTACGGTCGGCTGCAACGTTGTAAAACAAAGCAAGAAACTAAAACTTAGGACAGCCTAATACGCTTATTTCTACATTTGATGATTATCTGATGTGAATGAAGCTTGTAAATGCTTCTTAATTTTTTTATTGCTATTCACTCAATGCTCACTTGGAAGGTGCTGTGATCGACATCATCAAGTCAAATGTCATTCGCTTTGGACGTGTAGCAGTGCCGGGGAAACAAATGTCATTCGGGAACTGAAGGCCTTCGCCACCAAATGTCATTTTCTATGCCCGTGTGGCACGGGTGTTAGCCACTAGACCACCGTGGCGGGGCTTTTTTTTCGCGTTTTCATATATATATATATAAGAGAAAGAAGTGTATACCTAAGGGCTCGTTTTTCAGTGTTTTAACACAATACTAATGAGATCTAACAGACAGTAATGCCAAGGAACGTACAGGGGAAGTTATTAAAACCAATAGGATGTAAATATGAAGAAAGAAAAGTGGATGAAAAAATTACCAACTGTGAGCAGGAATCGAACCTACGACCTTCGAATTACGCGTTCGATGTTAATAACTTCCCCTGTACGTTCCTTGGCATTACTGTCTGTTAGATCTTATATATATATATATATATATATATATATATATATATATATATATATATATATATATATATATATATATATATATATATATATATATATATATACGGTGCATGACATGAACGCCGACGTCGACGCCAGCGGCGGCGGCGAAATCCAGCCGAGAGTGTCCATATATTTGCTATCGCAATAAAAAAAACACAGCATATCAAAGGAATGAATGATGATGTGGAGCGAAGCGCTCACCCGTCCGATCATGCGTCTGGCGGTCTTTCCGCCCATGCATCCATTGATGCGTCCATCAATGCTTCTTTCTGTCCGTCCATCCGTACGTCCATCTGTGCGTGCGTCTGTCTGTCTGTCTGTCTGTCTGTCTGTCTGTCTGTCTGTCTGTCTGTCTGTCTGTCTGTCTGTCTGTCTGTCTGTCTGTCTGTCACTCACACTATCGCCACCTTCTGAGTGAGCCGTACAACTAGGTGGTGTTATGCCTGCGAGTCCACAGTGAACGTCCATGCCTCTGAAAAAGGCAATCTGTGTCAAGGCCAGCCCGCGAGCCCGCCTGACGCGAACAACTCAACGGCGTCAACACGCGGCGGTGCCTCTCTGCCGCGCACTGTGCACTGCCGCGCACTGCCGCGCACGCACAGTGTGCCAGCGAGCCCATCGAGCAAGCAACCGGCGCCTTCCTGTCTGGCGGGTCTTACGCAATGCCTGGCGACGTCACTCGTCCTTGGGTGCAGCCACCTGCTGCGCAGCCTCTCCAGAATCGATGAGAATGACGCGGCCCAGCGGCGACCCCATTGGAGGACTCTGACCTCACGACCAGTGAGAATCCACCCGGTGCATATAAAAGAAGCCCTGCGGCGCGTCGCGAGCAGTTGAGCTATGTGTTAGCAGCAGACCTATTTGAGAGCAGACATGTGTGTCGCAGTTGAGCTGTGTGTCAGAGTTGAGCTATGTGTTAGCAGTTGAGCTATGTGAGCAGTTGAGCTATGTGTTAGCAGGAGAGCTATGTGTTAGAGAGGAGAGCTCGGCTCTTCGAGTCTCTGTCGGCCCCAGTGCCGAATTTGTAATGCCTCCGTATATATGCTGTACATAAACCTTGTTTAACTTACAGTCGTCTCGTCCGCTCAGCTATCAGCTCTGCGCAGAAGCAGTCGCGAGCTGAGAAACCTACGCTACCAAACGGCTGGTGACCGCGTCGGTGAAGATCGGAGCAGTGGCGCCTTCGGGACCGTGTTGGCGTCGCCGTCTTTCGTAAACAGTGGTGGCAGTGGTGAGATTCGTGGCGCCCTTCGTAACGTCTTCGGAGGCGCGCTTCGCAACAGTGGCTGTGAACCAGTCACAGACATGCACGGACATACTCATGGCTTTAGGAGCTTCGCTATTTTCAGCGAAAGGGAATCATGAGTAGATGCCAAGCAGTGGGCGCTAACGCTTACACTGGCGGCAGCGTTGATGCTGGCGCTCGTCGCGGTGTTGCGCTGAACGGGAAAACTGCGGAGGTGCAAAGCATTCAGTGATGGACTGGTGTTTTAAAGGCGATAGTCTTTCTTGAAACCTTCGACAAAAAAAAAAATTGGTCTGTTTGTTCATTTGTCTGTTTGTCCACCCTTAATAAAGTTTTAAACGGCCTCTTACGATAACCCGAACCGCCGACCCCATCCGCAGTGCCCACCAATATTACTCGAGATTCAGCGTTTATACTTGTGCGATTGTCAATTAAATAGCAATTATTTCACATATATGAGGCACTATAACAACACGTCATTAGCCTCTATGTGTGCCTTTTTACTACAAAGGGCATTAATTCTAAGGACCGTAGCGCGTATCACGCTGCGCTGATGATGCAACGCTTGCACAAAAAGGCGAGCGTTTCCAACGCTTTGCTAAGACAGCAAGGTGGTGGCACCTACCCGTCGCCTTGGGTTCTACACCTTATCACCTCCGAGATGGGCGCGCATGCTGCTTGCGCCTCGTTTTCCAAGATAACTGCTAGATAGCGTTCATGCCTCACGTTTGACGTGACTTGATGCGCTCGTTCGCTTCCGCTGCACGCTCTAAGTAATCTGACGCAGCCCCTCCAGAATACCATCCACCGATTTTCTTGCGCAGAACATCAAATAAACGTTTTGTTCGCTCTCTCCAGAGTCAAGACTATCGTAGTTCGACGATATTTGCCGTATAACATGCAGATATGGGGCCAAAGTTTTTTCTAGAACATGCCAATCACTGCTAATTGGCAATAAGAGAAAGAAGACTCCGATTTGACAAAAATACCCACAGGCCGCGTTTAGTTAACGCGCACGCTGCAAATTCCTTTTGCTCAACAACGCACAAGAGAAATCTTCCACCGTCACTACCTCGGATGTCTCAAATATGGGTGCACATTAAGGAACCCCAGATGATCGAAATTTTCGGAGCCCTCCACTATAGCATCTCTCATAATCATATGGCAGTTTTGGGACGTTAAACCCCGCATATAAATCCTATCAATCAATCTACCTTGGAGGTCAATATCCAGTGCATACTTATACGGGGTCGCGAGTGAATGACTGTGCAGCGCAAACTGTCGGTTTTTGAAATGCGAAGCATTTCTTAGCGACCGTAATCAAGTTTGAGTCTATCTATCTATCTATCTATCTATCTATCTATCTATCTATCTATCTATCTATCTATCTATCTATCTATCTATCTATCTATCTATCTATCTATCTATCTATCTATCTATCTATCTATCTATCTATCTATCTATCTATCTATCTTGCCGCCTACGACCTTTAGCTCTTCTGGCCATTTGGATAATGGGATCTATACCGAAATTGGGATGACAGAACATAACTGTGTGACGAGTATAAGTGACTATTCATATCAACATCATGACATGCATGTCATGAATGTCTCCATTTACAGGTCATGGTCTTGCTGCTCCTGTGGTTCACATGACATCGCAAAACTAGTATGGTATGACATGACTGCATGGCGAACATAAGTGACAGGTTCTCACGTGGAAATCATGACATGAGGGTCATGTAAGAACAAGACTACATGTGACGCTTATGATGCGCTCGCGGCCATTTCGCTCGCTTCACATAAACCAAATGTGGCGTGGCGTGACGTGACGTCAGTGGATGACGAAGGTACAAGACTGGTGCAAACATAATAATCATGACACGGAAGTCATGAACGACATAATTTACGTCCGCCTCGTAAGTTTGTGCCGATTTTATTGTGAGAATACAGCCTTCCTCATTCGTGCTGCGCATATCATCGATTCCCACGGTACGTGGGATCTACCAATTTTTTCAACCAAGAAACTCGCTAGCAAACGCTGCCTGCGTCGGCTTTCGAAGGCGAGAGAGAGGGGAGTGTAGGAGAGGAAAGAGAATGAGTGACGTGCATGTGCAAGGAGGGTAGTACAATATCCGCTGGAAGGGATGCCTAGAATAGAGAAGTAGGGGTGGTCCGCTGCACACCGGATTGAGCTCGACCATAAGAAGCTTCGCACCTAAGGAAATAACAATGGGCACACTAAGTGTTAGACACCACCGAGTGGCAGGAGACGTAAAGGCGTCATTCTACGTGCCTCAATTTGAAAGAAAAAGAAATATCAAACAATGTTTGTTTCTGCGCTGTAGACACTTTCAGCGTATTCCTCAAATACCACCACTTAACAACTATGACGGTTGTTAGTTAACACTTGTTTAGTGTATACCTTTCCGGTGCTCTCGTTCTTTTTTGTGCTAAAAGTATCGAGCCTAAAGGGCCTTGAACACTTTTTGAGCATGGTCAGAAAACGCTGCCGATCGGTAGTATAGGCTTCAAGAACCCGCGAGCCAAATGTTATAGCGCAGCGCGTGGCCTGGAGTTCACAATAAATTATCAAAGTCAGCTCGAAATCACTTTTTCTTCCCTCGACAAATGATGGAAGACAGTCAAAAATCGCGCGTAGAATACCCATGTATCAGCCATTGGCTGATTTGAACATGGCGTGCTCTGTCGTTACAGAGATTGCCGTGAGAGGCCGTCACGTGTCTACGCGTGCGTGCACGATCGCACTGAGAAAGCCACGTATTCGAAGAAAAAAAAAACAAGTGCTCAAGGTCATAAAACGGACGTGACGTTTACTGTTCGCCCCTCCTTTTCTTTTCTGCTTAGCTTCCAGCACTTTCGTCAAGACGAGAGAAGAGAGAATGCGATTGCAGCGTGTGACAAATATTTGTAACTCCACTCGTATTGAACGGATTCTTGAAATGTTTTCAGCCTTAAATTTGTGAGGCAATACGCTTTTCCAGTGTATTAATTCCATGGTGACTCAAAAAAGTCTTTCATGGATCCATTAAGGAGCCTTAATGTTCGCACCACCTCGAAACGGAGGCGGCGCGCATGTGAAGGCCCCCTAATCGCACTGCTTGTTGTTCTTCATGTGATATTCAGATTTTTCGCTCTTGCTATCGCTTTCATGAGTTCGCCCTACTTGCAAAACTGTGACATTTTTATATAAGGGGCATTTTGAAAAATCCGTAATTCCTCCACGGATAGCTCCTTCATCTTATTTGCTTCTACTTATGATTGTATAAAGTTTACATAGGCAATAAAAAAATTGAACACCCTGCTTCATACACTATACAAAACACAGTTATATAGTACGCATGCATATATCTTTATTGTTGCAGGTTGTCAACTGCAGCGTCAATGTCTATCTTTCACGCATGTCTGGCAGTTCGGAAAATGACACAATGCCATGTGTAAGATCAATCTATTTGGGACAAGGAGAAAATGGCACAGTTGAGCGATCCCTTAATATTTACAATAAAAGTGAAAGGTAAATGTTTCAGAATAGCCGGCAGCAAGCATGACTAGAATGTCATTTAAGGTAAAAGTTTTTAACACTACGAATTCTTAGTGCTGAAACGCAAATTCTAACTATAGTATTTGTAAAATACCAGTCTCGGCACTTTTCAAATGCACGTTTGCATGAGTATGGTTTACCCCGCCAAATGGAAACAATGTTGAACTTTCCTGCTGGAGGATTATCGAGAACGTAACCTGTCGTTACCATTTTTTTCACGTTGCAAATATGCGATGAAGATTGACAGTACTCTCAAGAGTGTGTCTATTAGAAATTTTCCCAACTTACTTTGAAGTGTAGCGCTAGAAACATAATACATAGAGACTCACAACTGAGTTTTGATTGGAGAAAAATGAGCCTATAGAAAGCTTTAGTGTTGCTGTGCATACGCGGACATTGCATATAATCAAAAATTCAATAACCGTTGAACATACAAAAATCGAATGAAAGCCAGCATTTTCTCAAAAGTGCAAGACATATTTTATCCATCTAAGAGTACCAACTGGCCCAATTGTCCACCTTGATTAGACATATTTTATGACAGAGATTCTGCGAGGTAAAGGTGGACAGAATGCTTAAAGCACGTGACATGTCTTTAAAAAACAATTAGGCCCTGAGAGTTCTCACTGTTTCAGAACCACAGGGTTTAAAAAGTGGTGGGAAATAGTTTTTTTTTTCGTGAACAGAACATACTTCTCTATTGCCATAACCAAAGTGGCTTACCGAAGGCCTGCGTGTTGTCTTGTTCTGTTGCCAATGTTGCCTATTTCTTCCTTCCAACACAACATTTATTGTCTTGGAAGCCTCAATGCAGGCCGCGGTAATAATTTGCCGTAATTATTATTCGTTCTTTCCCTTCCCCGCGTATAGCCAACTGAGCACGTGCTACATTAACCTGCCTGCCTTTCACTGTCGTTTTTTTTTTCTCTCTTTTTCTCGGTAGGTCTTTTCTAACGCTACCATGTCTCGACATCTCTCACGAAAAACTTACTCTATTTATTGTTCGGTTTGTCGGTTCATCAGCGACAGTGAGCAACCAAAAATACCAAACACGAACGCCATGAAATGTATGAAAGGAGTCGAATTTCGCCTATTGTATGTAACAAAAGTTTTTCTCTTGGTGTGGCGGGCTCCACAGGTCTGGTGGTGGACTCGGTCTTGTGAAGCTAGAGCGCGTCGGTCTGTATTACTCTCAGGCAGCATTGGTCAGCTTGCTGCCTCCAGAACAGTGTCCATACGTGCTCAGAAGGTGCCTAGGGCCGCTTAGCCAAAACTTGTGAAAGGTGATCTTGAAACTCACCCACAAGCTATCCCACACCCTCCACCGCATCTTACTGAAGACGCTCATCGACAGATGCTCCGTGAAGACGTAGGCCTCCGACATACCACATGAGTTTTATTATACCCCCATTTGGGTCAGACGTCCCTTATGGTGTAACCCGGAGAGAGGAGGTTGCTTTGCGGATGCTTAGTGTCGAAGTTGGGCTTGCCTCATCTGTGGTCACCTTTTGAGGTTGTCACAGACGGGGTAAACGACCCTATTTTATTACAGATTACCGCGGCCCATATGGCACATCGTGCTCCCTTTGCGTCGCCGCAGTCGGGGATGTAGCTCACCTATACTTGTTGCAGACTTGCACAGGTCTACAACTAAGTTGTCATCATCTGCTTTATTCAAAGGACCGCAGCCCTGGCTGATCACTCAACCGCTAGATCTGTAGAACTTACCAACGATTATTATAAAAATTTATAGACGAAGCAAACTTGTATGCGTATTTTTGACACTACAAATTGCTATGCTTCAGAGCGTGCCTTCAAAAGAAAAAAAAGAAAAGAAGAAGGTAACGCCACCTTCTCGTCTGTTAATAGCCGTATGCTGTTGAAAAATTAACGACCACTGAGTAGTTCTGGTTTCATCATCATTATCAGCCTGTCTACGTCCACTGCAGGACAAAGGCCTCTCTTCGTTCCGCCAGTCAATTCGGTCCTGTGCATGCTGCTACCACTTTACTCCAACAAACTACTTAATATCATCGGTCCACCTAACTTGCCACCTCTCAAGCCGTTTGCCATCTGTGAAAATTCAGAGTTCTGATTAACCTTATGCTAACAGAGGCACAGCGAAAACATTTTTTACTGTGGAGGGGAATGAGATAAACTACCTTGCATTATGTTGGTGTGCACGTTTGTAGGTGAGCCTGTGTATATCCCACATACAAAAAAAATTCGGGGTGGAGGAGTGTGGTTCAAGCCCCGAACCCCTCTTCTGGTAACGCGAATGCTCAGTAAAGAATAAGGGTCACCGGCGTCACGATGACTATAGCGGCAACAGGACCAAGGGGTCGGACGGCGTACCCTTCACGAGGCAGCACTCTCTTTCTCGTGATTGAATGCAGTGAATAGTTTCGGTGTACCCACACATCTTCTCTTCCTCATTTCAATTGAATTCAGAACGGCTTACGAGAGTTGCTCAAGCTCTCTTACAGGCTTCAATACGTGCGTGCCGCAGCTCAGTGATGTCAGTCTTATCGAATAAGCAGGAAACTGCAATATCAACACCAAAAGGGAAGACAAAAGGAAACGCGAAATAATTTTATCGTTAAGTTTTATGATTCATAACAAAAATGATCTTCATCACAAGAAGAAACAGAACAAGTATCTTGTTTTCTCCTCTACCGTACACGCTATGATATTATGTTATGACCCTCCCTGTTATGACCCTCAAGCGAGGGTTGACAGTATTATGAATAAATGAAAAATAAATAAATTTACATTCACGTACCACATGCAGAATAAAATTGCTTGGAAGTGAGCTCGTTTGTAAGAATCCACCTAAAAACAATTGCTAGACTGGAACACAGAAAGACGTATAAGGACGGGCGCTGTCCTGCAAGAGCGCAAGAAAAAAAAATAATGCTTTGGACTATGCGGTAGCAAATAGAGTTTTGCCGGGTATGGAAGACCAGAATCGAAATGCTTCCGTTGGAATACCCTTTTTATGCTTGCTTATTTATTCACTCACAAACAGCCAATTACCACCACTCTCATTACCCTTTCTCTAAATCCTTTCTGTTTAGCCTCTATCCAGGCTCCACGCAAGCGCCCGGAATCTAATAGACAGCGTGGGTGATTTCACCCAACAGAAGGTCGCATTTCAAGCGTGAAATTACGGTGTTCTACACCATGTAAACTCCCGTGCTTATGCTGTTAGTAGTAACGTGCAAGTAAACTGTAAAAAACAAGCCCGAAAGTTCCTTTCAAATAGCTGAGTGACCGACGAAATATACATAGCGCATAATACCTTGCTCATGTGTCTACCATAGAATAGGTGCGAAAAAAATTTTGCACTTCACATACTTTACTTAGAAATAAGGCTGACCAAATTCAAAAGCATTGTATATTTTGTAGGTCCGATATATCGTCTAGAGATGCAATGGCTATACCGCGAGACAGCGGTGGAATTGAAGAAGGAAACAATCAGACCAAGAAAGATGAGTAAGTCGTGCATGTCATATATTTTTAACAACACTTGATCAGCCCATTTAATCAAAAACGAACGATCACCTCTGGGAAAGTATCTACAAAATCCCTCGCTTATAATTTATCAGCGATTTTCACATACAAGTGTGATCTGCCTGTCTTTAAGTACTCAACGTTTCAAGTGATCTGGTACCAACGTTTCACCCATGTAGACATTTCAGCCATTCTACCCTTCTAGGCACTTCACCCGTTTCTGTCTATCAAGACCCCTGCATGCGGGCGTTCTCGTGGTCATGTTCGAGACTTGGTATATACCAAAATAGGCTTAGGATAACATGAGTGTATGACAAACATGTCGTGACATGAAAAATTGGGGGACCATCAAGTATTGCTTTGAAGGGTTGAACGCAAGAGCGATATTGTGTTCGGAGTGCGTACTTGAAACACTTAGTGTATGAAATCTTTTCGAACTTGCTATGCACCAACTACCTGGCTTTAAGGATGCAGTAGCGTGTGTGTATTTTGTAGTGGTTACCGGCTTTAAAACACCAAGCCATTACGATAATCACACGTTTTGACGTCCTATTGAAATTTACGCTTGTACCTCGCATGATTACTACAATAATATGAGTTGTACTGTGAAGCATGTATACAGGACGCACGTGTTTGTAAAGCATCTGTTTTTACTGCATTTCCAAGCAGAGGAAGTTATTTTCACTGCAGCCGCAAGCGCGCAGAGGCGTGTCGGTGTGACAGAAAACTTGCTTGTCACGAGAACGACCCGGGTTCGATGCCCACTCATACCTGAAATTTTCGTTATTTATTTTATTTGCATTTTTCTCAATTTTTCAGTCACGCAAAGGTGTTGGAATTTTCAGTCACTCAGAGGTGATGATTTTTCGCTCTCAATGACGTCTACGCTGGAATTTCAGCGAAACGAGCTCTTCAACCCTATCACAATAATAACAGGCTGTAACATGAATGACGTGGCATGCATGTCACATTAGCCATTAAACATTTTTGAGTGAAGCATTGAAGTTGCGGATTTCAGGAAGGAGAAGGGGGGGGGGGAGGTCGGCATACTTGTCGTTTGAGAAAAGCTCGCTGCTGGAGAACACATAAAAATTGGGGTGTACACAAATTCCTTCCTGCTAAATACACCCAGAGAAGTTTTGCGGGAAGAAGCAGCAAGGAGCTACATAATTTTTAGCGTAAGAGCCCAGAAGCTTGAAGTTTAGGGCGCGGATACGACACAGATGAAGAGAGACAATACACACACAAGGAGCGCCTCTGTGTATTCTCTCTCTTTGCTCCGTGTGTTTATTGTCCCTCTTTGTTCGTGTCGCATTCACGCCTTACAATTGAAGTATGTTTAACCAACAAGTCCACTCTGCCATTCTTACAGCGCAGAAGCATGACATAAGGCGACAGGGGACAACAACGAACACTTTTCGTTCTCCCCCTCCTCCCACCCCCTTGAATTTTGTCATTGTTTAGCGCAATTACGATAGAGAGCATGCAGTAACAACTTGTCGGAACAGCCACCCTTATAGGACGAGACTATACTCTGCGTAAGCGTAGGAGTTCATGTGTAACAATTTGTAGGCTGATTTAAAATCACCAACTTTTCCCATATCATGGGTATTTTTCATGTTAATGCAATCGTATTGTCTCAAAGCTCTTAGTGCGCACTTATGTGTCACTCTGCCTTTGATGGATGTATATTGTGGAGCAGCTGCGGTGCATACCACCACACCATGGCCCGTAATGTTCAGGTGTGGGCACCATTTGACTGTGGAAAGGTATTTCATGACTTACGTGACAGGTATGTCGTCCTTTCATTCAGTTTAAGCTTTAAATGCGCAGCATTTCTTAGCGAACTTCAGTTGACATTGAGCGTATCTATCTATCTATCTATCTATCTATCTATCTATCTATCTATCTATCTATCTATCTATCTATCTATCTATCTATCTATCTATCTATCTATCTATCTAGCTATCTATCTATCTATCTATCGATATCTATCTATCTATCTATCTATCTATCGATCTATCTATCTATCTATCTATCTATCTATCTATCTATCTATCTATCTATCTATCTATCTATCTATCTATCTAGACACTTACGTTTGGGTGCTCTCATGATCGCCCTATTAATTTATCGTGAACCAAAATTACCATTGAAGGGTAAAATGGTTTGACTAATATGCCGCGCTGGTCAGGACACGAATATTGTCACAATCTGGTCGTGTATGTCGTCAAACACTTTTCGCCAGACAGAGGCACATAAACATGGTAGGTATGTGCCGGTGGTATTCGGGTATGTGCCACAGGTGATTGACACTTTGTATCTACTCAGGAACGATGAGAACACACATGGGTAATTTCAACGCGCGAGCATTAAGAAATACCTGACATCGGTAACGTCAACCCAGCTAATGCAAAGAATAAATATTAAGGTCCCAGCTGGAATCGAACCAAAGCATTCTGCGTGGCAATGAAGCATTGTACCACGGAGCTATGCCAGATCTCAGAACAACTTTTCAAATAGACGCTAATTTTCTTGAAACGTCAATAGTGATTGCAGTGCTGTCTGCCCAATTTTATAAACTTTACATATCTACTCTTTTGATACAGCCGTCACGTCGGGTTAACGTCAATTGTGGTTAGTTGCCATGCACTGAAGTTGATTTATATAGCAGTGTCAGGGGCTATCATGCTCGCGAGCATCACCGCTTTATATCAGCTTCTGGTGTTACAAATACGCATGTTCTAATTGGCATCGTTGTGCAAGTGCAAACAAGTGGTTATATAAACATCTGCAACTCTTCAACATATGTCTGTGCATGCAAGATTTCTACATATATTTAGCGTGTCTTCGTGACATGTCCCTCAATTAAAAAATTGCAACACCGTCGCCTTTCTCCGCATGCTTCACATAACGTCGATTTGTATAGCTACGTTGGATCTGCCAAGGTTTTAGTTCTCGTGACTGTTTCGATAATGGTATCGATACCAAACTTGGTATGGCATAACATGACTAGGAAGAACATATGTGACTTGTCATAACATGAAAATCATCATATGTATGTCATGGATGTCATGATTAACATTTCATGGCCCTGCAGCTATTGCGGTGGTTTCGTTCACATGGCATGTTGCAAAGCTGGTATGGTATGGCATGATTGCATGGTGAACTTAAGCGACAAACCCTTAGATAAAAAATTGGAAGATCTCACGTACAGTGCGAATCGATGATATGCGAAGCACGAATGATAAATGTTGAAATGTCACTGGAATTGAGCACAACGTTACGAGGTGGAGGTAAATGATGTCGTACATGTATTCCGTGCCATGATTATTTTATTTGGATGGGTCGTTTACTTTCGTCATCTACTCACGTCACGTGGTACCAAATTTAGTATATGTGGAGCTAGCGAAACGACTTCGAGCACGCTATGAGCATGGCATGTTATGGTCTTACATGACACGCGTGTCAGGATTATCATGTTTGCACCAGTCATGTATTTCCCCATACTGACTTCACGTAAAACGAAATTTGATATATGTGTAGATAGCAAAATGGCCGCGAGTGCTTCATGAAAGGCCCAATATACTCAAATGTAGCGTTGAAGCGCGCGCTCACAGGGCACAGCAACGCTACGTTAGCAAAACGCGAGCACTCTATCGTCTGACGCAAGGTGCTACCAGCGTCCGTCGGCGCCGCCCGATGGCAACCAGCGCGAAATGCGACATGCTGCATTTCGCGCCGATGCGTTACCAAGACAAGATAGGTGGGCGGCTAGATAGATAGATAGACAGATAGATAGATAGATAGATAGATAGACAGACAGACAGATAGATAGATAGATAGATAGATAGATAGATAGATAGATAGATAGATAGATAGATAGATAATAGATAGATAGATAGATAGATAGATAGATAGATAGATAGATAGATAGATAGATAGATACGCTCAAAGCTGCCGAAGTTCACTAAGGAATGCTTCGCATTCAATGCACTGTAGGAGTGACAAATGAAACTAGTAGAATCACAGCAACCGTACGAACTGCCTCAGTTAGCACGGCAGAGTCGGCAGGCATAGCATTGGCCATACGGGATGCCGAATACAAGACCCAAGGCGCCCTATAGTTATCTCGGACTCACAGTCAGCATGCCACCAATACGTGATCGGAGTTTTATCAAAAACTACAGCTAAAATTTTAGGAACGCACATTTTACGATATCACGCTTTCATTTTGTGTCCATCCCATGCGGGGCTAGAGGGTAATGAGAGGGCCAACGGTATAGCTTGTGGAATTAGTATCCGAATACCAATGGCGACTCTCAAAAAAACCTCTAGTCAGCCTGCGCGACATCCTGACAACAAAGAAAAGAAAGACAAAAATTGGCAGCATATCCACGGAGTGAATGATGGAGAGTGGGGCGAAGCATTCGTCCGTCCATTCGTTCTTGCTTCCTTCCGTCTGTGCGACCGTACATGCGTCCATCCGCCCGTCAGTGCGTGCGTCCAATCCTGCGTTCGTCCATGCATCCACCCCCGCGTCCGTTCATGCATCCATTCATGCATCTGTCTGTGTGTCCGTTCGTCCATCTATTCAACACTCCAAGTACCACCATATCGCATCTTTTCAATATATATTCCCCGTATAGAAACACCGCCATCCAGCGGACATTTCAAGGACTAAACGAGTGGTGGCACACGCACACTTTCTAACAGCTTGCGCTTCGGGTATACTTCCCATCTTTAACCACCTCGAGTTCATCGTATATACTAGTTCACTGTATTCATGGCACTGCGGCCCAACACTCGCTAAACCTTTCTAAAACCAAGGAGGTTACGTCCAGCGAGTATAACGTAGCAACCTTTTCCTGGCAGATAGAGCTCAATGTACATGCCAATGGCTGCATGGGAAATGAGAGACAGGAGAATTCGGCTTTTACTTTCTTACGGCTTGCACTTCGTAGCTACTTCCCACCTTTAACTACCTCGAGTTCATTCATGGTATATACTAGTTCATTGTATTCATGGCACTGCGGGGCTGGAGACGCTCTAGGTGCCGACCAGTGCGGACGCGCGAAGATCGGCTCCTGCTTTCAAGAATGCTTTCCTGTGGTATTCACGAATTTGTCGCCGAGTTTTTACTCTCATCGTGTGCCTAAGTTCTCAAGAAATCGGCAGATACCACCTTTGTGCCGGTGAGTGGACTTTTTAAACCGTTTTTTGGGACATTTTTACACGGCAACGCCACCGGGGGATTTAGGCCTAACCAAGCAGGCGATTGTCACCGATGCGCCGGCCCGGCGCCAACGCGACTCAACGCTCTGCGCGTTCCAGTATCTGCAACTGAGAATGGAATACCAAGTAGATGGAGAGGACATCTCTCCAGAGGATTGCACGGAAGACATGGGTTGGAAGGAAGCCGAAACGAGACGCTCAAGGAATAAGCAAGCCGCGGTTAGCGTTCCTGCTGCCAAGGGTTCGACCGAGGCCGGCGTGGCGGGAGACGCTCGAGCCAGTCGTAGTAGGTTTGACATTAAGCATACAATCGTGCGAGCTGGACGCATGCCGCCACTACCTAAGGACTTCAGCAAAATTGTGCTACGACCACGTGGAGGATTAAATATCTCGAGAATTGGCACTGGAGCCGTGGCAGACGCGATAGTACTGGCGGCCGGCGTCAAAGAGGAAGAGGCCATGAAGGACATCATCTGTTCCAACTTGCAGCAGAATATTATGGTGGCAAGCACTCCGGACCAAGACAGAGCTTCAAGATATCTCAAGATCAAGCAAATTGACATTGGAGGCAAAGTTTTCGAGGTTCGCGCGTACGCCGCGGCACCCCACGACACTTGTAAAGGAGTGATTCACGGGATCCCCGTAAGCGATACTCAGGACATTTTGACCTGAAAGATTGTGAACGCGAACAACCCGCTCGCGCTGCAGGCCAAGAGAATCAAGGACACCGGGACAATCATCATAGCGTTCGAAGGACACAAGGTGCCCAGATTCGTGAGATATGGACCTTCACTTTTGCAATGCTCCCTTTACCGCAAGAACATCGATATATGTTACGTCTGTGGAAAGCTGGGACATCGGTCTGACGTCTGTCCGAGCCCAGCTGAAACAATCTGCAGAGGCTGCGAGATCAAGAACCCAGATAGCCTGCACGAGTGCAATCCAAGATGCAGGCTGTGCGACGGTCACCATCCCACGGCAGACAAGGAGTGCAAGAACAGGTTCTTAGTGCCATACGTCGTCAGACGCAGACGTTAGGAAAGATCGCGAGCAGCCGCAGAAGCCCAGGACGCATCAATAACATCGAGTCCAGACATCAATGACAAGCAGCTTACTCCAACCTACGGGACCCCGAGCATCCAGACTACACAAGAACAGGAAAGGCGGCCCCACTCCAGGGGGAGGTCGCGTTCCAGAAGAGGTTCTAGACCCAAGGCCCGCTCCTAATCACGGGGGCGCTCGAGTTCTCAAGGTCACCATCAGGGTCGGGATCTGCCTGGGCGGCACTCGAATGGCCAGCTGCCTGGCGTTCAGTTCGAGATCACGGCTTCACACCCGGGGAGGACGCCTGCAGTTACTTCGAAAGGCAGCTGGGCTGAGCGAGTGCGAACGGCGCGGCAGAGGTGGTGACAGGTAAGCTGCCAGAGCATGATAGAATTGCACAGCTAGAGCAAGAAAACGCGAGACTTACAAAATCGAATGAGAGGCTATCAGCTGAGTTAAAGGAAATAAAAATTCTTCTCACTAAGCTAACCAGCGCACAATCTTCACAGCCAATGCCTCAGCCAGTTGATGTCCCTGGGGCTGAAAACGTGGCGGACTCGAGAACCGCGAAAAAGAGGGCAGTCATGGCAGAACACGTGGAAGCCAACCAAACGACCATGTCAGATATGAAAGAGCTGTTTCACACGCTCAGCAAAGTAGTAGCCAATCTTAGCGAGCAGATGGGTAGGCTACAATCAAGCGTGGCGGCACTGGAAGAGCATATGACTTTGCACATTACAAAGGTCGAAGCATATCTGCACAACACAGCAAGGCCTCCTCATGCACCAAGCTCACCCCTTCGGCCACCAATACTAGTGGTACCAAACCTGTCGACAGGTGCAGCATCAGGCTCTGGCCGCCCATGTAATAACCATGATGGCAGCGCTACGTGAAGCATTTCGTATCTGGCAATAGAACTGTAGAGGTTACCTTAAAAAGAAGGCAACCCTGCAGCAGTAAATCAGGAGCAGCCAAGAAAAGTCTCATATTATATTATTACAAGAGACCCTTTCACCGCAAGCAACGTTGCCTGGATTCCGGCCTGTAATAGGGGATACTGAAGGGAGGGGAGTCTGCACCTTCGTATGCAACAAACTAACGCACGTAACCCACGACCTCAAGATAGAAGCAGGCCGGTTGGAACACGTCTTGGTAGAGATTGTGCCGGGTACCAGCAACCGTCAGAGCATTTTCATTCTTAATATATACAGCAGTCCAAAGGAACAAAAGCAAGGGTTCAAGACGGTTCTAAAGAAAGCTGTTAATATTGCCGGGGAATGTCCACTCGTCATAGCAGGTGATTTCAACGCCCCTCATCATACATGGGGTTACAAGTACAACACTGGGAAAGGAAATCGACTTTGGCAAAGTGCCAGTGAACTTGATCTCACCCTAATCACAGACCCCAGCCTACCATCAAGGCTTGGTACATCTTGCTGCAGGGATTCCACCCCGGGCCTTACATTTGTAAGGAACATCAAGAAGGCCCAGTGGATGAACCTTGCTGTAGACCTAGGGAGTGACCACTGCATTCTTGCCACTACCTTCTCCATGGAGCGTAAAAAGCAGAGAGAATTTCACTTCACAGACTGGGATAAGTTCAGAAAGATAAGGATGGAAAAGGAACAAGATGGCCACAGGCAAGGCTTGGAGCAGTGGGTCAAACAGATTAAAAATGGCATCAAATCCGTCTCCTCCACCATTACCACAGATTTTCCGGTTGAAAGAATGGATAGCCGGCTTGCTCATCTTCTTGAGGCAAAGCAAGCACTACTGAACCGTTGGAAGGGTCAGCGCCTGAACCGAAGACTGAGGAAGAAGATAGCTGAGGTAAACAGATCAGTCGAGGAACATTGTCGCGCACTATCGAGGCAGCAATGGGACGAAATCTGCAACTCCGTCGATGGTCAGATGCGCAACGGCAAGACATGGAATATGTTAAAGCATCTCCTCAACGAAAACACCACCAAAACAAATCAAAAGCTTGTTATCGCTCGAATTTTGCATAAAGAGATAGGGCGCACTACAGAACAGCAAGTTGTCCAGCAGCTCGTGCATAAGTACCTCCCAATCAAAAGAGGATTGGCACCACCAAGTAGACAGTACCAGGACACGCCAAATTCAGGTCTTGAGGGCGACTTTAACATCGAGGAGATCAGAAGAGCCTTGCATGATCTCAACGGCAGGTCGGCCCCTGGCCCTGACGGTATATCAAACAAGGCCCTGCGTAACCTTGATGACGATTCAATTGAAACCCTGAGGGATATGATCGATTCAGCATGGAAAGAAGGCAGGGTGCCAGAGCAGTGGAAGCTGGCCAGCACGGTCCTTATTCCTAAGCCAGGAAAGACCCCTAACTTGGACAACATGAGGCCAATATCCTTGACATCGTGTATCGGCAAGGTCGCAGAACATGTCATACTGCACAGGATAAACAAGTACTTGGAAGATAACGACATATATACACACAATATGGTTGGATTCAGGGCAGGGCTATCCACACAAGATGCATTGAAGCTTATCAAACACCAGGTCATTGACAATGAAACCAGAGACGTGAGAGCCATTCTGTGCCTAGATCTAGAAAAAGCGTTTGATAACATCCACCACTCATTCATACTCGAAGCAATTTCCAAGGTTGGTCTAGGGAAAGCCTTCTATGACTACGTATGGTACTTTCTTACAGATCGGAAAGCCGCGATGAAGATTGCAGATATTGAGACCGCAGCATTCGAACTAGAAGCAAGGGGCACGCCACAAGGGGCAGTGATTTCACCAATGCTGTTCAACATTGCCATGATTGGACTGTCAAAGAAATTATCGAGCTTTGAAGGATTGAAGCACAGCATCTACGCAAATGGCATTACCATCTGGTGCACAGGTGGAAGCGAGGGGCAGATTGAGAGCGCTCTGCAAGAGGCGATTGACACCGTAGAAGACTATTTTCGCCCTTCCGGGCTCAAGTGCTCCTCGAGTAAGTCAGAACTTTTGCTTTATCGGACTGCACGCTGGGGACCGAAGCCCAGGGGATGGAAGCCGTTAAACCAGATAGACATCTATCTCCGTACAAATCAAGGGGATGCCATCCAGAGGGTCGACTCCATCAAAGTCCTGGGAATGGTGATAGAGTCTACCGGCGCCAACAGCAAATCTATAGCCAAGGTAACTCGGAAAACAGACAGTGCGGTGCACCTCATACGCTGAGTGGCCAACAAAAGAAATGGGATCAAGGAAGACAACCTCTTCAGGTTGATGCATGCGTTTGTTCTAAGTCACTTCACATACGAGGCAGCAATGCACAACTGGTCAAAAGCAGAGTCCCAGACACTGAATGTGCTCCTCAGGAAATTTATCAAGAAGGTCCTGGGCCTACCGATACATACAAGCACCGAGCGTCTGCTTGAGCTTGGCATACGCAACACGCTCGAAGAAATAGCAGAAGCCCAAGAAAGAGCACCGTTTGCAAGGTTATCTACTACAAGGTCGGGGAGAATGATCCTGCAGGAGCTGGGCCAACACCCAATAGCAATGAGACGCAATTACAATGATATCCCTGACAACATCAGGGAGACTATCACGGTATCTCCTATACCGAGAAACATGCATCCAGAACACAACGTCGGAAGAAGAGTAGCGAGGGCCAGGACTATACTTCGTCAAGTCTCAAACGAGGAACAAGGGGTCGTATTTGTTGACGCGGCTTCCTATGCCAATGGGAAAGCGTTCGTGGCAGTGGTAGTCGATGGGGCTGGCCATGTCATCAACTCAGCGACGGTCAGGACGAAAGACCCAATCATTGCGGAACAAGTGGCCATCGCCTTAGCACTCAAGATGGATAACATTGAAGTCGTATACAGTGATTCCATGGCAGCACTACGGGCGTTCGCCAAGGGGACGGTCTGTGAACAAACGCTGAAAATACTGCAAGGCAAGAACATAACACATCATCTTCTGAGTTGGTTCCCAGCTCACCTTGGGCAAATCAACGATTCCCCTCCTAATCTCAACGAAGCAGCACACGAGGCGGCGCGAGAACTCTCCAACCTCGCCTCCCCGGGGATGCGTTCTACCGGTGAAGGGGATAACCGGGAAATTCTTACAACATATAACGAGCTTACTAAACATTTCTACCTGTCTAGAAGGATTTTCCCTCCACCTGACAAAAATCTAACCCGGCCCCAAGCACTTACATTAAGGCTTTTGCAAACGCGGATGTACCCTACTTTGAAAATGTTACACATCATGTACCCTGACCTATACCCAAGTAATCTTTGTCCACATTGTGGGGAAATAGCTTCATTAGAACACATGCTCTGGCAGTGTACCGAATTCGCTCATTTATCGCACATCACCTCTGCCAGATGGGAGGCGGCAATCCGCAGCTCGTCCTTGGCAGATCAGCTCTGGGCTGTCCACCAAGCCCGCGAGGCGGCTGAGGAGCTTGGCATCTCAGTCCCCACGTGGGAGCTGCCCGCAACACAGTGATCTGTGTTTTGGAGGACCAAATAAAGGTGTATCCAATCCAATGGCACTGCGGCTCAACCCTCGCTAAAACCTTTCTAAAACTAAGGTGGTTACACCCAGCGGGTATAACGTAGCAACCCTTTCCCTTCAGATAGTGCTCAATATACATGCAATGGCTGCTAATGGGGATCGCAGCGTGCACGTTAACAAAAAGCCGAATGCTCCTGTCTCTCATACCCCATTATCAACTATTGGCATATACACTGAGCACTATTTTTTGTTGTTCAACAACGCACAGAAGGAATCTCTCACCGGCACCACCTTGGAGGTCAAAATGTTTGCAGGTCAAAGCGTAAGACTGGTTTCATCCTACTCGGGACAAACGGGTGCCGCTATAAGGAGCTTCAGCCCACCACACCCCGAGCTTGATATTGGGCAGGCTAGGGATTGGCGCTACTTACAAACAAGTCCTTATCCCAATCTACTAATTCAAAACAAAATCCACCCAACGCAGTGCCCGGACACATGTCCGTGGTGTTCGGAGCGGCCATCTCTTACCCACATAACGTGGACGTGTGGACTCAGGCCACCCAAAAGTAATTCACCTTTATTAGGGAAAAACCCCTTTGAAAGACAGTAGGAGGTCTGGCTTGCGAACAAAGATTGAGAGAGCCAAGTTGCTCTGCTCGATCAGGCCCAGCGAGCCGCAAATGCCAGTGGGGCCCTGGGCTATGGGAACACCCGTGGCTGGGCAAGATGAAAATTTTAAGTTCATGCTTGAATGCTTGTAACAATGACAATGATTTTAGTGAGTTGGTATATAATTCTAAAATTTAATCACCGTGACGGAGGATGTCATATTAGCACAGTTGGTGCTACACTTAGGTAAAAAAAAGTGTGATTATGGGCAAACCTATTACTTTTAATGTTAGTGCGTAATCTAGCTTCGAATAACTCAAACACAAGCTGTTTGTTCAGTTGTTCAAATAACATTATGATTAAGTGTTGCTAACACATCTATCTATCTATCTATCTATCTATCTATCTATCTATCTATCTATCTATCTATCTATCTATCTATCTATCTATCTATCTATCTATCTATCTATCTATCTATCTATCTATCTATCTATCTATCTATCTATCTATCTATCTATCTATCTATCTATCTATCTATCTATCTATCTATCTATCTATCTATCTATCTATCTATCTATCTATCTATCTATCTATCTATCTATCTATCTATCTATCTATCTATCTATCTTCGTCGGGGTGCTCTCGGGATCACCCCCTAAAGTTGGAATAAATCAAAATCTGTGTGCGAGGGTAAGATGGTTTGACAAATACGACTTGCTGTTCATGACGCGAATAATGTCACAGTCCCGTCACGTATGCGTCGTCAAACACTTGCTGCCAAACAGCGGCACATACCCGCCGGCGCGTATGTGCCAGAGGTGATTGACACTTTATATAGGTAATATGTGTGTATAAGTGTGTCTTTGCATATCTGTGCCTGAGTTTTCTATTTTCCATGCACTGCTTTGTATGTTTTGCTTCAAGATACGTGTTCAAGGTTCAATCAACGGCTAAGGAGTAGCCGGCGCCATAATGGTGCGCCAACATCTCCTTATATATCATATCAATAAAAAAAGACACTTTATATACCCTGGAACGACGAGCACACTTATAGGTAATTTTAACGCGGGTCTGTTAAAGAGAGCTGACATCGGCTGCGTAGTGCCGATGAATGTAAAAAAAACATGTTAATGTCCCACCTGGAATCGAACCTTACCGTTTGGGCGCGGCGACCATGTATTCCACAACATAGCCATGCCAGGACTCGCAACTGTTTTTCAAGTAGACCGTAATGCATGTGAAGCGTCAATTTGGGATGCAGTGATGACTATTCAATTTTATAAACATTACATATGGACTCCTACGATACAGCCGTCAAATGGGGTTAAGATCATCTGTAGTTATGCGCAATGCACTGAAGGTGATTGACAGTTTATATGAAGCAAATAATGGCGCAAACATACATTGGTAATTTGAATTCGAAAGCATCAAGAAACATCAGTGCATCTCTCCGAAGTGATCGACGATGAGTGGGCGAAGCTGTAGTTCCCAAGGTCCGTAGTATAAACGTTGAAGTTGCCGAGTCACCAACTAGTATGAAAGACTGACGCGTGGACGGACAGGTGGACGTATGTGGGAATGGACAGGTGAACGTACGCAATGATGGACGCATGAAAGAGCGGACTGACTGATGGATGGACGTTCGGACTGATGGGTGGACAGACAGATGCCTTGACGGACGGACAATCTCATAATCGGAACCGCTATTCAAGTAGACTATAATCTTCATGAAAGCCAATTGGGGTTGCAGTGCTGGCTATCCAATTTTATAAACGATACATACGTACTTCTAACATACAGCCGTCCCGTCAGGTTAACAAAACTTAGTGTGAAGTGACATTCACTGACGCTTATTTATCAAGCAGTGTCCAGGACCGCCATCCTCGCTGGCACAAGCACTGCTTATAATGCTAACTGCTTCTGGTGGTGCTAATACCCAAGTTACTGTTGGCTTTGTTGCGAAACATTAAACATGCGACTGTTTAACACATGTCTCTGCGTACTACATTAGTACATACCTTAAGACTCAATTCGAAACGTTTTGCTCAATAAAAAGTTATACCACAGTCACCTTCCCTCCGCACGCTTCGCATAACATCGATTCCCGAGGTACGTGCAATCTATCATTTGTTTAACTATTTGATTGCATCAACAATACCAACGATGCTGGCACCAGATTTTCTGCAATATGATGGTCCAAATGCTAATGTGTTGAAATTTCTGAAGTTGATTCTCGCTGTTGTTGGGTTCATACAGCCAATCAATCACCCGTGGTGCATACGCGTATACCATGGGCCGTGCTATGCGAGTATGTCCCACACACGCATGGTAAATAGGACTTCACAACGCGCGTGACCGGCAAGTCACTTTGTTCATTTTATGACTGATTAATAATGTCAATCACACAGTGATTTCCTCCAATTTCAGTATATGCCAAGCTAAGGGCTAAGGAGTTGGCCACGAGAGCCCCTTGATGTAGGCAGATAGATAGATAGATACTATTAAAGTATATTTAATGCGCTATGAAATGCTTCACATTTATTGCTTAACATGTTAATTGCCCTTGCTTTGCTAGAAACGGCTTCGTATTTAGTATTCCGGCTGCAGCATCTGATCGCTGAATTCATCACATCATTTCGATTTACGCAATACACGAGATCTGCCGAATGTTTTCAGTTATCGTTAGTATGCCTTTGAAAGGATGTCGGCTTTCATGTTACCGCTTTGTATTGAGGAAGCAATATTTCATAGGGGTCTGATTTATTACAGGTCCTATAATATTTCGTTAAAAGCATTCAAGCAAGAAAATGATACTTTGCTTAATGTTACCATGAAAGGTAAAGGTATACTTTTCTTGTCACTAAGCTTTTTTTTTACGTATTTACACTATATGCATCAAAGAGTAAGCATTAGTAATGAAACCACGTTGGTGAAAATGGGAGGCTTCATACAGAAGATTTTTGACTGACAATATAAGCCCTAGCACCTAAGAAGTGCTTACGCATACTGCCCCAAGGTTGGGAAATGCGCAACTGCTTATTTGGCTAATATTGTGTCAACGAAACGGAAAGCCACGGTATACAAGAGGTTTCCACAGTACAATAAAAGCTGCTAATAGAGCGTCGACCGTCGCTAATCTGGCTATAATTGTCACAAATCACTTTTTACACATCAGTCATAAATCATTTTCACGTTATAACTGGTGCTCGCGTTAGCGCTTAAATAAACTTGATTATCAATGTCCAGCGCACAGTATGAACAGACTAACATGAAACAATCCTACAAATAATGCGCTGTGATATTTGCCGCGCATTGGTAACATTCTTCGCGGGTTAAACCAAATTACATAACAAGAAAACACGTCTGTGAATGCGAATGCCTATGTAGCCTAATTAGGAAAATACAAGGAGTGTAATGTTTAGGGTATTATGCCTAAAGCTTGTAGTCACTCTGCCCTGCATATTGTTTCATTTTCATCCATTTTCGCTAGCTTTATGTGTTGGTAACACCTGTAAGCATAAACGTTGCAATGTGCCTGTATGACTACAATAAAAGGCAGAAACATTGTAGAACAAGAAGGAAACTCGACAAGTTCAGAGCTAGACAGCGTGTGTTAGAATGAAAAATTATTTGAGTAACTATAGGCGATAAAAAGGCAGAAAAGTGCACCAGAAAACAAGCAGGTGTAGGCGATATTAAAAAAATTAGGGGACCTTAAAACTTCACATTTAGGAGTTGCACGTGATAGTGATATCCTGTTCCGAGTGCATACCTCAAAGACTTAGTGCGCTAAATCTTTTCGAACTTGATTTGCACCCACTGTATACACCAGAACACAGCAAGCTCAGTGCTTGCTGCCATATTGAAAAACGCGTGGCGCCATCTGTTTCAAGCATGGCGAAGCAACACCCTCAACTGCCACGCGAGCAGACACTCTGCAAATCAGACGTGAAACTTCACAACACGAGTGCGGCTACAATAATGTTTCGTGCTTTTCCTGTGCTGTAATATTGGGCTGATTTCGTATGAAATCTGGCGAGACCTGTCTCGACAGTCCGGAATGTCTGCAGCACGTGCACTGTAGACTGCGGAAGCAACTGCATCAGGTACGTATTATCCGACTGAAAGAAGCGCGAACAGCGTTATCAAGATGATCGAGACCAGGGGCTGCTTCGAACGAATACGGTTTATTGGAAGAAGTGAAGTAGCACGTGCACGTCCAGGCAGCAGCCTTCTTTCTTATTCTTCTGGCGTTTGATGATGATAATTTAGAGGCTCCCGCCCACCCAAGTTGAAATAGCTTAAGCTCTTGCGGGCTATTTGAAACAACCCTCCATAGGATATATGTGGTTCACATCTTCTCAGATGTATTTTTTTGCCTGTGCGAAGTAGACAAGCTCTTGTTATTCCGTCTCGCCCAGGGTAGAGTTTTTCAATCCATCATATTTACCAAAATGTTCTCGGAGCCTTCTCCTCAACCAACACTATGCCACCCTGTGAGAGTGGTTTTGTTTGTCGCTTCTTGGCTTTGGCCGTAGCTCCTATTTCCTTGATGTATTTTTGATGCCATCTTTTCCACCAAGCTCACACGAGTTTGCATCTGCTTCGCCATGCGTCTTCAATGTCAGCATTGTAATTTCTTGTTTGTCTGTCTTGAAGCTGTCGCCGTCCGCCTATAATGTCTGCCGGCATTAGTGGCATTGGCTCGTTAGGTTCTCCATACACGTAAGTCAACGATCGATTATTGAGTGCTCCTTCAACGTCTGCTACAATAGTGCGTAGCTCTTCTACCGAAGCTGTACTTTTCAATATTATCTTTCGCATGAACGTCTTGGGGCTTCTCATGAGGTGCTCGAAAAATCCTCCCCACCACGGCGCGCACTCGGCTATTGTTTTCCGCTGAATTCGTTGGCCACTACAGTAATCCTTTAAAACCTCGTGTTTGATGATTTCGAGCATTCTGTTGCTTTTCTTTTCAACTTTTATAAATGCTTTGGCGTTGTCCGAGTAGATTACTGCTGGCATTCCCCGTCGAGCTGTATATCGTCGGATGCTTGTAGAAAACTTGACGATGACAAATCGTTGGTAACCTCCAAGTGTACTCCTCTGGTTGCCGCACAGGTGAATATCAGTACATATTGCTTAACAATCTGATGGAGGTGGAAATGTTGTAGGCCCGTGTGCTCAAATTTGGGTGCACGTTGAAGAACCCCAGGTGGTCCAAATTTCTGGAGCCCTCCACTACGGCGTCTCTCATAATCATATCTTGGTTTTGGGACGTTAAACGCCACAAATCAATCAATCAATCACAATCTGGTACTTGTCCTTTGCGTGAAGAGGTCCTGTGAAGTCAACTCCCATAACTTTGAATGGAGTGGAATGGAATGGAGCCGGGAGTGGAGGTATGTTTTGAGTTCGGTGATTCTGTCTGCCGGGAGTGGAGGTATGTTTTGAGTCGCCAGTCTGGAGTTGTGCCTCTTGCAGATGACACATCTTTTCAGAACTCTTTTCACTGCTTGTCCACCCTGCCATATCCAGAACCTAGTTCGAAGTTGCGCTAGCGTCACTTGAACTCCTCCATGTCATACAATTTCATGCACGTGACGTATTAGCAGTTCCGTGAAATCCCCGTTTTTTGGAATTACTATAACGTACTTGTTGAATTCTTGGCTGCACTGCAATCGTCCCTTCTGTCTGATGATTCCATCGTCGTCAAGGTAGACTTCGTGTCCATCAATTTCAAATGCTTGAGTGTTTGAATAGGCCTCACCATTTGTTTGTCTCAGTGATATTTGGGTCTGTCTTATCCAATATTTCTCTGCATTTGTTACCTCTTTTCCTGTCAATGGCCCTTTGTGATTTTCCCTTGTGTCTTTTACGAATCTGAACACCCATGCTGTCACTATTATAAACCATCCGTATGAAAAATACCTTTTTATTTCCAAGATTGGCTCAATTTCGGCTCTTCCCATGCATCGGTGACATTGTGTTTTTTGTTGGTCGTTTACGCCTGTATTCATGCCAATTAGACTTGCGGAGTTCTTTTCCGGCAATATTATCCAGTCGGGACCGTTCCATCATAACTTTGATGTTATCAATGCTTTTGTGCTTATTCCTCGTGTAAGTAGGTCAGCAGGGTTGTCGTCACTTTAAACGAATGACCAGCTTGCTTGAAGTGTTTTTTTTATTTCTGTGATTCTGTTGGTAACAAACAAATCCCTTCTGCTTGTTTTCTTGATCCAGTGAAACACAATCACCGAGGTTGTCCAGCAGTATATTTCCTAAAATCTTTCGTTGAAGTGACCTTTGATGTAGTCGCATAATCTTGATGCTACCACACTGCCATCACTTCAAGTCTCGCCAATGTTAACTCTTTATTTGGAGCTACGCTGCTTTTTGCTGTTACGAGCATTGATTTTTTGCTTCCATCGTGACTGCTATTAAGTATGCTGCCGCTACGTATGCTGATGGGCTCGCGTCGGTAAAAACATGCAGCTTGTATGCTTGTCCTGGTTGATTCTTGCTTGCGTAGCAACTGATGATTTCTAGAACTCGAATGTCCTCCACTTCAGGCATGAGGTTCTTCCATTTGTCACATTCTTCGTTTGGGAGCTGGTCGTCCCACGTGACGTTCGTTCTCAACAATCTCTGCAGTCCTATTTTTGCGCGTACTGTGAATGGCGACAACAAACTGAGCGGGTCAAATTTCTTCACTGGGGCTTGTAACACGGCCCTTTTTGTCAAGTACGTTGTGTTTGTTAATGATTTCCGCTTTTCAACAGGGAAAGAAACATGTCCTTTGAGTGTTTATATATCAAGCCCAGAAGTACTGTGAATCCTCTATATCGAACCTCCATGTGAGAATCGTCCCTTTCGTTTTCGTCTGTTATTTTGTTTAATCGCTCTTCATTGGATGTCCATTTTCTCAAATTTATTGCTGCCTCTCTGAACACTTGCTTTGCCTCTTTGTACAACTTGACTGCTTCATCAAGCGCTGATGCTCCCAGAATGACATTATCCACGTAGATCGCTTTCTGCAGTGTCCTTGTCGTATCAGAAAACCAGTCTTCCACTTGTTTCAAATAGTGTTTAATTGTAGCTGCTAGTATAATCGTGATTGGTATTGATCCAAACGTTACTCTAGTCATGGGCCATGTTTGCACTTAATTCATTAACGTTCCCTCTGCGTCACGCTTCCACCACAGAAATCTCATTGCATCTCTATCCTCTTTATGCATAGAGATTTGTAGAAATGCCTTTTCAACATCTCGAACTAATGTCACATTTTCTTTTCGGAAATTAATAAGCAGCGATAGCCTCTAGGTTATCGTTTAAAGATATGCCTTTTCAAGAAATCGATGGGACGTCGAACACTAGTCGAACCTTTGTTGTGGCTCGGTCCTCTCGAATGATCGCATGATGTGGCATGTGGTAGCAAGCTGCATTTGGCTGTTCTGATGGCTCTTGAACTTCCTCTGCGACTCCTAATATCATATACTCTCATATAGCTTTGTTGTAGGGATGCGGCACGTCTTCATTTTTTGCAACCTTTTAGTCAGTTGCTGTAGTCTTTTTATCACATTTTTCTTGTTGCTTTCCAAGTTTACGTCCTGTTTCCATGGCAAGCTGACTTGATAGCGACCGTTGTGTTGTACAATAATACGCTCGAATTCTTCGACCACTTCATTTCCTGTGTTATCCAAACTTTTTCTTGTGATCCCCATTGACTCCAGGCTCCGAAACTTCTGTAGCTCTTGCTGGGGTTCTGTCTCCGCAGCTTCAACCTTCAGAACCATGACTGCTTGATTATGAGTTATTATGTCTCTCTCTGCTCTGACGGCCCTTGCAGTACTCATCCCAGTATGTTTTCTACAGACATCAGTCTGTCCATGATTCTTTGAGCTCTATCAGTAAAGAATTCCCAATAATAGTCTGAGCCGATCAGTAGTTCTACAGAATCTGTTGCTATCATCTCGGTCCTGTGATCCGCCACTTGCATCTTTAGCTGTTTCATTTTCTCGCTGAGTTTCTGACTTGGCGTGGGTATACAACTGTGCGAGATAACGTCGAATTGTAACGCTTCAATCACTGTTGTCGTTTTTCTTTCTCGTGATCCTACAGTCACTTGCACCACGTTCATTAGCTTGACCTTTTCGTCTTCTTTCAATGAACCAATTGTCAGACTTTCTTGTCGCAACACCTTCGCGCCTATTTCTTTCGCTAATCCCGCTTCGAAAAAATGAACGTTGACTTCCGCTATCTAATACCAAAAGGCGATGTCGGCCACATGTTTCTTCTTCTAAACATGATACAGCCGTCTGCAAAAGCACAAACTTATGCTTGATATTTTCGGTTGCATGTAGCGCAGACGACGTCGTTTCGGCTTGCGCTGTTGAGACCAGCTCTGCTCTTGTTTTCTGCTTCACAGTTCTACACACTGACGTGGCATGTCGTCCTTTGCATTGCTTGCATTTTACTTGGGCTTTGCAAATGCGTGCAGTGTGGTTTGGTCGCGTGCATCTGAAGCATGCTTTATTTTCGGTAAGCACAGCTTTCTTTTTATCCGTTAAAATGCTCCGTCGACAGTTTTCGGTTGCGCGTCATATTCTGTCCGCTGAGCTATAGAAGCTTGAAGCTGTGCGTATCTCTCAGCCGTTCTCTCTTGGTTTTGCAGTTATCCTATTTTGTTCACGTTGTGTTTCTTCACGAAAAGCTGTTTGTTCTCTTAAGAATAATATAAGCCTATCCAGCTTTTCCTCACACGCTTTTCCTGTTAGGTTGCTTTGCTCGCCGTGTTGTAAAGCTGCGCTGTTTCTCATAGCATCTTTTGACTTGAACTGCACCGATAATTCTGGTGAAATTGCTTTTTTTAATACTGGTAACAAAATCGGCGCACAGCTCTCAGTTTCCTTTTTTAGGGACTTGAGTGGCAATATATTAACTAGCACTCTCTGTACTAGCCTATTTAAGCCATCGGTATCTTCAGCAGACCTCACTTTCTCCAAACTCAAGAGCTCATTCATGTGCATTTCAATGGTATGTTTGCGATTGCCTAACGTTTTTTTGCAGTATTTTGATTGCGTCGTCATAATTTTCTTCTGCCGAGCACTGAAGTCCTTCAACAGCAGCTACCGCTTTTCCGGTTAGCGATGTTAACAAGTAATTGAACTTCTGTTCATTGCTTATGTTTGGTCTCAGGTGAATTGCCGACTCACACTGAGCCCAAAAGCGGTTCCACTGCAAAGCTTTCCCCCCGAACTTTACCATTTCAAGCTTTGTTAGCTTAACTAGTTCCGTTGCTTCTTGTCGTGTACTTGTGGCGTCACCTGCCTTGTCCTATCGTTTGAATTCGATTGTGCACTGTCGAAGTCTGAATTCTATTGCAGACAAGGTCGTCGGTAATTTCATGTCGTACTCTATGACCCTTTCGAATTCAGTTTCGACATTGTCTTCTGTCAGAAACTTTTCCATTTGCTCGTTCGCGCTCTTGGGACTGTCACCTATTCCTTTCATTTCTGCCTGCGTTGTAAGCAGCTGTTCCCGGTTAGCTCCATCATTAATTTGCTGCTAGGCTGCGCTAATCAGTCGCGTGATCTGGGAGCGAAGCGCTTTCTTTTTCTTCGTTATCACTTTCTTGGTCATATTTAGGCGGTTAACAATGACTCCTTACTTGTCAATTGTTCGTTCTGATGCTCGTACTGTCCACCGTGGTCTCGTCGCTCGATCCAGGTCGATCCTCTGCTTCTCCGCCGTTTTCTTCTCTGCTGCTCTGTGGCAGGTTGACCTTTCTTGCCGGCGAGGAGATAGTATCCTGGTTCACGGCACCATTATTAAGACGATCAAGACCAGGGACTGCTTTGAACGAATACGGTTTACTAGAAGAAGTGAAGTGGCACGCGCTCGCTCCAGGCAGCAGTCTTCTTTCTTCTTCTTCTGGAGTTTGATGATAATAATTTATAAGCATTAACTGCCGCATTCCTTGGCTGTGACAAGGCAGAATTTGTGCTGTAGGCTGGCGTCTACGTAGTGCTAGAATCTGGCTCCAACTTACGCTCATGCACCGCATGTGTATCAATTGCCAGTCCTGCCGGGCACTCAGAACACACACGTGGTGCAAAAGTGCCAGCCAGAAAAAGATTTTAAAATGCTACGGTGACGCCGGCAGAAAGCACATGTAGATTCACCTAGTAGCAGTCAAGGCATGCCGCAGTTCTACCTAGTCGAAAGCCATGCTTTCCGCACCATTCACATCTCTTTTCATCGCGATAGTAGGCCGTTACAGTTGTACTAAACATGAATCCACGCGGGAGTCGTAGTACGTATATCCTATTATTGACATGCGGCCTGCGAAAGAGTACGGCAATAGTTTTGTGCCGCATACTACAGGTACTCTGCACGCGATTTGTGGCTGTAAAGTGGAACAGCAGGAGTCACGCTTGAATAAACGCAATAAGTATACTTACTCGTACACTTCCCTGGGCTCATAGTTTTTCCTGCTGTTTGTGATTATATCCTATAGGGCAGCCAAGCTCAGCGTTTGTTGTTTTGGAGGGAAAGCTGTGCAATCGCAAAACACCGCACCTGCACAATTCTCGCGATGCGCTATGAACTTCACAGACAGTGCTCAGCAATCTCTTCCTCTTGCGCTGGTTGTCATATCCGCACCTGCACAATTCCCGCGATGCGCTATGAACTTCACAGACAGTGCTCAGCAATCTCTTCCTCTTGCGCTGGTTGTCACATCAAATAACAGCGCAGTGCCAACATAGTGGCGGCAGGGAGACAAGCATAACCTCCCCCGCTGTACGTCATTACTCATTACCGAGTGCTGTTAGGAGGTCGGGGCGCCTCGCTGTCGCATGCACACCTGGTAAGCGCACGGAGCCCAACGGTGTACTCACCGCTCTTAGGGAGGCTTCTACGAAGCAACATTTAATGAGAGAGCTGACGGGGCTCGAGCGTGAGAACGGCTGCCGACGGAGGCAGCATGGCCTGGCATGGGAGAGAGTGTCACACGCGGAGAACCTATCGCTTTGCGTGTTGTATTTGGTAACGTGATTTTTACCAATGCAGTGTCTATTATGAAAGTGTTTCTGCAATTGGTTGTGGCAATGCGAGCTCACACGTGTGACTGGCTTGTGTGAAGACCCTTTGTTCAACCGAGGGTTGAAAAGAGGATGTTTGGATCTGAAATAAGAGAGCGGATGTTCGGGCTTGAACAGGGCAGTAGCCTGAGGCTGTAATAAAGCGTCTCTTCACCGGACTACGGCTCTTCCTTCGCGCTGCTACCGTGCACTCGAGTCATCGAGGGGACCCATCTCGAACCTCAAACATCTTCCCTCCTAGGCTAGTGCAGAAGCTAGTCGAGGAGGAGGAAATTAACACATAAGATGATGATTTTTCGCTCACGACCAACGACAGCGACGCCAGAATTGCGGCGAAACAAGCGACTTAACGCTATTGCATATAAATTTGGGGATCCTTAAGCTTCTATTTTAGGAGTTAAACGCTATAGCAATATTCTGTCCCTATTATGCGTACTTCAAACACTTACTTTACTGCATGAAATCTTTTCAAACGTGCTATAGCCACCCATTTCGTGGCCTTAACGAATAGGTGCAGTAACGTATGTGCCTTTTGTAGTGGGTGACTGGCATTAAGTAATAAAATTATGACAATCGCATGTTCTCACGCACGATGGAAGCGTACGCTTGTGTGACGCATCATTACTGCAATAATTCTTGTTGTATTGCGAAGGATGTACACAGTACGCGTTTGTTTGTGAAGCCTGAAAGTTAGTTTCACTGCATTTCCAAGCAGATGAAGTTACTTTCGGTGTATTTTATTTATTTAAATAATACTGCAGACCCAGTGAAGGGCTCAAGCAGGAGGGACGTATTTACAAAGCTCGTAATAAGGACAACAGAAGATCAAGAACATAAAAAGCGCGAAGAATAAGGACATAACTCAAACAATGAAGAAGAAAGACATTTAATACTTTAACAATACAAGTCAAGATACAATATGTTCAATTGAGTCTATGCTATTTATGAACAATGCTGGCAATTGATTCCATTCGGTTACAGTGCGCGGGAAAAAGGAGAATTTGAAAATGTTAGTTCTAGCATTGAAGGGCGTTAGAGAGTCGGCATGCCGGTGTCTTGTTCTGCGAGCGGTGAGTGGTTGGATGTATTGTTCTGGTCTCATTGACAATTTGTCATTCTTGAGAAGATAAAAAAATTTTAATCTTTGGATTTTACGTCTTAGTTCTAAGGTTGGTATGTTGCGGTCTCCCATGAGTTGGGTTGAGGAATCGCTCGAACGGTATTTAGAGTAAACGAACCGAACCACTTTATGCTGAATTATCTCAAGTGCATGAATGTTAGTTTTTGTGTAAGGGTCCCGAAATATACATGCATACTCCAATTTAGGTCTTACAATAGATGTAAAGGCTAGCATTCTAACACTTGCAGGAGCATGTTTGAGCTTATGTCTTAAAAGGCTCAGTTTACGAAAGGATGACGCACAAATGTCTGAAATGTGCTTGTTCCAACTTAAAGTGTTTGTTATGGTAAGACCCAGGTACTTATATTCTGTAACTTCGTTCAAATGTTGTCCTGAAAAGTTGTAAGGGAAGGATAGAGAATTTTTCTTATTGGTTATTTTCATAAAAACTGATTTGTCGGCATTTAGGTTCATATTCCACTTAGTACACCAGTCATATATATTACAAAGATTGGAATTCAATACTGATTGGTCTTCTCGGCATGTTATTTCATTAAATAATACACAATCATCTGCAAACAGCCTTATTTGAACAGGGCCAGTAATCACATCCACAATATCGTTAACATATATGAGAAACAACAAAGGACCTAAGACACTTCCTTGCGGGACACCAGATGACAAGGGGAGGGATTGTGAACAGTCATTATCAATGCGAACGAATTGCTTGCGGTTACTCAGGTAAGAAGATATACAATTAACTATAAATGCAGGTAGACCAGTAGATTGTAATTTATTGATAAGGTGAACATGGGAAACAACATCAAAAGCTTTGGAGAAATTTAGAAAAATAGCATCTACTTGGTCCGACTTGTCTAGAATGGCGGCAAAACTGTGAACAACCGATGTTAATTGCGTTACTGTAGAGAAACCTTTTCTAAAACCTTGTTGAACAGAAGAAAGCAAATTACGGTCATGTAAAAATTTGTGAATGTAGTTAGCTATGATATGCTCAAGAAGTTTGCAACACGTTGATGTCATTGAAATTGGCCTGTAATTACAAGGGGATGCAGGGTCACCATTTTTGAAGACGGGTACCAAGCGGGCTATTTTCCAGTCAGGAGGTACAATTGCGGTTGAAAGAGATGCGCGAAAAATTATAACCAGAAATTGAGCCAACATCTCGGCATAACGACGAAGAAAAATATTGGGCAATTTGTCCGGGCCTGGGAAGCTTTTGTTTTAAGGTTAAGGAGCAATGAAACCACACCAGGTAAAGATATAGTCATCATCGGGTGCTGAAGGCACATGGATTGTAGGCATGGGATCACTCGATTTAGAAAAAAACACTTTGGAAATAAGCATTAAAATGTTCAGCAATATGGAGAGGTTCAACAAGGAGCATGCCACCGCGGTGAAGTTGTTTTATAGGCTTTTTTTTACTGGACAGGAAACGCCAAAACTTCTGTGGGGCATTTCTGATATAGTTTGGCAAAATATTTTCAAAGTACAGACGCTTTGAGTTTGCGACTGCGGAGTTAAGAATGATTTGGTTGGCACTAATAATATTACGGTCAGCCGCTCCTCGTCTTAGCCTTTTGATTTTCCTTTTGATATGCAAAACTTCACGCGTTATCCATGGAGTTGTTTTTTGTACATGTCTTATTTTGTTTGGAATGAAGTTGTCGGGGCAATATAAGCGAATGTTTTTGAATTTATCCCATAATTCGACGGCATCGAAACCACAAAACCAGCTGAGGGAAAGGTCAAGATGGTCTAACACACTTTCATCCTGGGCCATTGAAAAATTTTTGACAAATACAGATTTTGGCCGAGGCTCGAGGTAGCGTATATTTTCAAAAACACAGGAAAACTCAGCAATTAAATGGTTAGAAATACCGCTACTAACATTCACGGTAACATTTTCAATTATACGGCTCAGAAAAACTAGATCAAGCATCGAGCTGCTTGACCCTGAAACACGTGTTGGTTGTGTTACGATTTGGTACATGTCATGGCTTAACATTACATCAAAAAGGTAAGGCGCGTGAGTGCTTAATCCTGTACTGCAAATAGTATTTTCCCAATCAACACCAGGCAAGAGAAAATCGCCTACCAGAAAAATTCTGTCATGCCGAAATGTCGCCATATGGTCATACAAAGCTTTTAAGTACTCCGGTGGGGAATCGGGTGGACGATAAACCGCAAAAATGAGAAAACAACGCCCCCAACAAGATGCTTTTAAAGTAAGGCTCTCATGATTACTTATCTATTGCAAAGCAGTACAGTTAATTTCATGTTTTACCAGAACGGCAACAACGCCGCCCCTAGACGATCTATCACGGCGGAATACTTGATAAGAAGGGGAAAAACAGTATCGTCCTTGATATTACCCCGTAACCAAGTCTCTGTAATAACTACAACATGTGGGTTATGGCCCAATTAGATAGCTTCAAGTTGTTCCGATTTATTTGCAACACTGCGAGTATTTATGTTTAAAAGACGGAGCTGCTTATCCTCAGGGGATCTTGGTCAAGCACTGAATTTCCTGTTCGGAGAAGCGCCGAGTTTAATTCGAGAGTTTGTGATATCGTCCCATACGAATTTTTCTTTGTCTAATCGAAGTTTGTCGTGTACAAGGGCTACTTTCTTTCCCTGCAATTTTTCATTTTTTGCGCTCTCCCACAGTAGCTTGCGTTTGCGCAGTGTTTCTTTCGAGTAATCATTTTGGATAGATACCTCGGTACCCTTCAGTTTACCGCACAGCCACGTGTCAAACCGACACGTGGCTGTGTGGTAGAACACCCGCTTTCCATGCGAACGATCCGAGATTGATCCCCACTCAAGCCGAGAATTTTAAATGCGAAGCATTTCTTAGCGAACTTCGGCGACTTTGAGCGTATCTATCTTTCTATCTAGCTCTCCCTTCTATCTATCTATCTATCTATCTATCTATCTATCTATCTATCTATCTATCTATCTATCTATCTATCTATCTATCTATCTATCTATCTATCTAGCTGCCTACGACATTTAGCTCTCCTGGCCGTTTCGATAATAGTATCGATAACAAACTTCGTATGGCATAACAGGACTCACCCGGGATTGATTGATATGTGGGGTTTAACGTCTCAAAACCACCATATGATTATGAGAGACGCCGTAGTGGAGGGCTCCGGAAATTTCGACCACCTGGGGTTCTTTAACGTGCACCCAAATCTGAGCACACGGGCCTACAACATTTCCGCCTCCATCAGAAATGCAGCCACCGCAGCCGGGATTTGAACCCGTGACCTGCGGGTCAGCAGCCGAGTACCTTAGCCACTAGACCACCGCGGCGGGGATAACAGGACTGTATGAAGAACATTTTTCACTAGTCATGACATGAAAATCATATGATTGTCATGAATATCATAATTTACATTTCATGGTCTGCAGCTCTTGCGGTGGTTTCGTTCACATGACATGTTGCAAAACTGATATGGTATGACATGACTGCATGCCGAACACAAGCGACGAGCCCTAACACGAAAATCATGACATGCGTGTCATGAAACAAAGTGACTACATTTCACACTTAAGATGCGCTCAAGGCCGTTTCGCTATAGCGTCACATATACCAAATTTGGAAATACAGTACGTGAATGGATGACGAAAGTATTTGAGTAATGCAAACGTGATAATCATGAGATGCTTGTCATGTAACAACATGACTACATGCCACGCTCATGATGTGCTGGCGGCCGTTTCGCTAACTTCACTTATACCAAATGTGGTATTACGGGACGTGAATGGATGACTAAGGTATCATACTGGTGCAAACATGATAAACATGAGATGCGTGTCAAGTAACAACATGACTACATGCTACGTTCGTGATGCGGTCGAAGCCATTTCGCTAGTTTAAGTTGTGCCTAACTCGGTATTACGTGACGTGAATGGACGGCATAGGTATATGGCACATCCCAACATGAAAATTATGACATGCGTGTCATGTAACAGCAAGACTACGTGCCACACTGATGACGTGCTCGCGGCCGTTTCGGTAGCTTCACATATGCCAAATTGGGTGTTACGTGACACCAATGGATGACGCAGATATGTGACTGGTGCAGACATGACAATCATGATATGCATGTAATGTGAGAAGATGACTAAATGCTGCAGTCAGGGCGCCAATACATTTGGACGTGACGCTAGGCGCGTGCTCGCTTGCGTTCATTTTGTCGCGTCAAGCCGGCGTTGCCACGCCAGGCACTGGTGCCTGTCATATACTCGATGGTGCGCGCCGCGCTGGGGTGCTATGAAGCATGCGCGTTTCGGCGCGTCAGGCGTCCCTCCGTCAAGAAAAGAGGGAGACGCAGTGTTGTCTGGGTAACGCATTGTCGCGAACTGCAGCCTGTCGCGTATTGCGCTGGTTTCCGTCGCCTCGCATTAGACTATAGAGTGCTCTCGTTTTGCCAACGTAGCGTCGATGTGCTCAGCGTGCGCGCGCGTGAACACTTCATTGGAGTATAAAGGGCCCTGCAGAATGCGCTCGTGGCTGTTTTGCTAGCTCCACATATCTTCAATTTGGGGTTAAGTGACGCAAATGAATGACGAAATATATTACTAGTAAAAACATAATAATCCTGACACGCGTGCCATGTCAGAACATGACAACATACCGCGCTCATAGCGTGCTCGCGGTAATTTCACTAGCTCCACATATACTAAACTTGGTATCACGTGAACGTGAATAGATGACGAAGGTAAACTACTCATCCAAATATGATAATCATGACACGGAAGTCATGTACGGCATCATTTATCTCCACCTCGTAATGTTGAGCTGATTTTAAAGTGACATATCAACATTTCTCATTTGTGCTTCGCATATCATCGATTCCCACTGTACGTGGGATCGGCCATTTTTATCTCTCCTGGCCGTTTCTATAATGGTATCAACACAAAACTTAGTTTGGCATAACAGGACTGTATGAAGAGCATATTTGACTAGTCATCACATGAAAATCATAATACGCTTCCCATGAATATTATGATTTACATTTCATGGTCCTGCAGCTCTTGCAGCGGTTTAGTTCACATGACATGTTGCAAAACTGGTATGGTATGACATGATATCATGGCGAACACAAGTGACAGACGCTAACATGAAATTCATGACATGCGTGTCATGTAAGAAAATGACTTTATGGCACGCTTTTGATGTGCTCGCGGCCATTTCACTAGCGTCATATAACTCGTGAATGAATTACATAGATATGTGACTGGTGCCAACATGATAATCATGAGATGCGTGTCATGTAATAACATGACTACATGCCATGCTCATGATGCGCTCGAGGCCGTTTTGCTAGCTTCACTTATACCAAATTTGGTATTACGGGATGTAAATGGACGAAATGGGTAAATGGCACATCCATACATGATAATCACAACATGCTTGTCATGTAACAACATGACTACATGCGACACTGATGATGCCCTCACGGCCGTTTTGCTAGCTTCACATATGCCAAATTTGGTATTACGTGACGCCAATGAATGACGAAGGTATGTGACTGGTGAAAACATTATAATCATGAGATGCGTGTCATACGAGAACGTGACTACATGCCACAGACAATGCACCAATACATTTCGACGTGAGCCGGTGTGCGTGCTCACCGGCATTCGTTTCGTTGTGTCATGCCGGCATTGCCACGCCAGGCGCCGGTCCTGCCATATACTCACAGGCGCATGCTGCGCTGCTTTTCTTTGACGCATGCACGTTTGAGCGCGTCCAGCGTCCATCCGTCACGAAAAGAGGGAAACGCAATGTTGTCTGGGTAATGCATCGGCGCGACATGCAGCATGCCACATTTCGCGCCGGTTGCCGACGGGCCGCACCGACGAACGCTGGTCGCGCCTGGCGTCAGCCTATAGAGTTCTCGCGTTTTGCTAACGTAGCGTCGCTGTGCTTAGCGTGCGCGCGCGTCAACGCTACATTGGAGTATATTGGGCCCATCATGATGCACTCGTGGCCGTTTTGCTAGCTCCACATATACCAAATTTTGTGTTACACTCTAAAACAAAATTACCCGGAAAAGGAGTAACGGAGCCCGATAGGCGCGCGCGATGAACGGATAGACCGTTGAGGAGAAACCACAGAGGGAAGTGTGCGGCGCGAAACCACTTTTTCCACGTTTTCAAAGCGATGAACCGCCCGGGCATTGCAGGCAGCGTGAAAAGCGTTGCCAAGGTGACAGCCCCTCCTTCTCCACAGAACACTCGTCCTTCTCCTCCTCTGCTGGTTCAGTCTTTCCCCGTATTTTGCCGGCGACAGTTCGCGGTTCGTCGCGCTCGGAGTGCTCGATCACGGCCGCCTGAATTCGACGATCTAAGAATTACGACGTAGTGCTTGTGTGTACGCTTGGATAAGCTTGGGCTGCTGCTTTTGCGTTTCGCTGCACCCACGAAGTCTGGAGAAAGCCTCGACATGTCACCACGCCGCGCTGCATATCTCGCGCTTCAAGATATTCACGACCAACACACGACAACAACAGTTGGGGAGGCCGATATGGCGGCCGAGAAGTCAATAGGCCTATCGGATATATACTTCAGTTCGACTCAGGGCAGAAAACAGCGCTGGATTCTAAGGCAAGTAGGTTATCATTCTTTGTTCTACTCCACTTGTCCCGTGTGCGATACGGATCGCGCTTGCCGGCAACGGACTCAGTCGTGTTGTATATCGCACGCACGAAATGCATCGCAAAGGTCAGCTTCGGCGTCTGCAGTTCACCTGTGCTTTGCGACTGCGTGGAAATTGGCCGCCATTGACGTCGACCTCCAGTACACTCGCTCATCCAGTACTCACCTGCCTTGCCGCCGCGATGAGCTTTGGGCTGACGATATTATGCTGAGACCTCCTAGCTGTGTTGGCAGTCGTCGAAAACACGCTGCGGGATCTCGTAAAGAGCTTGGCTGTAGTCTGTCGCGCGGTGTAAGTGCACCAGCACGGGCTGGCGGGGCTTTCGCTAGCGTCGGAACTCACTGAAAATTGCTCGCCATCAGTTGGTCGCAAGCAGCTCGGCGCCGTCCGCTGGCCGCGGCGGCGGACTCGCGTTTGCGCCATAAAGAAATAAAGAAAGGTCTTCTTCTTTCTCTATGTTTGCGCGCTGCACTCGCTCGGGGGGCGCTGCGAGCGCTCGATGGTGACGGACGCACTCCACATCGCCTCCGTAGATTTTCTGCTATTTCTGTGGACATCTACCTTGGTACCCCCGAAACTTGGTTTTATCGTCACCGCCAAGTTCTCCGCTTCGCCTAGACAACACCTTCGTCCAGGTGGGTCCAGTTTTGACAACTTGAGGGACGTCCTTCACTCCCGGCTACAACGCCGCCTCGCTAAGGGCTCTCAGCCCGGCGATGGCGGCCGCTAACGTGGTTACGGGCTATGATCCTACCTCAAGCCAAATGCTGTCCATGGAGATTTCATCCTCCGTAAACACTATGCCATCTGAAGACGAATACCTCGACGACATGGTGAGACTGTGGCAACGCAAGCAAGCGAAATCGAAGTCTGCGTCTCAACAACAACGAGACGCCACAGCGAACCACCATTCCCCAGCCTTGCAAGGAACGCTGGCGCGCCATACCTCCGGTGGTGTGCCTACCTCTGCTCCGTCCTCGCAACCAGCGAAGCAACGCAAGTGGCGTCCGCGTCAAACTCCTCGCCTCTCTCACGACGACTACATTGTAGTAGTGAAACCTCGCCTTCCCTGCGAGCTACGCACATTCGTTCCGGCCGATCGCGCGGGCGACGCCATCCGCAGCTACCTCGGCGACCGGACTACCACGCAAATTCAAGTGTGGCTGATTTTGGAACAAAACATCTTGGCCTGTAGCACCACCATTTTGCCTATGGCAGAGCGACTCCTTGGGGACTTCCAGCTGCAAGTGGGGGATCAGCAGCTGCCCGTTCGAGGCCATGCCAAGGCACCAGGGGATACATGCAAGGGCGTCATCAACATAAACCCTGCTGAAAGCCCGGAGAAGATAAAGTCAGAACTGCATTGGCCTCGAGGTACTATCCTCGAGGTCCGCAAACTCGGAGATTCCGCGGCGGCGGTGGTGACTTTCGAGGGCACGAAGTTACCCCGCTTCCTCTTCTACCACTGCGTGGCGACGTATATCCGCGCCTACAAGAAAACGGTCCCTGTTTGCACCAAGTGCGGTACCATCGGTCATCGACCACCTCAGTGTCCTCACCCCGCTCCAACCCAGTGTGCCAAATGTGGAACCCCCGCACCTGCAGGTCTCAATGCCCACGACTGCCACCCCAAGTGCCTCCTCTGCCACGGCGCCCATGAAACTGGGACCAGTGGCTGCACGGTAAATTATCGAAAATATCGGAAACGTAAGCAGCCCTCAACATCTCCTCGAGGGACCACCTCATGTTCATCACAGTCAGACAGCAGCACCAACCTGTATCATTCGGCTCCACCACTCCACGCCGACACTCAAGCATTCCCACCGTTCGAAGCACCTGCGGCGGTACCTCAGGTGAGCAGTTGCGCAGGGAATGCTGCTTCTAAGCTTCTCTCACCCCCTTCTGTCGATCCTCCTCCTCCCGAACTTGCGGCCCTTCGCCAGCAAGTTGCGGCACTTCAAAAGCAAAATTCTCTTTTAACTAAACAACTCGAACTCTTAAATAAGCGACTTCAACCCCAACAACAGTGTACTGCAAGGCCATCCGGTATTGCTTCCTCTGTCCAGGCGGCTACGCCAGCTACGTCCAAGCTTAGTCCTCGCGCTAAGTCCACTCCCATTAAACCTCAGGTTCTCTTGCCCGCTAACCAAACTCTACCTAGCGAAGAGCGCGCCCCGCGCGTAGAGGAACGCCTCACGCGCGTCGAAGCTTCGATTAATCACCTCCTCACCAGCTTCTCGGTCCAACGCATAGTAGTAGAACTTACCCAGGCTATTCAAGCCTGGGCAATCACCCAGTTACAACCCAAGGCATCGCGTTCCCGCTCCTGCTCGGTGAGCAGTGAGGGTACAGCTCCACGGCGTCGTCGTAAGGTGGCTACCACCACACCGCCGTCGAACAATCCGGCCTCCGTGCCCCTCCCTGCCTCTGAGGATTCCTAGCGGGACATGGAGGACCAAATATAAAACCTAGGACAGTCACGATGGCTACCAATCGTACGTCCCGTTCAAACAATGCGTCTAAATTCGAGATCATACAGTGGAACCCTGGAGGCTTCGGGAACAGGCGAAAGCGTTCACATCTTTCTCTTTTCCTCAGCTCACTTGGCTCTCAGCCGGCCGTCTTGGCACTCCAAGAATCTGGCCCTGCTCCATCCCTTTCTGGATACAGCTCCTATGTAGGCGGCACCACCACGTGCCTCCTCGTGCGTAAAGCTTACACGGCAATACAGATTGACCTCGATCTGGATCTTCCTTACGACTACTGCATGATATCAGTGCTGTCTCACCGGAGGGGCCAACCATCAATACATATCTAAAACGTGTACTGTCCCCCTCGCCTTGCGATGGCTTCGTTTGCGCATCTCTTCCATCGGGCGCTGCGCATAGCGGCCCGACAACCACTGGTGATTGTCGGGGACTTTAATGCCTCCAGCACTCACTGGGGTTGCCACTACGAGAAGGCCCGGGACATAGAGCTCAAGGAGCTCATTTCCTCGCTAAGCCTGGCGCTTCTTACCAATCCGGCACAACCCACACGTTCCGGCAACTCGGTCACGCGAGACACATGCCCCGACCTCTCCCTCACCCGTCACATCCGCGATGCTACACGAGAAATTTTAGGCGAAACCCTAGGCAGCGATCACTTTTTACTCCGCATTTCGTTCACACCACGGCAGAAAATGCGCCAACACTGGGGCCAAGCCCGTCTCACCAATTGGACTCAGTTCAGAATGCAACCATTCCCCGCCGTCCTCTCCTCGACCGAATATGCAGCGTGGGCATCATACGCTCTCTGTATGAAACAAGCGAACACTCGCACCCTTGCAACCTCTAATTTGACTCCTGCAATCGATCCACACCTCCTACATCTTTGGCACGCTCGCCGCGGGCTCATAAGGCGCTGGAAACGCAACAAACTTAATCGGAAACTTCGCACTCGCATTGAGGCGCTCACTGCAGAGGCGGCCACATACTCCGCACAACTTTCTGATGCTAACTGGGCAGACACATGTTCGAAGGCTGCAAACCAAATGAGCTCTAAGAGTGCGTGGCGACTCTTTGGAAGCCTTCTCGATCCCTCCACCACCAGGGGAGAAACGGAACGCCAGCTCCACCGTGTTCTGCATGCCTTTCAGGGCACTACGGATGAACTCGCGCGAGAACTTTGTGACCGCTACATCTGCCGCACAATTGATCCCGTAGGCCCAGGATATACGTATTACGGCGCCCCTAACATCGACCTCGACGCCCCATACACGCTTTCTGATTTACGATTTGCACTCACGAAAATGCGACGGGGCACGGCCCCTGGACGCGACGGAATCACAGTATCGCTCCTGGCAAATCTTCTCGACCAAGCACACCTCTCGCTACTCCACCTTATAAATTCGATAGGGGACGGCTCTCCGCTTCCAACGGAAGGGACCACATCGGTCGTGACATTCATTCCCAAATCGGCAAAGTCCGTTAGTATTGAGGCACTGAGACCCATCTCACTTACGTCTTGTGCAGGCAAACTCATGGAAACCATTGTTCCCGAACGCCTTTCCGCCTACTTGGAGGCCAAGAGGACCTTTGCCAACACGATGTTTGGCTTTCGCCCGCATCTGTCAGCGCAGGACGTCCTGCTCCAGCTTCAACACGATATCATAGAGCCGACTACTATGCGCCATAACGATAAAGCCGTGCTCGCTCTCGATCTCCGCGGGGCGTTCGACAACGTCAAACACAGCACTATACTCACTAACCTGTCTACCACAATCTGCGGGCAGAAGACTTTCAACTACATTCGCGCCTTTCTATCACATCGCACCGCCTTCATTCGCCTTAATTCTACCGAACACGGCCCGTACTTATTAGGCACGCGGGGTACACCTCAAGGGGCAGTCCTGTCTCTTCTGCTTTTTACCCTGGGAATGATGAACCTCCCCTCTCTTCTAAGTGAGCTCGAGGGAATACAACACCCTCTATATGCGAACGATATCACAATCTGGACCAACACTGGCTCCTTAGCGCAAATCGAAGAACGCCTGCAAAAGGCTGCCCTTCTGGTGGACACCTACGCAGGTTCATGCAGCCTGGAGTGCTCTCCAGCTAAATCGGCTCTTCTTTCAGTCTCTCCGCTACCGCCGCCTCAAATTTTTCTTCCGTCCGGGCCCGTCCCGTCAGTGCAAAATATTCGGGTTCTTGGCCTTCACCTCACATCGTCCTTGGATCCAAAGGGCACAATAGCAGGCCTCAGACGCACCAGTGAACAGGTTAGCCGCATGATACGGCGAGTTTCTACCAAGCGCGGCGGCTTCCGCGGGTCTCAGTCCCTCCGATTGGCCCACGCGTTTGTGACCAGTCGCGTCCTCTTCGCCTTGCCTTACCTTCGCCTGCGTCGTCGACACGAGCACCAGCTGGACGTCCTTCTTCGTTCAGTATACAAGCGTGCTCTGGACTTACATATTGCAACTTCCAACAGCCGATTCGCGGCTCTGGTGGCAAACAACACCTTTGCAGAGATGCGCGAAGCTCATCGCGTTAACCAAATCGACTGTTGCAGACGCCTTCAGGCGTCACCCCCGGAAGCTTTTCAGGCCTGCGCGTCACGTGACGTGACGTCGACGACGTCACATCGCGCCGGCCGGCCGGCCGCCCTTCGCTGGGTGGCTGCGCCAGCCGCGAGCGCCCTTCACGCCTACCGACTCGGGCGAGGTTCCTTGACACCATGTCCGCACGATTTATCAAGGTATCCATTGATTGTATGGTTTAACACGCCGACGCAACGCAGGCGATGAAGCGCGCCGTAGGGGAGAGCTCAGGATCAAGTTTTACTACCTGGGAATCTTTATTGTGTGCCGAAATCTCGTACACACGGGCGTTTTTGCTTTTCGCCTCCATCAGAAATGCGGCCGCCGCAGCCGGGTATCGAAACTGCGCCCTAGTGCTCAGCAGCGCTACGCCTTAGCCACTGAGCCACCGTTGCGGGGGAACTTATCAAGGTATCAAGAAATAATGAATATCGTGAATGGAATAATGCGTATTTATTTATCACAGCCAGACGCCGTCTGTACAAATATCACAGTGCACATTGTTCTCGGTCCAGGCAGACGACAGGCAACACAAGATGTTCCCTTAATGCTGAAAATATGCCAAAAGTACAAAACACAATATCTTGCCACATAAAACTCAGAAAACAAAACAGATTGTAACAGCAAAAACATCCCCGAGCTTTGGAACAGAAAAAGCACACTTTCATTTAAATTGTAGGTTAGAGGAAAACATACCATTCGTTTATCATAGTAGCAGTAGCAACACAAGGTATCAGGTTCAAACACTTGCCAAAAAATACAATACAAAAGAACACTGGTGACTAAATTGTGGTCCACAGCATGATAAATGACAGAAAGAAAAGTAATTGTACTGCCACAGGTAGGTGCATGTCCTAGGGAAAAAATCAAACAAAAATCTAAGAAAAAACCAAATCACAGTGCACAACATGTCTGTACACAGAGTGCACAAGGAAAGTGTACACAGCTTAGGTACCAAAACGGACTGTACAACTGCTACAGTGGGCACCGAGGCAGTTCGAGTTAAAAAAAAGAAAAAAGTACAGCACCTTTAAAAGCTAACAACTTGTAAAGAGATACAAAACTGGAAACAAGGCTCAAACAAGGGAATGTATTGCTTGAGCCAGGTGGCAATAAGTGCAGCGCTCCTCAGACAGCATCGACAGGTTGTTCAAAATTTCCAACAAGGAACTTACTTTTTGAACTGAGTCTGGTACAACAGCGCTACCAAGGTTCTTGATTGGTGAACCTTGATAGCAGGCAAAGACTTCAAGGTTTGCAAACACGGTCAATGACGCATTCAAACAAGGTTCACGATAGTCGATAATGTTCAAAAACATGGAGCACTCTTCTTTATGAATCACAGTCCACTTTGGAGACACTGACACCCCTTGCAGGCGAGCCCTTAGTTCTTCGAGGGACGAAAACCGGTCTCGTTTTTGCTCCGCTTCATATGACGCCAGCGACTTTTCTACAGCACGGGCGAGTTGGGAGGCTTCTTGTCGGCTCCTCTTGGCGTCAGGGGTTTCTCTCGTGCTCTGGTCTCGTACTGATAGGTAGGACGGACAGCCGGAAAATACCGTTGGGACAGATCCAGGACGCAACCGTGGTACTGGGAGTGCAACTTCAATAACTCTCCCTGTCCTTGGATCCGTCTACGATGTCGTCTTCTCAATGCATGAAGCGTCGAAATGATTCGCGCACACCTGCAAAAACGTTTCAAGAACGTCTGAGACGCCACTTCTCAAAAGAAAAAAATGCGCTCCCGTTTGCATGACCGCGTTTACAGTCCGTGTAGCTAAAACAAAGTCTACCTACGTTTCGCAAGCATCTAAATAAAAGCGCTGCGCTAAGCGGTACAAGCAACATGAAAGGAAACACGGGAGCGTGATGTCACCGCACTCCACGAAGCACTTCCACCGAGAGCTTGCAAGAATGGACGACACCACGGCACTGTTAGTGAACAAAGCGCAGCTGACCATCCTTGCTGCGAACGCTGCTGGCGTCAGCGCTTCGCGAGGCCCGGCGGCCACACGCTCAAGTATTTCCCATCATAGGTGATTTCTACCCGAACAAGCAACGACAAGCTAAGAACAGGAGCATCTCAAATTCTTACCTTAGTGCACGAAGTCGGCACGAAGTCCTTCCTAGGAATGGCGCGTAGCCATTGTTTGAGAGCGTCGGCGTCTTTAGGGAAGGAAAACACTTGTATCTTCTTTCCTGTTTTGTAGTTGCCGGTGCATCCGGGTACACAACACTTATTCGGCATTGTCGCATCACTCCAGCATCACGCACGGAAACGAAATTGCCGCAAAACAACAACGGAAAGCAACAAACGTGAAACACCGTCAACACCACGCCGCCGAACCGTCACCACCGCCGCCCGCGCTGCGCTCGCTGCCCCTGTGGCTTCCCCGAGAGTCGGCCGGCCGGAAATGACGTCAAATTGCTGGGCGCAGGCCTGAAAAGATTTTCCGGGGGTGACGCTTCAGGGCGCTGTCTTGTACACAGACTTGACCTTAACCCGATATCTGACCAAGACCTCTGCAGCTGGTACCAGAGCTCTGGCGTCAAAAGCTATGGGTGGAACCTCTACTCCGTAATATGAACCCCGACCTCCATCCTGGCCGTAGACTAGCACGCGCCGCGGCCCTCCATACGCGACCACACCGATCGTCCTGGTGTTTTCTACGTGGACGTCTCGGGTCCCTCCCCTCAAGTCACTTCACGGCTGCCGTGATTACAGAGGGCAAACACGTAGATGGCCTCTACTTTCGAGCATACACAGTAACGCACGCTGAAGAGGTTGCCATAGCCTTGGCCGCCTCTCACCCTGCCTCACGCATCATCCTGACGGACTCGCGCTCGGCCTGTTCTCAGTACCTTCAGGGTTCCATTGCCCCGCTGGCGGCTAGCTTACTACAGGCAGCCTCTTGGCGCTTTAACCCTCATCCCATTCGTATAGCCTGGACCCCAGGCCACTCGGGCCTGCCCGGCAACGAGGCGGCAAATGCCGCTGCCCGCGCTTCTCCTGTCCGGGCCGTTGCCCCTACATGTCTCGAGACGGAATCTGGCAATACCAACCTGACGCGCTTTCGCGAAATTTTGGCTTACTACCGGGCTTCGCGCCGCCTCTACCCGGACCCCGCACGTGGTTTGGAGAAAGCGGACGAACGACTGCTACGCCGCCTGCAGACGAACACCTTTATCTGTCCGGCGGTCGCCAGGCACTTTTTGCCGGAAATCAATGGCACCTGCTCGACCTGTCATGTCCTCGCCGACACATATCACGTCGTAGCATCATGCCAAGTTAATCCCGTCCTTTCACATCCCCTTTTCCTATCCCAACTAGAGAGGCTTGGGAGGAGCACCTGCTCGGCTGCTCTAGCTTGGCTGCACAACGCTCCTTGGTGGAGCGCGCACGGGCAGCTTCCAGCCCCACTGGCGTCCCGGAATAGGGTCTTGCCACTCTAGCACACCGATGGGCCACGTCGGCACTCTCTAGTAGACTTTTTCTGAAACAAATGTTTTTTACCACCACCACCACTCGCTCGAGTTTGTAGAAAAGGGCGGGCCGCATTACCATTGATTTCTTCGGCGCTAGCTCCAAACCAGCTCGGCACTGTTCATGGCGGCGGCAAAGCGTACGCTCGCTTCGAAGTTCGCTGGCGGCAGACACTCCGCGTGCAACGCCGTGTTTGGTCTCACGTTCGCTTGCTCGAGCTGAACGACGTCACTCGCTTAGGACTCGCCGACTTGTTAACGGCACGGAGGTTCATGGAGATGTGGCTGCAGCCGCTGCTCCTAAGCTGTTGTGCTAAAGTGATCGGAATGAGTCTTTGATGGTGTGTGTTACATCATGGTGAAATTATTAGCATGTCATATCTCACGTTTGTTTTCATTTCACCTTGCACGTATTTCTCATACGCATTTGTATTCATCATCTGTCACGTGTGACTCACTACTTTACATACTTATTGTGCAGCCGTGGGCACACAGCGTGCTGAAGACTGTGTGCTCTGGCGTCTGCGATGCCCGCCATCCATCTCTTTTGTCAGAGCAGCTTCAGAAGGACTGTGCGAGATGTGAAGGTAAAGTTATTTGTGTGTCATATTTTAACGCTTGTTTTTATATTAACGTGCACGTACTTGTCATATGCGTGCATCTTCATCTTCTGTCACGTGTGTCTAACTATTTTTACTATATTATTGTACGTCCAGCCATGGGAACACAACAGGCAGAAGGCTGCGTGCGCTGGCGTCTGCAATGGCTGTCATCTATCGCGCTTCTGTTGGAGGAGCTCCACAAGGAGTGAACAAGATTTGACAACAAAACTGGACTTGTACACTTCACCGTGAATTCACTTAAAAGAATGGGAAAACTTCATGTACGTGTATGTAGAAAAATAAAAGATTTTGATGTCTCACTTTTGTTTTTCGTTGTTGCCGTGACTGTGAAAACAGTTGGTGGCTGTTTTCACAGTCATGGCTGGAAAGATAGGTGGCTAACTACTTTTTCGCGTGTTATTTTCTGCGGAATATGTTGCTCACTGCGCAGAAAAACATTCAAAAAAGTATTAGGCCTGGCGCAAAACAAAAATATTGTTTGAAATGGGGACAAACAGTTCATACTATTAGAGTATTTAGGTGGATCAACTGTTCGTCCGGCAAGATGCAAGTGTGAGGACTAACGGTTACCCGTTAAGGTGTAAATGTGGGGATTTACAGTTGCTCTAAAAAATTCAAATGTGAGGACTAAATGTTAGTCCTTTGGGGTGAACTGTGGGACTAACAATTACTCACTAAGGTGTAAACGTGACGACTAAATGTTATTCGCTTGCGGAAACTAACTGTTAGACCCGGTGCCGTTAGTCCTTAAAGGAATTAATGGTTGTGGCAGCCCCATTAGTCCCCAAAAGGACGAACTACACATCCTTTTAACATCCTTTTGCCTTAGAGTGTACGTGCCGTCAATGAATGACGAAATATACGATTGGTGCAAACATGATAATCCTGACATGGGTATCATGTAAGAACATGACAACATACCATGCTCATAGCGTGGTCGCGGCCATTTCGCTTGCTCCACGTATACTAAAATTAGTATCACGTGACGTGAACAGATGACGAAGGTGGACGAGACATCCTCACATGATAATCATGCAACTGAAGTCATGTACGGCATAATTTATCTCCACCTGATAACGTTGTTCTGATTTTGAAGTGACATATCAATATTTCTCATTCGTGCTTCGTATATCATTTGATTTCCACTGTACGTTGGGTTTACGAATTTTTTTATTGTTTCCTTTATTTGCAATTTCCTCAAATTTTCGGTCATGCACACGATTATGACTTTTACATTGTACATAATCAAAGGTCTGTGCATCAAATGCGAAGAATTTCTTGGCGAACGTCGGTGACTTTGAGCGTATCTATCTTTCTATCTAGCTCTCCTGACCGTTTGGATAATCGTATCGATACTAAACTTGGTATGAGATAACATGACTGTATGATGAACATAACTGACTGTATGTCATAAATGTCGTGAATGTATCTCATGAATATCATGATTTACATTTCATAACCTTGCTGCTCTTGTGATGGTTTTTTGCACATGACATGCTGTGAAACTGGTATGGTATAACATGACTGCATGGTGAACACTAGTGACAAACACTAGGATGAAAATCATGACATGCCTGTCATGTAACATGACTACATGGCACACTCATATTGTGCTCGCGGCCGTTTCGCAAGCTTCGCAAATACCAGATTTAGTATTGCGGGACGTGAATGGATGACGAAGGTATGTGACTGGTACAAACATGATAATTATGAGATGCGTGTCATGTAAGAATATGACTACATGCCACCCTCATGATACGCTCGCGGCCGTTTCGCTACCTTCACATGCACCAAATATGATATTACTTGACGCGAACGGACGACATAGGAAAATGACACGTCTAAACATGATGATCATCACATGTGTGTCATGAATCAACATCACTACGTCCCACACATATGATGTGCTCGCGGCCATTTGGCTACCTTCATATATGCCGAAATTTGGTATTACGTCACGTGAAAGGATGATTGAAGGTATGTGACTGGTGCAAATGTGAAAATCATGAGATGCGCGTCATGTAAGAACATAAATACATGCCACGCTCAAAGCGCCAATACACTTCGACGTGACCTGGTGCGCGTGCGTGCCGGTGTTCATTTCATAGCGTCACGCCAACTATGCCACGCCAGGCGCCAATATCCCCCAGGTAGAGATAAGTGGATCCGCCTACATACCTCCATTGTGGATCTGCCTGCCAGGTACTTGCAGGCCCGCGCTGCCTTGCTTTGACGCATGCGTGTTTGAGCGCACACAGTGTCCCTCCGTCACAAAGAGAGGGCAGAATCGGTGCTTGCTAAGTAACGTCGTCAGCGCGAAACACAGCCTGTTGCATTTTACGCCGGTTGCCACCGGGCCGCGCCGACGGACCCTCGTCGCGCCGGTCACGCCTTGCATCGACTATTGCGTGCTCGCGCTTCGCTAGCGTGGCGTCGCTGCCCCCAGCCTGCGCGTTCGTTAACGTTGCGTCGGAGTATACTGGGCCCTTCATGACGCGCTCGCCGCCGTTTAGCTAGCTTCACATGTACCGGATTTGGTATTACCGGAAGTGAATAGACGACGAAGGTAAATGAGACGTCCAAACCTGACAATCATATGCGTTTCATGTGAAATATGACTACATGTTACGCTCATAGCTGTCTCGCATTCGTTTCAGTAGTACCACATAAAGCAAATTTGGTATTACGTGACGTGAATGAACGACGAATGCAAAAAAAAAAAATTGACAGATCCCACGTACAGTGGGAATAGATGATATGTGAAACACGAATGAGAAATGTCGGTATATCACTTCAAAGTCAGCACAACGTTACGAGGTGGAATTAAATTATCACGTACATGACTTCCATGTCATGATTATTATGTTTGGATGTGTCGTTCAATTTCGTCATCTGTTCACGTCACGTGATACCAAATTTACAATACGTGGAGCTAGCGAAATCGTGGCGACCACGCTATGAGCGTGGATTGTTGTCGTGTTCTTACATGACACAAGTGTCAAGATAATCATGTTCGCACCATTCATATATATATCGACATCCATTGACGTCCCGTAACGCCAATTTTGGTACATGTGGAGCTGGCAAAACAGCCGCGAGCGCATCATGAAAGGCCCAATACACTCCTATCTCGCGTTGACGCACGCGCACGCTGGGCACAGCGACGCTATAGCGTAAGCAAAACGCTAGCACTCTGTAGTCTGACGGCTGACACGACCAGCGTACGTCGGCGCGGCCCGATGGCAACCGGCACGAAATGCGACATGCTGCATTTGGTGCCGATGCACTTCCTGTTTTCGTGACCAAGGGACGCCGGACACGCAAAACGCATGCGTTAAAGCTACGCAGCGTGGTGCGCACCTGCGAGTATATGGCAGGAACGGCGCCTAGCGTGGCAACGCCGGTGTGATGTGACGAAATGAACGCCGGCGAGTACGCACACGGCGTCTCGTCGAAATATATTGGCGCCTTGACTGTGGCATGTAGTCATGTTCTCGCATGACACGCATCTGATGATTATCATGTTTGCACCAGTCACATACCGTCGTCATTCACTAGCGTCACGTAATACCTAATCTGGTAAATGAGAAGCTAGCAAAACGGCCGCGAGCGAATCATCAGTGTCACATGTAGTCATGTTACATGACACGCATGTCGTGATTATGATGTTTGGATGTGTCATCTACCTATTTCGTCCAATCACGTCCCGTAATACCATATTTGGTGAAGCTAGCGAAACGGCCGCAAGCGCACCATGAGGGTGGCATGTAGTTATGTTGTTACATGACACGCATCTCATGATTATCATGTTTGCACCAGTCACACACTTTTGTCATCCTTTCACGTACTGTAATATCAAATTTGGTATAGACCCATTCCATGTTTGTAAGCACAGGTAGGCCAATGTCGACATTATGGGTAAAATTATAGCGACATCCGCACGTGACTTCCGCCACAACGCTCAGGGCTGTGATGTGCGCCAACAAAACGACGTTGTGAGACGCCTAAAGCGTTGTGAAAGCCACAAGCCCTGAGGGATGCGATGTGCGCCAGCAAACAAAACTAAGTTGTGAGACACGACTCACATCCAACCGCAACGCAGTTCATCGGCATATACCGTTTAATAGGGGCGAAGCTTTTTATAGCGCCCCCCGTTAGTCCCTCGTAGCCACTGTAGGACGTAAGAAGTATAACATTTTGACCTCCAAAGTGATGCCGGTGAGAGATTTCTTCTGTGCGTTGTCGAACAATAAAAATAGTGCTCAATGCACATGCTAATGGCAGCTAGTGGGGAATGACAGACAGGAGCATTCGTCTTTTAGTTAACGCGTACGCTGCGATCCCCATTACAGCCATTGGCATGTACAGTGAGCATGATCTGACAAGAAAGGGTTGCTTCGTTATACTCACTGGGTGTAACCTCCTTAGTTTTAGAAAGGTTTATAGGGCATTGAGCCGCAGTGCCATGAATACAATGAACTATGTAGTATACACCATGATTGAACTCGAGGTGGTTAAAGGTGGGAAGCAGATACGAAGCGCAAGCCGTAAGAAAGTAAAAGCCGCATTCTCCTGTCTCTCATTTCCCATTAGCAGCCATTGGCATGTACATTGAGCACTATCTGACAGGAAAAGGTGGTTACGTGATACTCACTGGGCGTAACCTCCTTGGTTTTAGAAAGGTTTAGCGAGCGTTGGGGTGCAGTGCCATGAATACAGTGAACTAGTATATACCATGAACTCGAGGTGGTTAAAGGTGGGAAGTAGACCCGAAGCGCAAGCCGTAAGAAAGTGTGCGTGTGCCTTCTCTCGTTCAGTCCTTGGAATGTCCACTGGATGGCGGTGCTTCTATATGGGAAATATATGATGAAAAGATGCGATATGGTGGTACTTGGAGTGTTGAATAGATGGACGAACGGACACACAGACAGATGCATAGACGAACGCATGAACGGGCGCAGGGGCGGATGCATGGACGAACGCAGGGACGGAAGCATGAACAGACGCATGCTGTTGCGAAAGACGGCGACGCCAACACGGTCCCGAAGGCGCCACTGCTTCGAACCCGCAGGGAAGGTCACCAGCCGTTTGGTAGCGTAGGTTTCTCAGCTCGCGACGACGGTGAGTTAAACAAGGTTTATGTACAGCATATATACAGAGGCGTTACAAATTCGGCACTGGGGCCGACAGAGACTCGAAGAGCCGAGCTCTCCTCTCTAACACATAGGTCTGCTCTCAAACGGGTCCGCTCTGACACACATGTCAGCTTTCACCTAGGACCGCCGCTCGCGACGCGCCGCAGGGCTTCTTTTATATGCACCGGGTCCAACCCAAACGTCCAACCAGAAGCGCCGCTGGTCGTCAGGGCAGACTCCTCCAATGGGGTCGCCGCTGGGCCGCGTCCTTCTTTCTCATCGAATCTGGAGAGGCTGCGCTGCAGGTGGCTGCACCCAAGGACGAGTGACGTCGCAAGGCATTGCGTCAGACCCGCCAGACAGGAAGACGCCAGTTGTTTACTCGACGGCTCGCTTGCGGTGACTCACTGCACGTGGGCGACAGAAAGGCGCCGTGGCGTGCTGACGCCGTTGAGTTGTTGATCGCGTCAGGCGGGCTCGCGGCTGGCCTTGACACAGATTGCCTTTTTCAGAGGCACGGACGTTCGCTGTCGACTCGCAGGCATAACGGCACCCCTGCCGCCAGACAATGCGCCGAAAAGACGAGCTGCTTCCACGGGGCTCGTATGTCAGGCGCGCTCGTTCGCCAGGTCCCTCCAGGTTCGCCTCCAGGGCCATGGGGAGAATGCAGCTCCAGACTCTGTTCCGCGAACACATCCCATTCTTGAGGACGGATCCCAGCTCCACTGGCTTGTCGCCACAACTTGCCGGCCAGCTTCGCTCGTCTCTTGTGAGGATCCTTGGTTTCAGCACTTGTCGATGGTTCTGCAACTTTCAAGAACGGTTCGACGACAGACAACACACGACACAAGCAAGTGCCCTCGGTCACCCGACAGAACACCAGACAAAGTATAGTACAACATATACCTCGCTAAGTGTCTATCGGAATTTCATTCCCTCTACATAGAGAGGCTGTTATGCCTGCGAGTCCACAGCGAACGGCCGTGCCTCTCAAAAAGGCAATCTGTGTCAAGGCCAGCCCGCAGTCTGCCTGACGCGAACAACTCAACGGCGTAAACACGCGCGACGCCTCTCTGGCGCCCACGTGCAGTGAGTCAGCGCACGTGCCAGCGAGCCCGTCGAGTAAACAACGGGCGTCATCATGTCTGGGGGCTGACGCATTGCGCGGCGACCCCATTGGAGGAGTCTGCCCTGACGACCAGCGGCGCTTCTGATTGGACATTTTGGGTTGGACCCGGTGCATATAAAAGAAGCCCTGCGGCGCAGCGCGATCGGCGGTCCTAGGTGAAAGCTGACATGTGTGTCAGAGCGGATCCGTTTGAGAGCAGACCTATGTGTTAGAGAGGAGAGCTCGGCTCTTCGAGTCTCTGTCGGCCCCAGTGCCGAATTTGTAACGCCTCTGTATTTATGCTGCACATAAACCTTGTTAACTCACCGTCGTCTCGTCCGCTCGTCTTATCAGCTCTGTGCAGAAGCAGTCGCGAGCTGAGAAACATACGCTACCAAACGGCTGGTGACCTTCCCGGCGGAGTTGAAAGCAGTGGCGCCTTCGGGACCGTGTTGGCGTCGCCGTCTTTCGCAACAGTGGTTGCAGCGGTGAGATTTCGAGGCGCCCTTCGTAACGTCGTTGGAGGTGCGCTTCGCTTCGCAACAGTGGTTGGCAGCTGCGGGATCGGCCGGCGTTGGCGACATCGATGCGGTGAGTGCCTGATGTTTTCCCCTCAGTTCACGAGACTACTCTAGCTCAGGTTATAGTAGTTCAGAGAAGGGCTGTGTGAAGCATTAAAGTGAGCTTTGATCGTTTCAAGCCAAGTCGAAGCGCTTTGAAACCAAAGTTAATGCGGAGGGTGTAAACACGGGAGTGTAAACAGCTTGCGCGTCTTGCTAGTAGGCTTATAGTGGGTACGGCAAGTAAATTGTTAACAGGGGCAAACAGCAAGAGGCTAGTGTGAACGATGGAGAACCTTAAAGTGAAGGAACTCATCGAAATTTGTGAGGAACTCGGCATTGCTTTGGGCCGTGCGAAACGAAAGCAAGCGATCCTTGAGATCATGAAGGATGAGGGAGTGTCGGCTGAGGAAGTCGATGAGGCCTGGGTGGTTATCAAAGCACGCCGCGAGGAGGCTGAAAGGCGAGAAGCTCGTGAGGAGGCTGAAAGGCGAGAACCTCGTGAAGAAGCTGAAAGGCGAGAACGCCGCGAGGAGGCCGAGAGACAGGAGCGCCTAGAGTTGAAACGACTAGAATTGGCAATCCTACAGTGTTCGCAGGCGCCTAGCGTAGCTTCTCCGACGATTCAGGTCAGCGGTTTTAGAATTCGGGACCAACTGCCACCGTTCGTAGTAGGCGAGGACATGGCGAAGTATCGCGTCAAGTTTGAACACGTCTGTGAGCGAAACGCTTTGGAGCGGTCTCTTTGGGCGCAGAACCTGTTAGCTCTTCTTCCCGGCGAAGTGTCCGACGCGATAACTTGCTTGTCGAGGGAAGCGTTTGAGAGCTATGACGAGGTTAAGGAAGTGCTCTTGCGACGTTATAAGTTGTCACCCGAGGCTTTCAGGCAAAGGTTCCGGTATGCTAAAAAGGGGAATGAGTCACACGTTGACTTCGCGTTTCGTCTTAAAGCCGATTTAATTGAATGGCTCAAGGGCGAAGGTGTTTATGACGACCGCGATAGAGTGGTGGAATGCGTTGCATTGGAGCAATTCTACCGCTGCATCGAGGAGGATGTCAAACTTTGGCTGCAGGACAGACTTGGTAAAGCACAGCTAAACAAGGCAGCAGAGTTAGCTGAGGAGTATTATACTCGCCGAAAGTTGCATAGCAGGGCAGTGCGCGTTGAAAAGGATGAGAGAAAAGAGGGCTTTTCAAGGAAACCTGATCAACGGAAACCCGCTCCGCACCGTAATTTCAAGCAGGACCCGTCTCTTACGAAGGACAGTGTAGGGGAAGGGCAAACAGAAGCGGAGAAATCGAGTGAGGTTCCTAAACAACGCACTGATACAACACGGGCATTTGAATCACGGAAGCCGCTAATCTGCTTCAACTGCAAAAATGAAGGGAACATCGCGAGAAACTGTCAGGAAAAGTTTGCCTTCGCAACAATCCGAGAATCAGAAAAAAACATGCGGTTGTTGGAGCCGTATCTCGAAGAAATTAGGGTGAATGAGAAAACGTGTCGAGCACTTAGAGACTCCGCGGCAACCATGCATGTTGTCCATCCTTCATTGGTGTCTCCGGATGGCTTTACAGGAGAATGCGCGTGGATCAGGCAAGTCGCTGAGGAGCGGAGTGCTTGCTTACCAATCGCCACGGTTGTCATTGAAGGCCCGTTCGGTAAGCTTCGCACCGAAGCGGCTGTGTCTGCCGCGCTTCCCGATCGTTTTCCTTATCTTTTCTCCAACAACTCAGAGCAGCTTCTCAAAGAGCAGGGTAAATCGTTCTTCCCCAATTTAGCGTGCATGGCCCTCACGCGATCGCAAGCGCGGAAGCTATCGCGGCAGCTTGATCTGGTTCAATGCGGTGAACTCTCAAGTGACCTTGTCGGCGGGTCGACGGAACCCCAGAAAGGAAATTTTCCGCGGGAGTCATGTGAGCAGTCACGCGAGTGGCCCGTCGCCGAACCGACCGGCGTGGTATGCGTAGAAAGGGGAGACGACATGGCGCCATTGAGTCAGAGCGAGAGGGTTGCAACGCTCTCGCCTGTAGCGGAAACTTGGAGCGAGCTGTCGAGAGATGATCGAGAGACGCCCATTGAAGAGCAGAGCGAGGACCTCTCGATTAAAGCGCCAGTGGAAAGCCACATGAAATCTGCACAAGTGGTGTTGAAAGAGTACGACGAATCGGTGAAGAAGCGTGCTTTTGAAGTAGGAAGTCAGGTAATGCTGCTGCAGCCGTTCAAAAAGAACAAGCTTGAGGTTGATTGGGAAGGGCCCGCAAAAGTAGTACCGAAGCTTTCTGATACCAATTGGGAAGTTAAATTAGGAAGGCGGCCGAACAAAATTTGTCACAGTAACTTGAAAGCAGTCGTAAATTTACTTTTAAGTGCTTCAGAGGAAGAGGCAGCAGAAATTTTTAGTTCTAGTGAGGTAATCGAAAGGAAATCGGAGGTAATCTTGGAGCCATTGAACCTAGAGCCTAGGTTAAGTGAAGTCCAGGAGGAGGACCTGAAAAGGATTGTTTCCGAGTTTGGGTATGTGTTGTCGGACCGTCCCGGAGACACGACGGTGAGCGAACACGATATCGAGCTAAGCGGTGAGGAGTCAATCCGTAGCAAGCCGTATCGTTGTTCCCCTGTGCAACGTCGCAAATGTGAGCCGCTCTTGGTACCGCATAGATATCGTCGCCTGAAAGTGGCCGGTTACTGAGATGGAGCATGTTGCTTCACAGCGCAACTTTGACGTTCGCTATCTAAAAAAAGGGAAAGCCTAACGCTAATGCAGGTGCATTGAGAAGTGCGTTCTAGTTAGTACCTTCTCAACCTTTCGGTTTCTCGCTGGCGATTCGGGGCAAAATTTTGACCTCATCGCGACCTGGGCTGAGCGCTCTCGTTCAATGTGATCTCAAGGGGCCAACTTTATGTGGTATTCTAATTCGTTACGTTGTTGTACGTGGGAAAAAAAATTTGAGTTGTCATTTTAAGGGTCTTTTGTCCCACATGTGCCTCTTGATGTAGAGGGAAGGAAAGAAATTCCGATAGACACGTAGATAGGTATATGTTGAACTATATACTTTGTCTGGTGTTCTGTCGGGTGACCGAGGGCACTTGCTTGTGTCGTGTGTTGTCTGTTGTCGAACCGTTCTTAGCAAGTTGCAGAACCATCGACAAGTGCTGAAACCGAAGATGGTCAGAAGAGACGAGTGAAGCTGGTCGGCAAGTTGTGGCGACAAGCCAGTGGAGCTGGGATCCGTCGTCAGGAATGGGATGTGTTCCCGGAACAGTCTGAAGCTGTATTCTCCCCATGGCCCTGGAGGCGAACCTGGAGGGACCTGGCGAACGAGCGCGCCTGTCATCCGAGCCCCGTGGAAGCAGCTCGTCTTTTCGGCGCATTGTCTGGTGGCGGGGGTGCTGTTATGCCTGCGAGTCCACAGCGAACGGCCGTGCCTCTCAAAAAGGGAATCTGTGTCAAGGCCAGCCCGCAGTCTGCCTGACGCGAACAACTCAACGGCGTAAACACGCGCGACTCCTCTCTGGCGCCCACGTGCAGTGAGTCAGCGCACGTGCCAGCGAGCCCGCCGAGTAAACAACGGGCGTCATCATGTCTGGGGGCTGACGCATTGCGCGGCGACCCCATTGGAGGAGTCTGCCCTGACGACCAGCGGCGCTTCTGATTGGACATTTTGGGTTGGACCCGGTGCATATAAAAGAATCCCTGCGGCGCAGCGCGATCGGCGGTCCTAGGTGAAAGCTGACATTTGTGTCAGAGCGGACCCGTTTGAGAGCAGACCTATGTGTTAGAGAGGAGAGCTCGGCTCTTCGAGTCTCTGTCGGCCCCAGTGCCGAATTTGTAACGCCTCTGTATATATGCTGCACATAAACCTTGTTTAACTCACCGTCGTCTCGTCCGCTCGTCTTATCAGCTCTGTGCAGAAGCAGTCGCGAGCTGAGAAACATACGCTACCAAACGGCTGGTGACCTTCCCGGCGGAGTTGAAAGCAGTGGCGCCTTCGGGACCGTGTTGGCGTCGCCGTCTTTCGCAACAGTGGTTGCAGCGGTGAGATTTCGAGGCGCCCTTCGTAACGTCGTTGGAGGTGCGCTTCGCTTCGCAACAAGGCACATGTGGGACACAAGACCCTTAAAATGACAACTCAAATTTTTTTTCACGTACAACAACGTAACGAATTAGAATACAACATAAAGTTGGCTCGTTGAGCTCACTCTGGACGAGAGCGCTCAGCTCCGGTCGTGATGAGGTCAAAATTTTGCCCCGAATCGCCAGCGAGAAACCGAAAGGTTGAGAAGGTACTAGCTAGAACGCACTGCTCAATGCACCTGCATTAGCATTTAGTTTCCCCCTTTTTTTCTGATAGCGAACGTCAAAGTTGCGCTGTGAAGCAACATGCTCCATCCCAGTAACCGGCCACTTTTAGGTGACGATACCTATGCGGCACCAAGAGCGGCTCACACTTGCGACGTTGCACAGGGGAACAACGATACGGCTTGCTACGGATTGACTCCTCACCGCTTAGCTCGATATCGTGTTCGATCACCCTCGTGTTTCCGGGGCGGTCCGAAAACACGTCTCCAAACTCGGAAACAATCCTTCTCAGGTCCTCCTTCCGGACTTCACTTAACCTAGGCTCTAGGTTTATCTGCTCCCAGATTACTTTCGATCCCCCTTCGATTACCTCACAAGAACTAAAAATTTTTTTCCCTCTTCCTCCGGAGCATTCAACTGCAGATTTACGACCACTTGAAGTTGAACGTATAGTTTCATCAAGTTGTAAATTTTGTCCGGCCTCCTTCCTAATTTCACTTTATAATTCATATCGGAAAGCTTCGATAATACTTTGGCGGGCCCTTCCCAATTAACCTCTAGCTTGTTCCTTTTGGACGGCTGCCACGGCATTACCTGACTTCCTACTTCAAAACCGCGCTTCTTCACCGATTTCTCGTAGTGCTCCTTCGACAGCACTTGTGCCGCGTTTTTGTGGCTTTCCACTAGCGCTTCAATTGAGAGGTCCTCACGCTGCTCTCGAATGAGCGTTTCTCGATCAACCCTCGACAGCTCTCTCCAACTCTCCGCTACAGGCGAGAGCGTTGCAGCCTTCTCGCTCTGATTCAATGGCGCCATGTCGTCTCCCCCTACGCATACCGCGCCGGTCGCTTCGGCGACGGGCCGCTCGCGTGACTGCTCACATGACTCACGCAGAAAATTTCCTTTCTAGGGTTCCGTCGACCCGCCTACAAGGTCACTTGAGAGTTCACCGCATTGAACAAGGTCAAGCTTCCGCGCTTGCGATCGCGTGAGGGCCATGCACGCTAAGTTGGGGAAGAATGATTTGCCCTGCTCTTTGAGAAGCTGCTCTGAGTTGTTGGAGAAAAGATAAGGAAAATGATCATTTAGCGCGGCAGACACAGCCGCTTCGGTGCGAAGCTTACCGAACGGGCCTTCAATGACAACCGTGGCGATTGGTAAGGAAACACTCTGCTCCTCGGCGACTTGCCTGATCCACGCACATTCTCCTGTAAAGTCATCTGGAGACACCAATGAAGGATGGACAACGTCCATGGTTGCCGCTGAGTCTCTAAGTGCTCGGCACGTTTTCTCATTCACCCTAATTTCTTGGAGATACGGCTCCAACAACCGCATGTTTTTTTTTCCGATTCTCGGATTGTAGCAAAAGCAAACTTTTGCTTACAGTTTATCGCGATGTGCCCTTCCTTTTGCAGTTGTAGCAGATTAGTGGCTTCCGTGATTCAAATGCCCGTGTGGTATCAGTGCGTTGTTTAGGAACCTCACTCGATTTCTCCGCTTCTGTTTGCCCTTCCGCTACACTGTCCTTCGTAAGAGACGGGTCCTTCTTGAAATTACGGTACGGAGCGGGTTTCCGTTGATCAGGTTTTTCTGAAAAGCCCTCTTTCCTTTCATCCTTTTCCACACGCACTGCTCTACTATGCAACTTTCGGCGAGTATAATACTCCACAGCTAACTCTGCTGCCTTGTTTAGCTGTACTTCCCCAAGTTTGTCCTGCAGCCAAAGTTTGACATCCTCCTCGATGCAGCGGTAGAATTGCTCCAATGCAACGCATTCCACCACTTTATCGCGGTCGTCATAAACACCTTCGCCCTTGAGCCATTCAATTAAATCGGCTTTAAGGCGAAACGCGAAGTCAACATGTGACTCATTCCCCTTTTTAGCATACCGGAAGCTTTGCCTGAAAGCCTCGGGTGACAACTTATAACGTCTTAAAAGCACTTCCTTAACCTCGTCATAGCTCTCAAACGCTTCCCTCGACAAGCAAGTTATTGCGTCGGACACTTCGCCGGGAAGAAGAGCTAACGGGTTCTGCGCCCAAAGAGGCCGCTCCAAAGCGTTTCGCTCACAGACGTGTTCAAACTTGACGAGATACTTCGCCATGTCCTCGCCTACTACGAACGGTGGCAATTGGTCCCGAATTCTGTAACCGCTGACCTGAATCGTCGGAGAAGCTACGCTAGGCGCCTGCGAACACTGTAGGATTGCCAATTCTATTCGTTTCAACTCTAGGCGCTCCTGTCTCTCGGCCTCCTCGCGCTCGCGACGTTCGCGCCTTTCAGCTTCTTCACGGTCGCGAGCTTCGCGCCTTTCAGCTTCTTCACGTTCGTGAGTTTCGCGCCTTTCAGCTTCTTCGCGAGCTTCGCGCCTTTCAGCTTCTTCACGAGCTTCTCGCCTTTCAGCCTCCTCACGTTCGCGAGCTTCTCGCCTTTCAGCCTCCTCGCGGCGTGCTTTGATATCCACCCAGGCCTCATCGACTTCCTCAGCCGACACTCCCTCATGCTTCATGATCTCAAGGCTCGCTTGCTTTCGTTTCGCACGGCCCAAAGTAATGCTGAGTTCCTCACAAATTTCGATGAGTTCCTTCACTTTAAGGTTCTCCATCGTTCACACTAGCCTCTTGCTGTTTGCCCCTGTTAAGAATCTTCTTGCCTTAGCCACTATAAACCTACTAGCAAGACGCGCAAGCAATTTTTCACACTCCCGTGTTTACCCCCTCCGCATTAACTTTGGTTTCAAAGCGCTTCGACTTGGCTTGAAACGATCAAAGCTCACTTTAATGCTTCACACAGCCCTTCTCTAAACTACTACAACCTGAGCTAGAGTAGTCTGATGAACTGAGGGGAAAACATCAGGCGCTCACCGCATCGATGTCGTGGACGCCGGCCGATCCCGCAGCTGCCCACCACTGTTGCGAAAGACGGCGTCGCCAACACGGTCCCGAAGGCGCCACTGCTTTGAACTCCGCAGGGAAGGTCACCAGCCGTTTGGTAGCGTAGGTTTCTCAGCTCGCGACTGCTTCTGCGCAGAGCTGATACACGAGCGGACGAGACGTCGGTGAGTTAAACAAGGTTTATGTACAGCATATATACAGAGGCGTTACAAATTCGGCACTGGGGCCGACAGAGACTCGAAGAGCCGAGCTCTCCTCTCTAACACATAGGTCTGCTCTCAAACGGGTCCGCTCTGACACACATGTCAGCTTTCACCTAGGACCGCCGATCGCGCTGCGCCGCAGGGCTTCTTTTATATGCACCGGGTCCAACCCAAACGTCCAACCAGAAGCGCCGCTGGTCGTCAGGGCAGACTCCTCCAATGGGGTCGCCGCTGGGCCGCGTCCTTCTTTCTCATCGAATCTGGAGAGGCTGCGCTGCAGGTGGCTGCACCCAAGGACGAGTGACATCGCAAGGCATTGCGTCAGACCCGCCAGACAGGAAGACGCCAGTTGTTTACTCGACGGCTCTTTTGCGGTGACTCACTGCACGTGGGCGACAGAAAGGCGCCGTGGCGTGCTGACGCCGTTGAGTTGTTGATCGCGTCAGGCGGGCTCGCGGCTGGCCTTGACACAGATTGCCTTTTTCAGAGGCACGGACGTTCGCTGTCGACTCGCAGGCATAACAATGCACAGACGAGTGGATGGATACATGGACGGACGGAAGCAAGAACGAATGAATGGACGAATGCTTCGCCCCACTCTTCATCATTCACTCGATCCGTGAATATGCTGCTAATTGTTTTTTTTTCTCGGTGCTTGACTGAGAACACCACATGCACTATTGAAAACCCAGCAGAAACTGCGGTAGGCAGAGCGTCTTCAGCTTACCAAGACAGTGCCACCCAATTTTCGTGACATACTTCCGGTGGAATTTGTTTATATGTGACGCTAGCGAAATGACCGCAAGCGCATGATAAGCGTGGCATGTAGTCATTATCTTACATGACACGCATGTCGTGATTTTTATGTTAGCGTCTGTCGCTTGTGTTCGCCATGATATCATAACATACCATACCAGTTTTGCAACATGCCATGTGAACGAAACCACCGCAAGAGCTGCAGGACCATGAAATATAAATCATGACGTCCATGACAGACTTTTCATGATTTTCATGTTATGGCTAATCAAATAGGTTCTTCATACAGTCATGTTATGTCATACCAAGTTTGGTATTGATACCCTTTTTGAAACGGCCAGGTCAGATAAAAGTCGCAGGCGGCTAGATACATAGATAGATACGCTCAATGTCGCCAAAGTTCGCAAAGAAATGCTTCGCTTTTATCAAAATATCCAAACATGATATTTATGATATAGATGTCATGTAAAACATGAGAACATTCTACGCTCAGAGCACGCTCGCAGCCGTTTCGCTAGCTTCATAGATACCAAAATTGATATCAGCTGGTGTTAATAGATGACAAAGGTAAATGAAACGTCCAAACATGATAATCAAGACATGGAAGTCATGTACAGAATAACTTACCTCCGTCTCATCACGTTGTGTTGATTATGAAGTGACCTATCTGCCTTCCTTATTCGTGGTTCACATATGCTCGATTCCCACTGTACGTGGGATCTGTCAATTTTTTGCTCACAGAGCAAAACTCTGTTAGCAAAATCTGTATAAGAGATATGTGCAAGCTTAAATGGTCACGTGAGTGGTCCCGACAGAACAGATTACGCATATTGATGCGAAAATGTACCCTTACAACAAAATTATGAATTATATGTGCCGCTTACTCAAGCCTCGCCTCTTATACAGATACATAAAAAATGGCAGCATATCCACGGAGTGAATGATGAAGAGTGGGGCGAAGCATCCGTCCGTCCATTCGTTCTTGCTTCCGTGTATCCTTGCGTCAGTCTGTGTGACCGTCCGTGCGCCCATTCGCCCGTCCGTGCGTGCGTCTGCTCGTGCCTCCGCACGTTCATCTGTGCGTCCGTCCCTGCTTTCTTCCATGCATCCGCTCCTGCGTCCGTCCACGCGTCCATCCGTCCGTGCAGCCATCCGTGAGTCCGCCCATGCATCTGTCTGCGTGTCTCTTCGTCCATCTATTCAACACTCCAAGTACCACCATCTCGCATCTTTTCATCATATATTCCTCACTAGGGAGCCTTCATGTGTGCGCGTCTCCGTGTTTTAGGGTGGTGACAACTCCGATCATGGTTGCTTACAACTGGCTAAAATGGCCCTTATACTTGACGGGCCGCCATGTTGGTTCTGAGTGGTCCCTCATTTACATTGACGGCAGCGTGTGTTTACACGAGAAGAGGTTTTTTTGTATAACAAGTGCTGAAGGCTGAAGGGTTGTTTTCTGAAGTTAGCCGTGGTTTGGTAGAACAGGAAAGACACGTTCGTGACTCGAGTTTGTATAAAATGCTGTTAAATTAGTTCTTTTTCCCACTTGGTAAACCCACCACATTGGCGGAGTGAGGTTATTTAGGGAGCTTATATTTGCGAGGGGGAGAACCTCGATGTCTCTATGAATGGACTTCTATGTCTGCGCGCCATTTATGAAGCATATTCACCTTAGCACTGCAAATACCTCAAAGGCCTCTTAGTGCAAGGCTTGAAACCGTGCTGCTTATATGATGGAACTCGTAACGACAGGGATGGCAGAACAAACAACCGGGGAGCTCGCAATGTTCTCTGTAAACCGAATAGCTCAGCTAGCCTGTTTCTCCTACCCTAAACATTGCATTTCTCCGTAATAGAAGTTTCTACAGCAAGTTTAGATCCTGCGAACGAATCTGTACAATGACTGCTTAAAAACCTTACAAGCTGTAAGCATTGCCCAAAAAAGTAGGGCATTCAATCACATTACACCGCCCTCCCTCTATGCCCACAAGCCTGTATATTAGGCCAGAAGAAAAGCAAAGGGGAGCAACGAGGTACAAATCAAGTTTTTCCAGGTAGGTTAGATTTTATTGCAAACAGCATCCATACGGCCTCTGGCCTTGTGTCTTCAAACCATCCTGCCTCCTTTGCTGGAAGCTTGTGTCCTCGCAGTGGGCCTAGAGTAAAGCAATAAGACGAAAAATAATACACGGCTCCGACCACATATACGAAGTCCATACTCATTTTCTCTACAAGTGTGAGGGATAAGGTTCGGGTAATCACGGCAACTTAAATAATCGTTGCCGAGACTGACGAAGACATTTGCAACTTGAGTTATAAGGCTTTAATGCCACACACAAAAAAAACGATAATGAAGCTTGGCGTGTTACATGGCAACAGCGAAGAACTGCCTTAGGTACGAGCACGACGTACGTTCTCGAAAGACAAGGTCTGACGCTTAGCGTAGTCCCCCACTGCACTACACGGTTTGAAACACTTCACCGTGTGACGTCGAAGGCAGATGAGTCGATGCGTTGCGTTGCGTCTTACTCCGACATCAGCGATGACTCAGGCATGGTCGGAGCGGAGCGTGAGGCAGGAGTCGATGTGTGGCAAGCACGTCCCGGACAGCCAGTAGTAGGCCCAGGTCTGGAATACGCCCGGATCCGAGTACAACGGACCGGCGCCGGCTGCTGGATCACACGGTAGAAGGGAGCCAGGCTCGTGCGAACCACAGGCACAGGTAGGCTTCGGGACCACGACCCGACGAGCGCTTCAGCCTGCCACTGTTTCGTTCCGATTCTTCTTCTCGAACGCCCCGTCGTCGTCTTCCTCTTCTCCCTCCCCATGGCTTGGCATGACTTTGACGACACGATTCCGCCTTTTCCTTGTCTCATCGTCATCTTCGTCGGCGTACGGCACAGCACAAACTCACAAACATCGCGCACCAGATGAACCTACCGCGCATATCATGACAACAAGCTATAAATAAAAGCGGAGTTTATGATATATCATCTGTGTGTCTAGTTATAAAACAAAAGGACGACACAAATAACGAAGCACCACATAAAGCATATTTAAGTTATGGGCTGACAACTGACTTGCTTAGTGCACATATATATACTGCTCCGTTCAGGACCGACAGAAGGATGGACGGACACGAACAGTAAATCTGTCGCATTCTATGTTATTAAAGAGAATTCCTGTTTGCAATTATTGAGCGAGTTTCGGTGTCGTTGGAAGTGTCAATGAAGCGAAGAACGAATACCCCATGGTGCCACACAAAAAATTGGCAGCATATTCACGGAGTAAATGATGGAGAGTGGAGCGAAGCATTCGTCCGTCCATGCGTCCGTCTGTGTGACCGTCGATGCCTCTGTTCGTGCGCCCGTCCCTGCGTTCGTTCATGCATCCGCCCCTGCGTCCGTTCATGCGTCCATCCATGCATCTGTCTGTTTGTCCGTTCGTCCATCTATTCAACACTCCAAGTCCCACCATCTCGCATCTTTTTATCATATATTCCCCATATAGAAGCACCGCCATTCAGTGGACATTCCAAGGACTAAACGAGAGGTGGCACACGCACACTTTCTTACGGCTTGCGCTTCGGGTCTACTTCCCACCTTCAACCACCTTGAGTTCATGGTATATACTAGTGCACTGTATTCATGGCACTGCGGCCCAATGCTCGCTAAATCTTTCTGAAACCAAGGTGGTTACGCCCAGCGAGTATAACGTAGCAACCTTTTCCTGTCAGATAGTGATCAATGTACATGCCAGTGGCTGCTAATGTGAAATGAGAGACGGGAGGATTCAGCTTTTAATTTCTTACGACTTGCGCTTCGTATCTGCTTCCCCCCTTTAACCACCTCGAATTCATTCATGGTATATACTAGTTCATTGTATTCATGGCGCTGCGGCTCAACGCTCGCTAAACCTTTCTAAAACTAAGGAGGTTACAACCAGTGAGTATAATGTAGCAACCCTTTCTTGTCCGATAGTGCTCAATGTACATGCCAATGACTGCTAATGGGGATCGCAGCGTGTGCGTTGACGAAAAGCCGAATGCTCCTGTCTCTCATTCCCCATTAGCAGCCATTGGCATGTACATTGAGCACTATTTTTTATTGTTAAACAACGCACAGAAGAAATCTCTCACCGGCACCACCTCAGAGGCGAAATGTTATACCTATTTCGGGAATGTGCCACTGGTGATTACGTACTACGAGGGACGCACAAGCCACGCCATAAGGAGCTTCGCCCCTAAAAGGTAGTTGCGTTGCAACTGTGCAAGACAAGCGCCTACAGGAAACGCGTTCATCGGCTCGTCTGTCTACCTCTCCAAATTTCCTTCCTCAGCAACCGAGGTAAAATTGCAGGAATGCGAACATCTGCCAGAAAAGGAAGAAGCGAACGGGAGCGTCCGTAGGTGGTTTACGGGCCTGGCGTTTTTCGTGAAGAATGCAGTGACGGCTTCGGAAACCGACAAAGTGCAGATAGTGAATGCATTCAGGACCACACATTCGACTAGTCATATCATTCTATTGAGGAACTGCACTTCGACTACAAGGATAAACAAGCATACTCAACCATTTTCCTGAGAGACGCTCTGGGTGCCGACCAGTGCGGACGCGTGAAGATCGGCTCCTGCTTTTTAGAATGCTTTCCTGTGGTTTCAAATTTGTCGCTGAGTAGTCAGTCCCATCGTGTGCCTAAGTTCTCAAGAAATCAAGAGATACCACCTTTGTGCTGGTTAGTGGACTTTTAAACCGTTTTTGTGGCATTTTTACACGGCAACGCCACCGGAGGATTTAAGGCTAACAACCAAGGAGGAGATTGTCGCCGATGCGCCGACCCGGCGCCAACGTGACTCAACGTTCTGCGCGTTCCAGGACCTGCAACTGAGAATGGAATACCAAGTAGATAGAGAGGACATCTCTCCAGAGGATTGCATGGAAGACATGGGTTGGAAGGAAGCCGAAATGAGACGCTCAAGGAATAAGCAAGCTGCGGTTAGCGTTCCTGCTGCCAAGGGTTCGACCAAAGCTGGCGTTGCGGGAGACGCTCGAGCCAGTCGTAATAGGTATGATACCAAGCATACAATCGTGCGAGCTGTACGCATGCCGCCACTACCCAAGGACTTCAGCAAACTTGGCCGGCTTTCACTCCTCGTGTTCAGCGTGCGTTAAAGTTGCGCGTCCGTGGCTCTCGCAGCTTTTGCGCGCCCGCAGAGACTTGTGCTACGACCACGTGGAGGATCAAATATTTCGAGAATTGGCACTGGAGCCGTGGCAGACGCGATAGTATTGGCGGCCGGCATTAAAGAGGAGGAGGCCATGCAGGACATCATCTGTTCCAACTTGCAGCAGAACATTATGGTGGCAAGCACTCCGGATCAAGACAGAGCTTCAAGATACCTCAAGGTCAAGCAAATTGACATTGGAGGCAAAGTTTTCGAGGTTAGCGCGTACGCCACGGCACCCCACGATACTTGTAAAGGAGTGATTCGCGGGATCCCCGTAAGCGATACTCAGGACATTTTGACCCGAAAGATGATGAACGCGAACAACCTGCTCACGCTGCAGGCCAAGAGAATCAAGGACACCGGGACAATCATCATAGCGTTCGAAGGACACAAGGTGCCCAGATTCGTGAGATATGGACCTTCGCTTTTGCAATGCTCCCTTTACCGCAAGAGCATCGATATATGTTACGTCTGTGGAAAGCTGGGACATCGGTCTGACGTCTCTCTGAACCCATCTGAAACCATCTGCAGAGGCTGCGAGATCAAGAACCCAGATAGCCTGCAACAGTGCAATCCAAGATGCAGGCTGTGCGACGGTCACCATCCCACGGCAGACAAGGAGTGCAAGAACAGGTTCTTAGTGTCATGCGTCGTCAGACGCAGACGTTGGGAAAGATCGCGAGCAGCCGCAGAAGCCCGGGACGCATCAATCACATCGAGTCCAGACATCAACGACAAGCAGCTTATTCCAGCCTACGGGACCCAGAGCATCCAGACTACACAAGAACACGAAAGGCGGCCCCACTCCAGGGGCAGGTCGCATTCCAGAAGAGGCTCTAGACCCAAGGTCCGCTCCCAATCACGGGGGCACTCGAGTTCGCAAGGTCACCATCAGGGTCGGGATCAGCCTGGGCAGCACCTGAATGGCCAGCTGCCTGGCATTCAGTTCGAGATCACGGCTTGACACCCGAGGAGGACGCCTGCAGTTACATCGAAAGGCAGCTGGGCTGAGCGAGTGCGCAACGGCGCGGCAGAGGTGATGACAGGTAAGCTGCCAGAGCATAATAAAATTGCACAGCTAGAGCAAGAAAACGCGCGACTTACAAAATCGAATGAGAGGCTATCAGCTGAGTTAAAGGAAATAAAAATCCTTCTCACTAAGCTAACCAGCGCGCAGTCTTCAGAGCCAATGCCTCAGCCAGTTGATGTCCCTGTGGCTGAAAACGTGGGGGACTCGAAAACCACAAAAAAGAGAACAGTCATGGCAGAACACGTGGAAGCCAACCAAACGACCATGTCCGATACGAAAGAGGTCTTTGATACGCTCAGCAAAGTAGTAGCCTATTTTAGCGAGCAGGTGGGTAGGCTACAGTCAAGCGTGGCGGCACTAGAAGAGCACATGACTTTGCGCATTACAAAGGTCGAAGCATATCTGCACAATACAGCAAGGCCTCTTCACGCACCAAACTCACCCCTTCGGCCACCAATACTAGTGGTACCAAACCTGTCGACAGGTGCAGCATCAGGCTCTGGCCGTCCATGTAATAACCATGATGGCAGCGCTACGTGAAGCATTTCGTATCTGGCAATAGAACTGTAGAGGTTACCTTAAAAAGAAGGCAGCCCTACAGCAGTATATTAGGAGCAGCCAAGAAAAGCCTCATATTATATTTCTACAAGAGACCCTTTCACCGCAAGCAACGTTGACTGGATTCCGGCCTGTAATAGGGGATACTGAAGGGAGAGAGTCTGCACCTTCGTATGCAACAAACTAATGCACGTAACCCACGACCTCAAGATAGAAGCGGGCCGGTTGGAACATGTCATGGTAGAGATCGTGCCAGGTACCAGCAACTGTCAGAGCATTTTCATTCTTAATATATACAGCAGTCCAAAGGAACAAAAGCAAGGGTTCAAGACGGTTCTAAAGAAAGCTGTTAATATTGCCGGGGAATTCCCACTCGTCATAGCAGGTGATTTCAACGCCCCTCATCATACATGGGGTTACAAGTACAACACTGGGAAAGGAAATCGACTTTGGCAAAGCGCCAGTGGACTTGATCTCACCCTAATCACAGACCCCAGCCTACCAACAATGCTTGGTGCATGTTGCTGCAGGGATTCCACCCCGGACCTTACATTTGTAAGGAACATCAAGAAGGTCCAGTGGATGAACCTTGCTGTAGACCTAGGGAGTGACCACTGCATTGTTGCCACTACCTCCTCCGTGGAGCGTAAAAAGCAGAGGGAATTCCACTTCACAGACTGGGATAAGTTCAGGAAGATAAGGATGGAAAGGGAACAAGAGGGCCACAGACAAGGCTTGGAGAAGTGGGTCAAACAGAATAAAGATGACATCAAATCCGTCTCCTCCACCATTTTGACAGATTTTCCAGTTGAAAGAATGGATATCCGGCTCGCTCATCTTCTTGAGGCAAAGCAAGCGCTACTGAACCATTGGAAGGGTCAGCGCCTGAAGCGAAGACTGAGGAAGAAGATAGCTGAGGTGAACAGACCAGTCGAGGAACATTGCCGCGCACTATCCAGGCAGCATTGGGACGAAATCTGCAACTTCGTCGATGGTCAGATGCGCAATGGCAAGACATGGAATATGTTAAAGCATCTCCTCAACGAAAACACTACCAAAACAAATCAGAAGCATGTTATCGCTCGAATTTCGCATAAAGAGATAGGGCGCACTACATAACAGCAAGTTGTGCAGGGGCTCGGGCATAAGTACCTCCCAATCAAAAGAGGATTGGCACCATCAAGTAGACAGTACCAGGGCAGGCCCAATCCAGGTCTTGAGGGCGACTTTAACATCGAGGAGATCAGAAGAGCCTTGCATGATCTCAACGGCAGGTCGGCCCTTGGCCCGGACGGTATATCAAACAAGGCTCTTCGTAACCTTGATGAAGACTCAATTGAAACCCTGAAGGATATGATCAATGCAGCATGGAAAGAAGGCAGGGTGCCAGAGCAGTGGAAGCTGGCCAGGACGAACCTTATTCCTACGCCAGAAAAGCCCCCTAACCTGGACAACATGAGGCCAATATCCTTGACATCATGTATCGGCAAGGTTGCAGAACATGCCATACTGCACAGGATAAACAAGTACTTGGCAGATAACGACATATATCACACAATATGGTTGGATTCAGAGCAGTGCTATCCACACAAGACGCATTGAAGTTTATCAAACACCAGGTCATCGACTCAAAACCAGAGACGTGAGAGCCATTCTGTGCCTAGATCTAGAAAAGGCGTTTGACAACATCCACCACTCATTCATACTCGAAGCAATTTCCAAGCTTGGTCTGGGGAAAGCCTTCTATGACTACGTATGGTCCTTTCTTACAGATCGGAAAGCCGTGATGAAGATTGCAGATATCGAGACCGCAGCAATCGAACTAGAAGCAATGGGCACGCCATAAGGGGCAGTGATTTCACCAATGCTGTTCAACATTGCCATGATTTGACTGTCAAGGAAATTATTGAGCATTGAAGGATGGAAGCACAGCATTTACGCAGATGACATTACCATCTGGTGCACAGGTCAAAGCGAGGGGCAGATTGAGAGCGCCCTGCAAGAGGCGATTGACACCGTAGAAGAGTACCTTCGTCCTTCTGGGTTCAGGTGCTCCTCGAGTAAGTCAGAACTTTTACGGTATCGGACTGCACGCCGGGGACCGAAGCCCAGGGGATGGAAACCTATAAACCAGATAGACATCCACCTCCGTACCAATCAAGGGGATGACATCCAGAGGGTCGACTCCATCAAAGTTCTGGGCATGCTGATAGAGTCTACCGGCGCCAACAGCAAATCTATAGCCAAGTTAACTCGGAAAACAGACAGTGCGGTGCACCTCATACGCAGAGTGGCCAACAAAAGAAATGGGATCAAGGAAGACAACCTCACCAGGTTGATGCATGCGTTTGTTCTAAGCCACTTCACGTACGACGCAGCAATGCACAACCGGTCAAGAGCAGAGTCCGAGACACTGAATGTGCTCATCAGGAAAGTTATCAAGAAGGTCCTGGGGCTACCCATACATACCAGCACCGAGTGTCTGCTTGAGCTTGGCATTCACAACACGCTCGAAGAAATAGCAGAAGCCCAAGAGAGAGCACAGTTTGCAAGGTTATCTAAAACAAGGTCGGGGAGAACGATCCTGCAGGAGCTGGGCCAACACCCAATGGCAATCAGGTGCAATTACAATGATATCCCCAACAACATCAGGGAGAATATCATGGTGTCTCCTATACCAAGAAACATGCATTCAGAACACAACGTCGGAAGAAGAGTAGCGAGGGCCAGGACTATACTTCGTCAAGTCTCAAACGAGGAACGAGGGGTCATATTTATTGACGCGGCTTCCTACGCCAATGGGAAAGCGTTTGTGGCAGTGGTGGTCGATGGGGCTGGCCATGTCGTCAACTCAGCGATGGTCAGGACGAAAGACCCAATCATTGCAGAACAGGTGGCCATCGCCTTAGCACTCAAGATGGATAACATTGAAGTCGTCTACAGTGAATCCATGGCAGCACTACGGGCGTACGCCACGGGGACGGTCTCTGAACAAACGCTGAGAATACTGCAAGGCAAGAACATAACACATCATCTTCTGAGTTGGTTTCCAGCTCACCTTGGACAAATCAACGATTCCCCTCCCAATCTCAATGAAGCAGCACACGAGGCGGCGCGAGAACTCTCCAACCGTGCCTCCCCGGGGATGCGTTCTACCGGTGAAGGGTATGACCGGGAAATTCTTACAACATATAACGAGCTCACTAAACATTTCTATCTGTCTAGAAGGATTTTTCCTCCACCTCACAAAAATCTAACCCGGCCCCAAGCACTTACATTAAGGCTTTTGCAAACGCGGATGTACCCTACTTTGAAAATGTTACACATCGTGTACCCTGACCTATACCCAAGCAATCTTTGTCCACATTGTGAAGAAATAGCTTCATTAGAACACATGCTGTGGCAGTGCACCGAATTCACTCATTTATTGAAAATCACCTCTGCCAGATGGGAGGCGGCATTCCGCAGCTCGTCCTTGGCAGATCAGCTCTGGGCTGTCCACTAAGCCCGCGAGGCGGCTGAGGAGCTTGGCATCTCAGTCCTCACGTGGGAGCTGCCCGCAACACAGTGATCTGTGTTTTGGAGGACCAAACAAAAATTTATCCTATCCAATCCAACCATCTTCCGCTTGCTCAGCGTAGCCGAACAAAGCTTAATTCATTATTATACTCTACACGTTGTCGTGCTTTGCTTAAACTGCTTTTCGTTGCATGGCTAAGTCAGCCATTTCACGAAATGTGCGGTGATATACTCAACCCACTCGCAATACAACGGGTACTCACCTCACAAACACGGCGAGAAGTAGTCGCCTCCAAGCAGTCTCACTTCACTTGTGTAGCCCAGCGTTTCCGTTGGCTAGAGCAAGTCGGGAAGCGGGAAGGTCTGCAGATGGTTTTGCACTGTGGCACGCAGCACCCTGGCATATAGACTTCAAAGTTCTTTTCTGTGTGGTTAGCACGAGGATGGTGCCGTAGCGGGTAATCAAACGCAGCTCATATCGCAGCTTGCACACCCGCGCCAACATGCAGCTGGTGCAGTGCGACGGAGCAGGAACGCCTGGCTGCAAGAACCAACAAGGCGCCTGTTGTCACGGAAACCGGGACTGGTAACATTGTGTTTTAGCGGGTGGTGGCAAGTGGTGGGTCAAAGGCTGACACCACTCTAAAACACGGAGACGCGCGCACATGAAGGGTCCCTATTCCTCATATAGAAGCACCGCCATCCAGCGGACATTCCAAAGACTAAACGAGAGGAGGCGCACGCACACTTTCTTATGGCTTGCGCTTCGTGTCTGGTTACCACCTTTAACCACTCAAGTTCATGGTATATACTAGTTCACTGTATTCATGGCACTGCACCCCAATGCTCGCTAAACCGTTCTAAAACCTAAAAGGTTACGCCCAGTGAGTATAATGTAGCAACCCTTTCTTGTCTTCTGTGCGTTGTTGAACAATAAAAAATTCGCAGCGTGCGTGTTAACTAAAAGCCGGATTCTCCTGTCTCTTATTCCCTCTTAGCAGCCATTGGCATGTACATTGAGCACTATCTTTTATTGTTCAACAACGCACAGAAGAAATCTCCCTCCGGCACCCCCTTGCAGGTCAAAACGTAATACTGGTTACTGGTTACACACTACGACTACGACTACGACTACGACTACGAGAGACAAACAGGTGCCGCCTTAAGGATCTTCGCCCCTAAAAGCTTTGTGGTTGTGTCATCACTGCTGCAAACCGAACGCTGCGTTAACGGGCAGCGGACGTCACATCGGTTCCGCTGCTATGGCTAACTGGTTTGTGCAGTAAGGACCACGGGACGGCTTTCTGCTTTACCATATTAGAGTACATCGTGTTCTAAATCGTTAACAACTTTTTCTACACACACGATTGCGCAAGGGAACGTGAGTGGTGAATTAGAGATACTGGAAACGGGTATTTGCATGCGCGTTGTCACGCTTTCGTGTGTTCACTGATTTTCTGAGACATTAAGGTATTTGGTAAGAGTAGTGATACCACAGCCCGCAAGCTGACAGACGCTTTCTGTGAGATTTATGCGCCTGTTAGTTGAATATCTGTGTCATTGTTTGGTAGTGAGCGAACATTTTTGCTGCACACCTTTTTGAAATCTGTTTGGGCGGGATCACGTAAACACTTTTGTGCATGTCTATTTGATGAGTGTATATCGAAGAGTGAGAGAAAAGAATAGCTGAAAGTTTGCGTCTTTACACCGTGTGGTTAAGTAGTGCACTTTTTACGGAAACAACAAGTACAGGAAAGACACAACACTCGCAGGGACCTTGTTATCCCTGTAAAAAGGTGTGCTACCTAACCATGTGGTATAATGATCAGTCACCAACTAGCCCAGCTCTCAACCTTATTGAAAGTTTGCGCTTGTCCCTGTTGTTTCTGCGATCCTGCCCTTTTTTTGCGCACATCAGTTCTCTCTGAAGTATGAATCAACGCACTCAGCTGCAAGTTTTATTGATGCCCAATAATTAGGCCAATTTTGCGATTATCACACAGCAACAATATTATTGGTTCAAATTTACCCGAAATATTTATTTGCGGTGACACCAGGCTATTTGTCAAAAGTTGTGTTTCGAATAACGTTAAGGTTCAATTTCTTTCAGAGGCTGCACAAATTCTTCATCGGTTGAACCTCCCACATTCGCTATTTCAAACAGGCGTTGAATTCGACGAATTTGAATTTCTTGTATTGTACGGGAGTGACAAGTGCCTTCTGCTAGCCTATGTAGGTAGCTCAAGTAAGTATTTATAGCAATGTTTGAAAACTTAATGCATGTGCATCTTCGCCTGCTCCTTGTAGTGGGTGGTTTTGGGGTAGTCACATAGGAAATGATTGAAGTAAGTGTTTCTTCTTACTAATTTTTATTGCTTGCAAATCCTTGCTTTCTGCACTTGCGGTGTCAGTTAATTAGTGACTTCATTTGCCTATAATTATGCGACAACCATTAAGATGTTTCGTTTCAACAATTTTCCGACCTGCAAGTGCTGGCTGTGTAAGCGTGCTGAAGCACTAGCAAATGATTTTTGTACTTTAGCAAACGTATAACCTGCCGCATTAATTTTGAAACGTATGAAGTGGAAATGGACGAAAAGGCAGACAACTTCACGTTGGAGCTCTAGCTGCCAAGATACAACGAGGTGATGTTGAAAGCATCTTGCATAATTCCTTTGAGCTAAGCGAGCCTGTCAAGCCACCGCTGAGGCTGTCACCACATAAATATAACAACATTCATTCCTGCTTTCGTTGTTCTTGTTGACAATTACGAGTTCGACATACCTAGACTATTAGCGCGCCGTCAGAGGCCATGGCCGTAAAAGCTTGATGCCCTTATATTTACAGAAGTGGGTTGACTATAAGTGTTCAGTGAGCTGCTACTCGCTCTTGACGTTACCTTCAAAAAGAAAACGTTTAGAGGTTATGGGATCTGTCTGGCTATGGATCAGCTTCAATACCATTAGGATCCACGGATCAGTATCTGCTTGCATAAGCCCGAGATTTTCTATAGACCTCCCATCTTCATCCTTGTAGATTGTCTCCGACTCAGGTCGACTAGCGGAGAGAGCAGGTATGTTGATCTCTACACAGCATGAACAGTGTCAAAAAGGGCTGTCCTTCTTGAGGCATGGCATGCCTCTCAGTCTAAGAAGTAAAGAAGAAAAAGGGGTATCTAGGTTGCTCCTTTACAGGAGTAACTAACTTGCTACACCTATTGCAACATTTTGGGAGTAACTGCGAAGGAGTAACCGCGCTCTCGCGATTACTCCTCACCGGAGCAACTGTTACTTTGCGCAAACAAAAAATCAGATCTGGTTTACTTGATCATCCTTTCGAAGCGTGTGCAGGCATTTCTTTAGATTTACAATCGATGCGCAAGCATCGCATTCAGAATTATATTTTGTAAAATTTGCTCATACACACGGGATTCGAACTCACGAGCACTCAGTAAGCATGCGCGTACGCTAACCACTACACTACACCACGCTACGGCACCGTCAGAAAGGAAACAGGCTTGTGTATGCACTGATGGTTTGTTTGCACACGGCGCGAAAATTCCTGCTGTTACGAAAAAAATTGGCCCCGTATCTGCAAATGTACTGCAAATGTCATCGAAAGACGATAATGTTGCGTCTGGAGAGAGTGAACAAAACGCTTATTTGATGTTCCGTACAAGAAAATCGGTGAATGGTATTCTGGAGGCGCTTCGTTACAATGCCTCGAGCGGGCAGCGGAGGCGAACGAGCGCATCAAGCCATGTCACACGTGAGCCATGCGCGCTATTTAGCAGTTATGTTGCAAAACAAAGCACGCGCGGCTTGCGCGCCAGCCTCTTGATTGATTGATTGATTGATTAAAAACATTATTGGACTATTTGCAGTGTGCTCTCGCTTTTTAGCTTCATCACCATGAAAAAAACTAAAAAAAACTCGGGTGACCTCAAACTGGTCAGCTTGTTACCGCTGGGAAGGAATGGCGATCGTGCGCAAGGCGGCACACAGGTTCAGCCTGGCTCTTAGGAGTGGGTCTTCAAGTATCCAGTTGGTAGTCCCTTCCATGTCTTGCTGTAACTGCGGCAGGGTACGTTGGGCTTTTTTCATAAAAGCAGCTTGGCTTGATTCGTGAACGGGGCATTCCCAGAGGATATGCTCCATTGTTGCTAGCTCGTGCCAGTAGTCACAGTTTTGGCTGGAGTACTTTGTCGGGTGTGTCTTGCGAAGGACCGAGATTGTCGTGAAACTTCGTGTTTGCAATCTTCTCAGTGTGACCTCGTAAAGGCAGGTGGATCTTGGGGGCGGGGCATAGTGTTTTGTGGCTTCTTCTAATTTGGCCCTTAATTGTCGCTGGCGTTAAACTTTCGCTCGGTAGTTGCCTTCATGGGTCTCATCTTGGGTCATCATTGCGGCCTGCTTCGAGTTCGCATCCCCGAGTCGTTCCTCGCTATGATGCTGCAAGGCTCGTTGATGAACTAGCTCATGTCCAGGTGTACTTGTGTGTCCAGGAATCCAACTAACTCATACCCGGACTGATCGTTCTTGAAGTTGGGCGGCATTGTGAAAATTGTGCCTGGCGTACGCTTCTAGCTTTCTTCTAGTTTGGAGTGTTTTGAGCACTTGCTGCAAATCCGTGAAGATGTGAATAGCTTTTGGCGATGATCCTGCTTGATTATACGGGCTAGAGCATCCGAAATAGCGTACCATTCAGCTGTTTCGTGCATTAAGCAGGATTGAGTAATAAAGAATGAAGATACTTGTCCTGTTCTCAGATTAAAAAATGCCCATGTGTTGGAGCCTTCTACAGTGCATGAGGCGTCCATGTAGATTATATCTTCTGCGTTAGGTATACTTTTAAGGTGTTCAATATGCCGCAAAGCATAGTATGCCCTTCGCTGATTGTCCGAGGCTTGGCTCATATATATTAGAAGTGGCCGATTGTATGTAATGGTAATATCTTCCCATGGCGGAATAGTGGGTAGGTTTTGAGGCAGGTCTTGGTTGCTCAGACCTAGCTCGTTTCTGTTGGCTCTTCCAGGGCGGGTTAGCTTGAGGCGCTCACTTCGAGTTTGCAGTGCAGGCTCTACATAGTCCCGTAATAGAAGAAGTAGACCTGTTCCGTGCAGGGGTTTGACTTTGGTGTATTTCGGTAGCCCTATTGCGATGCGAATGCATGTTTTGTTGATGCATTCAAGTATGTCAAGCTGGGTTGCCGTCACTCGCTGGAAGGGTAGTTCATACAGGGTCCTTGAGTGGACGAGCGTTTGTGTGAGCCTTTTAATTTGACCTTCGGATAGACCCCAGGCGCAATTTGTCAACTTTCGCAGCACTCTTATTGTCTGCTTCGTAGTGCACAACCCATTGAGTCGACTTGGCGTTTTGTTGATATATTATGCCTAGTACCTTAATATGCTCTTTGCCCTGTATGCTTGTGTTGCGTACAGTAAATTCGATTTTATCTCGAATAAATTGCTGCTTGCTGCGGTTTGTAGGTTTCAGAACAACTATAAATTCTGTCTTTTCTGGTGAAATCTGGAGACCTTGCCTGTCAAAGAAAGTGGTGATAACATCGATTCCCTTCTGGAGTTGCTGCTGTTGCGTAGAGATGTCTCGCGTGTTGCACTAAATTGTAACATCATCGGCATAGATTCCCGCCGAGATCAACTGGACTTCACTTAGAAGAAAGGCAAGTGGGTGCATTGTTATGTTAAACAGTGCTGGAGAGATAGCGGCTCTCAGAGAAACTCTGATTATGTTGTAGTATGATTGACTGGTAAAAGAGCCTATTTTTATAGAAAAGATCCTGTCCTGGAGAAAACTCGGGACATAATTATACAGCCTTCTACCAACAGGCAGTTCTGACAGCTCTCGTAGTATAGTTTCATGGGGCACCGAATCGAAAGCCTTCTTTACGTCAATAGCTACAATAGTGCTCGGCCAATAAGGTGGAAGGTTCTTCAGTACGTCCTCGTATAGGCGCCGGAGTGTGTCTTGAGTAGACAGGTGGGGTTTGAAGCCAGTTTTGGTTCAGTGATAGTGCCCCCCATTTTGTAGCATCCAAGTGAGGCGCTTGTTTACCATTCGCTCCATCCCCTTTCCGATTTATGAAGTTAAGGAAATTGGCCGAAGGTTACTTGAAGTCGTCGGAGGTTTGTCCGGTTTAGGCAGTGGTATAATATTTGAATGTTTCCATTCTTTAGGGAGATTGCCATCTTCCCACATTTGATTGATGATAGAAAGAAGAGGTGTTAGTGGATTCTCTGTCGGTTGCTGTAATTATTTGTAGGTAATCATATCAAGGTCCGAAGCTAATTTATAATTTGACTCCTTTAGTGCTAATATAAGCTCTTGAATTGTGAAGGGAGCGTCCATTATGTAGTTACTTTGTTTTTCCTCTAGTCACTTTGGATACTCCGGACGCCTTGCCGGTTGTTGAAAAAATGTGTTGGCGCACGTATCAGTGGTGGCTGGTGCTGATGAATGGGAAGCCAAACAGAGTTTTTCAGCGCCTGTTCGAGTTTTGCCCCGGCCTTCCAATGATTTGACAATGTTCCATAGCCTTTGATTATTAATCCTACCATGTAGCTGGTTGCAGCAATCCTGCCACTGTTGCCTACGTAGCTTGCATGCGTACTTTGCTTGTCTCGTAAGAAGCTTAAGCTTCAGACAATTGCGAGCTGATTTTTCAGTCCTGTATGCATGTATAGTAGCTATGCGTGCCTCCCACAAGTTAAAGAGGTGCCTATCGGGCGCAGGCTTTCGAGGAATCTTTTTGTATGTTTCGCTTGCCTTCCTTGTCGCTCCTCTCACATGTTTTGTAAATCCATCAAAGGCGACTATTTCAGGGCATCCATCTATATAAGACTGATACTTGTCCAAGTCAATGAAGAAATACTCCTTTGACATAGTAAATATTTAGCCCCAGGCAATCACAATTGATAAGTGATCGCTGCCAATATTGTCGGGCCGTAAGTCCCAGTGCGTACTTTAGGTAGGCGCCTAACCCACGTGAGGTCGGGAGATGTGTTATTCTTATTCGTGCCACCGATCCTTGTGCATTGGCCTGGCATGTTGAGGAGGGTAAAGTGGGCGTCTTCCGAAGATTTTGAGTTGCTTCCTTTTGGGAGAATCTTGTGAGTATCCCCAGAAGACGCATGGTGCGTTAAAGTCTCCCTGAATGAAGTTAGAACCTTTAAGGTCTGTTTTACTGAGGGGTAGCTCCACATTACTTTATTTGGGAGGGCTGTAGCAGTTTATTATTTCGTATGTCTTGCCCTCTATTTCTGTACGAGTCTGAATGCACGAGAAAGAAACTGAAGAAAGGAGGTCGTGGACTGCCGGAAGGTTTTTCTTTGTATAAGTAACACATCGACCAGATGAAACGCCAGCATAGCCTGAAATGGGGCAATATTTACCCGGTTCCTGCACGCAAATAATATCGGGAGTTTTTTCGAGAGCGTTTATGATGTAAAGGAAGTCATCAGCTTTATTGGGAAGGCTTCTCGCGTTCCACAGAATTATCAGAGGCATGATTCTGAATCTATGGTTTCTTCTTGATCTGCACTGGCAATAGGCCTGACGCGTTTGTTACCTTTAACTGACGTTTTTTGTTTGAGTGTCTCAAACAGGTGTTGCATGTGCTGTAGCTGTGCAGCGAATTGCTTGAAGCGACGCTCGTATCGCTCATGATCGGGGGAGAGTTGTCCTTGACTCAAGGTTAGAGCGTCTCTGGTAGCGTTTTGTTCTTTCAATTGGATAATAACAGTTTAAGGTTCATCAATAGTTTTTTGTTGGTTACTGATAATTTGCAGATACTTCTGGGTGTTTTGTAGTTCCGCTATTTCTTGCAGAACGCTTGGATGCGTCTGTGGTGCAGGCGAGGCATTAGGTGAAGACTGCTTGTTATGCACCTTAGCTGCATATGTGGGGGGGGGGGACTCTAGCTGCGTCGGAGGTTGTGTTGCCGACTGCGGGAGTGCCTGCGGTGTGAGTGTTAGTTGATCGGCTGCAAAAGACAGAAAGTTATGTTCCTCTGACTGTTGCGTTTTCTGGGTGTTTTTGCCTGACGTGCAGTGGTTTCGTGAGGAATAGGGTGTCGCTGGCTTGTGTGGTTGGTTCCCTCGCTTATGAAGAGCAGCAGTAGCTGCTGCTACCTTTGGACAATTGGGCGAGTGCGAGTCATGGGGTCCACTGCAGCGTATGCATTTTGGAGTACAGATAAAATCCTTTGCATGTTTCGCATGGCACTTTGTGCAAAATCCTGTGTCCCTTTTCGGGGCAGTGCAAGCGCCAGCTTTGTGTCCTATGCCTAAGCAGTTCAACCATGACGTTCTCTTCGGTCTGTATTTGTGCACAGCAATACGTACTGAATCGAAAGCCACGTTTTCTCGCAGATTTGAGCCGTTGAACGGGATTAGTGCTGTGTTAGATGACCTGAGGGGCCACGCTGACACGATTTAGTCAGTTGAACTTGTCAGGCCTTAAATTAACTGCCTTTCAGTTAATTTCTTGATTCTGTAAATGACGCTTCTTATGCGCCCTTCACGGAGCGCAACATATGTATTTAATTGCATTATTTAAACGTCAATGTTCAGGTGCTCCAGGTTCAGCAGTAGATGTGCAGCTTGCTCTGTGTAAGAATCGACTACTGCTAGGCTAGACTTGGTGAGGAGTCTGCAGTAATGTCCGACCATTTTATTTGAGGAAGACTTAGACGGAGTCTTTACGCAAACTAGTACAGTGGAATCTGGGTGATGTACAATGCTTTATGCCGCAACATTATGGTCTCAAATAGGACCTGTGGCTGTGGGGAGGTGGGTGGCTTGGGTCGCGGGAGTTTTCGGTTCTCGACTACAGTCCAGCTTTCCTGGTCGTCCATAGCTGTATGCTCGGATGCCACATGACACTCAGCAAAAAGATGCGCGCTTACTTGGTTTCCTACGGCGGTGGGGCCGGTTCGTGGTGTGTCGCTCGGAAGCCCTGACCGGGATGATCCTTGGATGGTGGGGTCCACTCGCTGGCTGTTAGAAGCATCATCCAGCTGGCTGAGGGGTTAGAATCTTGACGGTGCGATCATCTCCTCTCTTAGGTGGGCTCCCCTACAAGGGGAGCCGCCTCCGTGATGAGCGGAGCAAGAGAACCGTTTACAGACGCCAGAAGCGTTCGTTGCAACTGCGCGCCGCGACAGCCTTCCAGCTCGTCGGTCGAGAAGGGTCCTGCGCGCCCGTCTCGGAGGTGATTAGGTGTAGAACGCAAGGCGACGGCTAGGTGCCACCACCGTGCCGTCTTAGCAAAGCGTTGGGAACACTCGCCTTTTCGTGCAAGCGTTGCATCGTCAGCGCAGCGTGATAAGCTCTATGGTCCTTAGAATTACTTATGTGTGCCTTTTCTAGTAAAACGGCACACATACAGACTATTCACGTGTTAATAGTATTTCAGATATGCGCAATAATTGTTTTTTAATTGACAATCACAAAAGTATGAACGCTGAAGCTTCAGTAATATTGGTGGGTGCTGCGGATGGGGTAGGCGGTTTGGATTATCGTTAGGTGTCATTTAAACTTTAAAATATTGATAAATGTGGACAAACAGACAAATGGATAGACTGACCAAAGTTCTTCGTCGGGGGTCCTTAAAAAGACTATTGTCAAAAAAAAAATTCCGCCATATCCACGAAGTGAATGATGATGAGTGGGCGAAGCTCCGGAGGTAAACCTGGTAAACCATGAATCCTCTGTACATTTTGCCCACTCGATTTTATTACATCGCTCCCCCTAGCGTACGTCGCCGCACTAAATCGAACGATTGCCTTCAACCAATGACACGCGCCATATGTGACATCATTCCTATTTTATAAGATCTCGCGTCTTTCATCAACTACAAGTACCGCTTTCTAGTTTATAACATCTTGCATCTTTTCATCATCAGCTACAAGTACCACCATCTAGTAAACACTACAAGAACTGAACGAGAGGTGGCTACATACAGGAGACGGTACCGCCATCTAGTGAACACTGCAAGAACTAAACTAGAGGTGGCTACATACAGGGGACGGTACCGCCATCTAGTGAACACTGCAAGAACTAAACTAGAGGTGGCTACATACAGGCTACAGGGGACGCACAGCCCACGCCCTAAGGAGCTTCGCCCCTAAAAAATAGAACAGGCGCTTTACTTCCCAAGGAGAAAACTGCCCCTCCTTTCCATGCCGTGTGAAATTTTTTGCTCGAATTTTGTCGTTTGCGGAAGCAAAGAGCCCTTTCCGGGTTGACTGTGCAGTTCCTCCGCAAAACGTTTAATATAGTGTACTGACACGAATTGGGAAACTTTATAAATGCTTCAGTGCATCTACTAGGTTGAATTGCATCTTCTAGTCGATGTTGCTTGTGTCTACGAAACGAAAAACAAATATAAAAAAAGACAGCATGCAGCAACAGTGAAAATCTTCAGCTTCGTAGATGGCTATTTAGCGATTGTGGGATCGCACAATAATTCTCACAATATTGAAATTTGGTCAGCCTTATACAAAAAGGAGGGTTTCACTCAAGAATTGCCTTTTAATAATGAAATGAGCTTTTCGTGTCAAATTAGAACTATATCCGCAGCACAATTATATGCAATACAATACTACATCGTTCGAACAGATGTTACTTTTTTGTTGGTTTATTTGAAATTAGTGAAAAGAAGTACAGCGGCAACGTATTTCAGTTTCTTCCTCACCAAGTCCTGCCACCATGAAGCGCAGTTGAGCTTTGTACGGCCATTGGACTGGTTTAAACAAGCGGGGTTCTCAAAGGCCCAAATCGTTTCTGTATATGAATGAATTCTATAAGAAAAGGCAACCCTCAACAAGAACATACTCAAAGATACAAGAATAAGTTCACAGTTGCTCCGTACACCCAACGCAGGGCGCCTGGTTTAAAGAAGGGAGCCACTAAATATCTAGTACAAGTGGTAATATATAGATTGTGCTGTCTGAGACACAAACCCAGTTGCATGCCAATCACCTCAAGTTAGACTAAGCACATGCCAACGTTTGTCTCGTGCTCTGTGGGGGTGGTTTATGCAAAACCTATAATATGCGGCTGGATGTATCATGAGCAGAACATTCGCTTTAGAGGGCACCATGCTACTACTGAAAATCATATGAATTCTGACTGTCATTGCACGCGAAATATGCCAGTGCCAACTCTTGTTTCCGGAAGCTGTCTTGTTCAAGAATGAGCATTAAAGAAGCCGAGAAATACTTGAGGCCCATCACTTGAACATAGATTTTGTTTCGTGTGTCAGTCAGAGGTTTATCACACTACATCCGGCAAACACCACGTGACAAAATAATATATTTTAGTTGGCACGCAATAATCTTTTTTTTCAATTGAGAGTCAGCACTCGTGTCGTCGGTTTCCTTGTCCATCGTCTGTGTCACGCTGCACGTTTACCCGAAAAAGTAGCCCCGCAGCGGTGGTTTAGTGGCTAAGGTACTCGGTTTCTGACCCGCAGGTCGTGAGATTGCATGACAGCTGCACTGGCTGAATTTTCGATGGAGGCGAAAATGTCGTAGGCCCATATGCTCGAATTTGGGTGCACGTTAAATAACCCCATGTGTTAGAAATTTACGGAGCCCTTCACTTTGTCTCTCATAATAATAATGTGGTTTTGGAGAGAGATAGAACCATTTAAATGGGAAGCTGGAGAGGTTTGTCTGGTTTTTCAATTGACAGGCTACTCCAGTTGCCGGGTCATGACAATAATATTGTCACGTTACTCTCGACAAACTTGATAAAAAATGGGCTCGTTTAGTCGACTACTCAAGCAGCGGCTCAGAGAGATCGTCTTTGTCTTCTTTCACTCTTCGATCTCACCCAAGCAAACCATGTGGCAATAGTCCCTCCCTTTGAAAGAATCGACTCGATGCTCGTAAATAAAAAAAAATGAAGGTATACACACGCAGATATAGATAACCAAAAGAGGGAGAGTGCCACTACTCGCAGCGCAAATGAGGAAGTTTCGCCAACGCTTGCGCCAAGCGCAAAAAGAAAAGGCATAAAAACACAGGAGAACACAAACAGCAGCAGCAACGCACTGTCACGGCATGTCGTAGCACGTGAAACCACAAGGGCTACTGTGTGAAGTAGGGCTTCAGCCGAACGACATGCACGGTTTCGGGCCGAAGCTGTCGACGAGAAGACGCTGCGCCGTCCGGAAATACCTCGTAGGTAAGATCTGTGATTCGTCTAAGAACCTTGTACGGTCCAAAATAACGACTTAGGAGCTTTTCGGATAAGCCTGGTCACCGGACAGGGATCCACACCCACACTTGGTCCCCAGGGTGGTAGGTGACATTTCGATGGCGGAGGTTGTAACGTCGTGCGTCTGCATCTTGTTGGTGACTGGTGTTTATGCGAGCTAGCTGACGAGCTTCTTCGGCGTATTGAGTGTATTGCTCAGCATCTTCAGCAAGTTCATTGCTTTGGTCGCACGGAAGCATCGAGCATGGTTCGCACGTTGCGTCCGTAAACAAGTCGGAAAGGCGGAAATCGCGTTGTTTCTTGCGTTGCCGTATTATAAGCAAACGTGATGTATGGAAGAATCTTGTCCCAGGTTTTATGTTGTACGTCCACGTACATTGACAGCATGTCCGCTATGGTCTTGTTAAGCCTCTCTGTCAGTCCATTGGATTGCGGATGATAAGCCGTTGTTTTTCGATGACTTGTGCAGCTCAGTTTAAAAATGTCCTCCATCATTCGTGCTGTAAACGACGTCCCTCTGTCCGTATTCACGCATGACGGGGCACCATGCCGTAGGACGATTTGGAGCACGAAGAACTGCGCGACTTCAGAGGCCGTGCCACGGGGTAACGCTTTTGTTTCCGCATAACGCGTAAGATAATCTGTCGCAACTATAATCCATTTGTTCCCAGAGGACGACAAAGGGAAGGGCCCGAGAAGGTCCATTCCCACGAGATCAAATGGTGTCCGTGGTGGTGCGATCGGCTGGAGCGGTGGTGCGATCGGCTGGAGCAGGCCCGCGGGTCTCACAGGCGAAGTCTTGCGGCGCTGGCACTCACGGCAGCCTTTCACATATCGATGTACACTAGTTGATAGTCGCGGTCAGTAATACTGTTGGCGTACTCGGGCGAGAGTTCGCGAATAGCCCAAATGTCCTGACGTGGGCTCGTCATGGCACGCAAGGAGGATTTCATCACGCATGTCGGTAGGAACAACGAGTAGGAAGGCTTTGTCGCTACCACGGGCGTTTTTCTTGTAAAGAATGCCTCTTCTTAGACAAAAAGAGGGCAGTTCGCGAGCAATGTGTTGAGGGACCTGAGAGTTGCGGCCTTCCAAGGAATCAATTACTGGGCGTAATTCATCGTCTGCCCGCTGCTTTGACATAAATTCGGAGTCACTAACTGCTCCGAGAAAGGCATCTTCATCTTCGGAGCCCCTGACAGCGTTCCCCACAGGTGCTCGAGAAAGCGCGTCGGCGTCTTCGTGTTTGCGTCCTGACCTGTACACAATCGTAATATCAAACTCCTGCAAACGCAAACTCCACCGTGCGAGACGGCCGGATGGATCTCTGAGATTTGCCAGCCAGCAGAGCGAGTGGTGGTCAGTCACCACTTTGAAGGAACGACCGTAGAGGTAAGGCCGAAATTTGGTCGTCGCCCACACGACTGCGAGGCATTCTTTTTCTGACGTAGAATAGTTGGTCTCAGCTCGAGAAAGAGTACGACTGGCGTAAGCTATCACATGCTCAACGCCGCCGTGTCGTTGTACAAGGACAGCGCCAAGTCCGACGTTGCTGGCATCTGTATGAATTTCTGTAGCAGCGTCCTCATCAAAATGGGCAAGAACAGGGGCTGTTTGCATTCTCTGTCGTAACTCTGTGAACGCTGTATCTTGTTCTGCGCCCCAAGTAAAGGGTACATCATCTCGGGTGAGCCGCGTAAGAGGTTCAGCTATCTTAGAGAAGTTGGCGATAAATCGGCGATAATACGCGCACAAGCCGAGGAAACGGCGTACTGCTCTTTTATCTGATGGAACAGGGAAGGCGGCGATAGCAGCAGTTTTGTCTGGATCAGGTCGCACTCCATCCGCACTAATGACATGTCCCAGAAACTTCAGCTCTTCATAGCCGAAATGGCATTTTTGGGGTTTCAGCGTGAGTTCAGCTGTGCGAATGGCTTCCAGAACCTTTCTGAGACGCTTCAGATGTTCTTCAAAGCTCTCGGAAAATATGACCACATCATCGAGGTAGACAAGGCAGCTTTGCCACTTCAAGCCAGCGAGAACTGTGTCCATCATCCTCTGAAAAGTGGCTGGTGCAGAACAGAGGCCGAAGGGAAGAACTCGGAATTCGTAAAGCCCGTCTGGAGTCACAAACGCGGTTTTTTCTCGGTCTCGTTCATCCACTTCAATTTGCCAATAGCCACTCTTTAGATCGATGGACGAAAAATACTTCGCACGTCGTAATCTGTCGAGGGAGTCGTCGACCCGTGGAAGCGGGTAGACGTCCTTTTTTGTGACGCTATTAAGCTTCCTGTAGTCAACACAGAATCGCAGCGTTCCGTCTTTTTTCTTCACTAGAACGACTGGCGAGGACCAAGCGCTGCTGGATGGTTGAATAATCCCGTCATCGAGCATCTCTTTTACTTGTGTCTGAATAGCCTCGCGTTCTTTGGCAGAAACGCGATAAGGCTGTTGCCGGATGGGGCGGACGTCATCGTCGGTAATAATTCGATGCTTCGTGAGGTGTTTGACGGACTTTAGAAGAAGAGGCGAAGCAAGATCTAAACTCCCTTAAAAGGTCGTGAAGTGCAGCCTTTCTCTCGTGTGACAGCGTCGAATTAATGTCGATGTGGTCTAGGAATTCCTCATCCTCATGCGTTTCCTCGGACGCGAAGCACTCCGTGACGTCGGCAACAGGTTCTCCATAAGCTAGGGTGGTTCCGCGGAAAAGATGCCGGTGCTCGTAATTGAAGTTCGTAGCTAGTATCGTTGACTGTCCGTCACGGACGCACACAACACTTCGGGCGGCGCATACACCTTGGAGCAGCAGAAGTGATAAGTTGCTTTCAGCCACCACGTCGCCGTCTTGGAAGTCTTCACAAGTGACTTCGATGGGAACAGTTGCTCGAGGTGGCAGCGTCACACTGTCGTCAGCAACACGCAGCGCAATTCTATGGCAGTTATTAGCGTCTCGATCTGTCGCGCCTTGAGTCGAGAAGGTAACGATGCGCTCACGGAGATTTATGATGGCACCGTATTCCCGAAGGAAGTCCATGCCGATAATCAGCTGACGCGAACAGTCGCGAAGAACGAGGCAGCTGAGCACAAATGTTGACGCACGAATTTTCACTCTTGCGGTACAGCGACCCAGCGGTGTTACAACGTGTCCTCCAGCTGTTCGAATTCGCGTTCCATTCCACGGCGTGATCACTTTCCTGAGATCTTTCGCTAGCCTCCCGCTGATGATCGAATAGTCTGCACCAGTGTCTACCAATGCACTGACCTGAAGACCGTCAACCAGCACAGGTATGTCGAGTGACACGCGGTCACTAGGTTCAGATGTGGATATCGGCTCTTCTTCGGCACCGCGATTATTCTCTGACGAAATGCCTTCGGCGTTGCGTGCAAGCGTCGATGGGAGGTCTTCCGCACTTTGAGTCCCAGCGACCTTGCCCCCGAAGGCCGCTGCCTTCAGTTTTCCCGACGAGGGCTTGGGGAGCGTTCCCGTGCCGTCACCCCGAAACGTGGCCCAGTGGCTGCGGGTCTCCTCGGAGATGGTGACCGCGATTGCCGTCGTGTAAAGGGTGCACGCTGTTGCGCGAGATACTCTTCGATATCCCTTGGCCTTTGACCAATTCGGGGACGAGGGGAATTGACGGAAAATCCGCGCAGTCCAAGTTGCCGGTATGGGCATTCGCGGTAAATGTGACCAGCCTCACCGCAATGATAGCACAGGGGTCGTCTGTCTGGCGTACGCCAGAGATCAGACTTGCGCGTCGGTGCACGGCGACTATCGATGTCCAAATCAGCGTGCGCTGACTGAATCGCGACTGACGGCATCATTGTCTGGATCGGAACGTATGGCATTGTCTGGATCGGGACTTGCGGCACTGTCTGGATCGGGACGTGCGGCATTGGCTGGATCGGAACTCCTTGACCCGAAAGAGGAGTGGCAGATCGCAAGGCTTCCGCGTACGTACGACGGCGACTGTCAGTAGACACAGGAGCCGTTTGCGGATCAACCGACGTGGGCGGAAAATGATGGGCGTGCAGCACCTGCTGGACCTCGTCCCGGATGACACTGGTGATAGAACCAACATCGATTTGCCTTGTCCCGTACATCTTTTCTATTTCTTCCCGGACGACAGATCGAATGATCTCGCGAATCCATTCGGGGCTCTTGCTCCCAGGGGTGGCGAAAATTTCGGGAGTTGAGGCAGCATTCACTTGACGGTCAAACTGGGCAGACCGTTGGTGCAGTACTCGCTCCATTGTTGCCGCTTCAGTGAGGAACTCAGCAACACTTTTGGGGGGACTGCGCACCAAACCAGCAAAAAGTTGTTCCTTCACACCACGCATGAGGTGGCGCAACTTTTTTTCTTCTGCCATAGCAGGATCCGCTCGCTTGAAAAGCCGTGTCATGTCCTCGACGTACATCGAGACGGTCTCGTCGGGCATCTGAATGCGTGATTGTAGTGCACGCTCCGCCCGTTCGCGGCGGTCGGGACTCCTGTAGGTCTCCAGGAGGCGACGCTGGAACTCGCGCCAAGATGTCAGAACATCATCCCTGTTCAAAAACCACGTCTTGGCACCGTCTTTTAGGCACGTGTACACGTTCCGGAGCTTCGCGGCATCATCCCAGTAATTGATCGCTGCGACACGTTCGAACTCACTCAGCCAGTCGTCAACATCTTCATGCTGCTCTCCGTGAAAGGGGCTAGGCATCAGCGGGTTCTGGACGGTGCAGTAGATCGGCGTGGAAGGTGTCGGAGCTTGCATGGGATCTTGTATCGAAGTCATAGTCGCTGCGTCAGTGGTTGGTGTCTCAGGCGGTAGGCCGCGTTGACGGCGGCTTACTCTATGAACAGGAGTGTCCACGGGTGCAGGGCTTGTGTTCCGGCTGCTGGACGGGGTCTTGGGCATCGGGTGGATTGTGAGACGTTGTACCCAGCACCTCCACCAGTCTTGTCACGTTACTCTCGACAAACTTGATAAAAAATGGGCTCATTTAGTCGACTACTCAAGCAGCGGCTCAGAGAGATCGTCTTTGTCTTCTTTCACTCTTCGATCTCACCCAAGCAAACCATGTGGCAATATATACAATGATAAACACACAACACATACAGTTACATACACGCATAAGTCACATAACACATAAAGTCCCTCACACGCACTGCACCATTTACAATGTTTTGTTCAAGCCTGTGACCCGTGAGAATGTCAGTAGCGGTTTTGTAGAGTCTAACGCACTGGAGGTGTTCTGCCATGGGCCTAGAATATTTTTCAACTCCATGTTTGTGTCCTGTTGTAGTTTGAAGGCCATCTTCAGAGACTGCCTCTGTGATGCGTATATCGTACACTCAGAGGGCATGATTGATGTTTTCAACGAGATTACATTGGGCACAAAATGCTGAGTCGGACAGTCCAATTTTGTTCCTGAAGTAGTTCGTATATGCAACGTTTAATCGGATGCGGTGTAAACACGTTTCATCTTGGCTGTGAAAATTTCGCGGCAACCCGAATTCACACGATGAATAGATCTTGTACAGAGGCCCATACTGTTGGCTAGAGTCTGTCCAGAGGGATCGCTGGAGGCGCCAGGCGTGTGCCGACACTAGCGTTGCTGCGTCTTGCCTCGAGAAAGGTATCTCGATGATTTCTGCAGAAGTGTCATGTCCAGCTTTGGTAGCGTCATCAGCCCGGACGTTGCCTTGTATTCCGCAGTGGGCAGGTATCCACTGCAGAACAATGCGATGATGGAGGTTACACGCTTTCTTGCGTAGGAATTGGATGTCCATGACGAGTTGGTCCTGTGTGCATGGAAAACTCAGCGACTGCAACGCTGCTCCTGAGTCAGTGAAGATGACCCAGGACTCGGCTGTCTGGTCCACGATGTAATTAATGGCAGCCCGCAGTGCAACCTGTTCAGTGGCAGTGACTGAGGTGCAGAGATGGTGACGTTGGCAGATGGAATCCAGAAGCCAATGGCGGATGTTGCAGACGTAACAGAGCCGTCAGTGTAAATATGACGATGAACTCTGCAGCAGTTTTCCGAATGATCTAGAGCGAAATGTCTGAGTGCTGGTCCGGTTGTGCGTCTTTTGCTCTTAAACCCAGGCACAAAGGCGACAATGTTTCACAAAGGAGTTTTTCCCGATAGATCTGCATGCATTGATGCTCTCTGATAGTGTAGCGGGAAGAGGCTCCACACAGGACTACTGTCTGAAGCGAGCGGATGATCCGGTGCTCTGGTTGCATAACGCAAGTAGACTCGAAGAGACTCCTGCTGTAGAAGAACAGAAGCTGAAAGGCGCCTACTTTCAGCAAAGGTTCCGATGCTTGATGTGTTCTTTGGTAGGCCAAGACACACCCTTAGGGCTTTTGCCTGGACTCCAGTCAGTGCCTGTATATCTGTTCGAGAAATTCTATGTATCGCAGGAATGCTGTAACGTAGAAGACTTTCGCAGAGAGTGGTATGCATCCGTAACATAGCAATAACGAAACAGCCACCGGCATTGCCTGATAGCGAGCGAAAGGTTCTCGCGTATGACGCAGCGTTTTTCTTTATTATCTGAACGTGGGGAGTCCAGGTCATTAGCCTGTCGATTGTGACTCCCAGAAACTTATGATTTGTCACGTACCGAATTGGAGAATGAGCTACGTTTAATGTGTAGCGTGAGGAATCACGCCTCGTAAATTCAATGGCGGCACACTTTTCTGGTGACATCATTAGACCTGGTTGAAGCCAGAATTTTTCGATAGAGTTGAGTGCTTTCTGCAGTCTTGCTCGTAGAACACGTCGGTTGAGACCACTGATCTATATACGAATGTCATCTGCGTAAAGTGACATTTCTACCGATGCAGGGATGAACTTCTCTAGTCCGATGAGAGAGATGTTGAATAAGGTTGGACTGAGGACACCGCCCTGTGGAACTCCTTGATGCACTGTGTGTGGAGTTGTGTCACCTTCTTTTGTGGACATGTAGACTGTCCTGTCGCTGAGATAGTCCATGATCCAGCGGTACATACGACCTCCTACACCAAATGACCTCAGGGCGTGTAAGATAGACTCATGAGTCACGTTATCGAACGCTCCCTTCACGTCTAGGAATAAAATGATAGTGATGTTTCCGGTTGCTTTGTTTAACTTTACGCAGTTGATGAGATTGATTATATTGTCAATGCTGCTGCGATTTTTTCTAAATCCAGACATTTGTTGGGGTATGCATTCTTGTTCATAAGCAATCACTTTAGGCGTATCGACACCATCTTCTCCATGAGCTTCCCTACGCAGCTGAGAAGAGCAATGGGGTGATAGGAGTTGAGTTCCGTGGGAGGCTTGCCATGCTTCAGAGTAGAATAACACGAGCTAGTTTCCAGGGAGGCTCAAGACGGGCGCTCTCCCAGCTGGCATTAAATATGGCAAGTCGACGCATCTTTGCCTTTTCGCCTAACTGGGTTAACTCAGCGTGGCTGACACATTCAGGTCCAGGAGATGACGCCTTGTTCATCAGTGCCAAAGCCCCAAAAAGTTCCATGATAGTAAAAGGTTCATCTACTTCAATGGTGCTTGGTGGCGTTGAAACTCGTCGTGATGCACGAGGTAACGTTGCCAGAGCTGGTGCAGATATCTTAGAGCAGAAAGCCTCCGCCATGTCCAACTAGCTGCTGTTATGAGACAAAGCGACTGAGCTGAAAGGGTGCAGTTGGGTCGGTGGGGTTTTAACGCTACGAACAATAGTCCATATTCTTGACAGTGACTTTCTTGGGTCTATTTTTGAACAGAAGAGCCGCCATTGTCTCTTATCTAGCTTGTCCAGGTGGCGTTCAATTCGTTTTTGTATTCGCCTGGCTTCTTGAATGTCATCTGCAGACAATATGGAGTTTAACTTGTACGTATACTTCCTTACAATGACGTGTTACCGGATACCGGTTTGCGTTTACCGTCATACCGGAACGAATATTTTTCTACGTTTTAGCTCCTCATGCGTTAACGTCTACGTACGTACGTAAATGCGTGTAATCCCTCCTCACCCCCATCCCTTGTGAGCTACTGCTGAGGTGTCGCACCCTGATGCAGACAGGGTGCGACTCTTCTTTTCCTTTCTATAGATAAACACTTCCCCTTTACGTTCTCGCAAACCATAAATGGTAATGCTACCTGCACATAAACTGCATTTAACTTACATATGACTGCACCACCATTGTGGTGAAATCCCGAAACGTTCTTTTATCGCGTACAGTATCCTCGTATGCTTAAAAGGGTGACAAATACAAGGCTACTGCAACGATGGTGTCGACATCTTGTGGCACTTTGTGCAAGCACAGTCATGAACGCGTTGGCTTACGCGTATTGTTTTTGGAGTGAAAATGTTTAATTAAGTAACTCATTTGTAACAACGCCGCTGCGCAGTTTTTTGAGCAGATGTACACTGCATGATGTTTTCGCAATCACATTTTTGTGATTACCTGGTTCACTATTGCCCCGCTAGCAGGCGCCGCCTATCCAGCTTGTTGGATAGGCGGCAAAAAAATAATAATCGATGGAGAAGTTCCCGATGGATGGAAACTTAGCAGGATGAGCATGATCTATAAAGGAAAGGGGACAAAGGAGACATAAACAACTACCGTCCCATAACAGTGACATCAGTGGTCTACAGGCTGGCGATGCAGATTATAAAGGAAAGACTACAGGCATGGATAGATGAGGGGGTGCGGGGGAACTGCAGAATGGGTTTCGGAAACACAGGGGGTTGGAAGACAATCTGTTCTCACTGACGCAGTGCCTCGAAATAGCAGAAAAGGAACACAGGCCCCTGTGGCTAGCATTTTTGGATATCAAGGGAGCGTACAATAGCGTGGTTCAACAGGAATTGTGGTGAATACTGGACACACTAGGAGTGGAAGATGTAGTCACTAATTTTTTAAAGGAGATCTATTAAAGTAACAAGGTAGTTTTAAAGAGAGAAATACGGGTATCTAAGCCCACAGAGGTGAAACGGGGGCTTAGGCAGGGGTGTCCTCTGTCACCATTGTTATTCATGATGTGTCTACAAAGATTAGAGGCCAAATTAGAGGGAAGTGGACTGGGCTTAAACCTCTCTTTCGTCAAACAAGGAAAACTCATTGAACAGGCACTACCAGCATTGATGTACGCAGATGATATAGCGCTAATGGCCGACAACAAGGAAGATTTCCAGAGATTGGTGGACTTCTGCGGTAATGAGGGAGATAGGTTAGATTTCAGGTTCAGTAAGGAAAAATCAGCAGTCATTGATTTTAATGACAATGAAGGTATTGAGCTTATAATACAGGGGGTCACGCTAAAGATAAGAGATAAATACAAATATCTGGGCGTATAGATAAGCAATGGGGCCGATTACCTAAGGGAACACTAAATATACGTGTTGACTAAAGGTGACAGGAATGCAGCGGTAATGAATAACAGGGAACTGTGGAATTACAATAGGCATGATGTTTTCAGAGGAATATGGAAAGGGGTGATGGTTCCTGGTCTGACGTTCGGCAATGCGGTCTTGTGCATGAGGTCAGAAGTTCAAGCAAGATTAGAAATTAAGCATCGTGGAATAGGTAGGCTTGCCTTAGGAGCTCACGGGAATACACCAAATCAGGGAGTACAAGGTGATATGGGATGGACATCATTTGAGGGCAGGGAAGCTAGCAGCAAGATAAAATTTGAGAAGCGATTGAGATAAATGGGGGAGGAGCATTGGGATAGGAAGGTATTCAGCTACTTGTACATAACGAATGTCGATACAAAATGGAGGAAGCGAACCAAGAAATTGACTGGTAAATACTTAGAAAACAGCAGTTGGCCAAACCAAAATCAACTATTGGTTAAGAAGTAAGTGAAGAAAACAGAGACTGACATGTGGAGAATGGGCATGATTAAGAAGTCCGCACTAGAGATCAATAGAACTTTTAAGCAGGGAATTGCCAAGGAAAGGATCTATGATAATACTCGGGGTAGTTCTCTACTGTTTACGGCCAGGACGGGAGTATGGCGAACAAAGACATATCGGGCCAAATATGAAGGGTCAGACACGGTATGCAGTGCGTGTGGAGAGGAAGAAGAAACTGCCGAGCACTTGATAATGTTCTGTAAAGGGCTTCACCCTGTAGTATAGGTTGATGGCACAGAGTTTTTCAAAGCATTGGGGTTTAGGGACAGTGAGGGCAAAATAGATTTTAAGCGGGTAGAATTAACTAGAAGGAGGTTATCTGATTGGTGGCTAAAGTCAAGGCACGAGTGAAAATTGAACCCTTCGCTGCAAAGTACGAATCCTCAACCTCGCTATTTAAGGAAAAAAAATAAATCTAGTTTTTGGTTCATTAAGTATTACGGCTTGGTGGCGCTAGCCACCGCTCGATCTAAAGGGTACAGCCATATCCATTCATTCATCCATCCATCCATCCATCCATCCATCGTTGGAAGTTTCCACGTTTACGGCGTCTATGTCCTAGGCCATTTTAGCTTTGGTAATCCGACTGAAACAATGTAATGGCTATTGGAGCTCGCACTTCGGCTTATTTCAACTGAATGGTCGAGTCCCCGCAATGCACATACCACGAGTTTCGACGAACAAAGGGGAATTCGCGAGATAGGACGGGAAACGTAAACGTTTAAACCCGATCCGGCGGGAAACGTAAAGGTTTACGTTCCGTAAAGACCCGCGCATGCGCAGATTCTATCCGGTATCCGGCAACACGGTAACGTAAATAAGTATACGTGCAAGCGCAAAGCCCCTAATGTCCTACGAGCACGTCTTTCAGATCGGCGACGAATAGCCTGCAGCCTCTCATACTCCACGTCGACCGTTGAGTGAGTTTGAGGTGGTTCTAGATGCTTGGTGCTGCTTTGTTTTGCACGATTCAGAGCAGCCACGAATTCCTCATACGTCATTTCAGATGGCTCTGCGTCTTCGACTGCAACGTTATATGCATCCCAGTCAGAGCACCGAATCCGCCTTCGCTCTGTGTTTAGCGTAGGATAGGCTAATGAGATGTGGGTGGGAACGTGGTCACTCCCATGACTTTCGATATCAGCAAACCAGATGGCCATAGACATGAGGCAGGTGGAGATCATGGTGACATCCAGGGTGCTGCATCAGTCATTCTTAAAGAAGGTTGGCTGTCCATCATTAATATTAACCAGGTTATTTCGATGTGCGATGCCGAAAAGGCGTCTACCGCGCACTGAAGTCCTCCTCCTGCCTCAGGCTAGGTGACGTGCATTGAAGTCTCCGGTTAGTATGTGAGGTCCAGGTGTTCCATCTATTATGTTCTTCAGTCTGTCCACATCGAATGTGGTTCGAGGTGGTATGTATGACACAATCACAGTAAATACCAAAGTGTCCATCTTCACTGTTACTGCAATTCATTGGATGCGTCAGCTGATATGTGGTGAACATTGAAAGTTAAATCTTTGCGAACAGCTAAATGAACTCTACTGACATCCGTTCCTTTCGATAAGACTGTGATGGTGTATCCTGAAAGACGTATGCCGGTGCGCAGCCGGGACCCTGAGATGGCAATCACCGGAAAGCGGTGCTTGTATACAAATTGTCTGAAGTCGAAAAGACGACAGCGGATACAGCAGGCATTCCATTGAATAATGGTTGTCTTTTCTCTAATGTTCTTCCGACTGGGTGGCTAGGCCGTTGACGCCATTGTGCCAGAACAGGACACAGAAAATCAAGCAGTGCCAATATAGATCTAACCACCGGGGAGGACATTGGAGCGAGGAAGCTGCGTATAGCGTCGACAAGTGCAGATAGCAATAAGTATATGTTTCCATTAACTTTTCGAGCGCTGTACTTGTCGAACGCCAAGAAGTTCGGGCCTGTGACTCGTTCGACTGGCCAGACGTGCGCTTCTGAGCACTTCGTGTGGAAGGAGCTGGATCTGATGGACGTGTCGGTAGAGACGGGAACTCAGTTGTGTCCTCGACCCGTCGCGGATTTGCTGATGTTCGTTTGTCTACTGTGGGTATCATTTCTTGGCCAATACTTCCAAGTTTTCGTTGACGGTTTCTGTTCTGTTTATGTACCGCATCATTTGCCATTTGGTATTCCCAACATTGTTTTCCACCTTTTAGTTGTGAATTCGCTTCTTTATGCGCAGAATGGGGCAGTGAGTGGACGTAGATTCATGTTTTTTCTTGCAGTTAGGACACTGTGGCTCCTCATTTTCACATGCAGATCGATCATCGTTGCCACCACAGCGAGAACACCGTGCCTGTAACCTGCAGGCACCAGCAACATGGTCGAAACGCTGACACTTGGTGCACTGTCTCGGAGCCTGAATGTACTTGTACACTCGGTATTGTGCATAGCCTATGATTATGTGTGCAGAAGCGCTTTTCGTGACAAACACATTGCGGACGTTTTCTGACGCTCTCAGCCACCTTACAGACCTGACGGGAGCTTTTCGAAGAAGGGAAGCGAGGATGTCTGCTTGATTAAGGTCTACTGGAACTCCCTTGATGACGCCTACTGCGCAGTTGCACGGTCATGGTTCGCAGGCTTGTACAAGTACTTCTGCAATGCTTGAGATCTTCAGTAGACGTTCGGAGGCGTCTGCATTATGAGTATCTACAGCCAGAAGATTCAGACGGTAATTTGACCGTACTTGTAGTACTCTATCTGGAGCTGCTTCTTCGAAGCCTGCTTTCAACGCAAGTGGATTGAATCGTGTGATAACATGCTCTGGTTTTTTGGTTTGAATATAATGATCAAGTTCGGCTTACGTGTGTTTTCTGCTGGCAGAGAGTTAGGTGGCATGTGAGACCTCTTCGATACGTGGCAGCGTTTGTTAGGTGGTACATCAACGTGTTTTTTCGAGCCATTGGAAAAAGGCGCGGTAGCATCTATGTACGTAATAGTGGCAGAGGATACAGACATGTCCGAAAAGTCATCATCTGGACCCTCAGGCAGATTGATGTCGAGACCGGAGGCACGTTCTACGGGAGGGCCTTGGCCAGGTGGTAGCGAGAGACTTGCAGAAAAAAACAGTATATCTCTAACATGTAGCCGTTGGAGGCTGCTTCCCTGAGCCAGGGGTTGTCCCGATGCTGATTACCACCACTTCCACTTGATGTGCTTGGTCTGGCGTGGTACCAGGCTGAAGCTCAGGAGGCTTCGGCGTGTGCGGTCCCTGGGGCACCACACCCCTTGCTGAGACCATGTCCGACGCTCAGAAATTCAATGTGCAAGAGGAAGCGCAGGGAGGCACAAAAAATAAGACAAAAACTACGCGAAGACGAACGAAGCAGCACAGCCACCACGCAAAACCACGCAGGTGGTTATGGGATGCTAAACCTCATATACCAATACCCAAAAAAGTAGTTTATGTGCACCAAATTTCCGGAAATTCTAGCCAGAACCACTCCTAGCCCAATCGGTGAGCCTAGAACACAAATTGTTTGTCAGAAGGCGCCCCTGTGCATGTGAACTGTTGCATGAGGTGATGAGTGCCCGAGAACTGCACCGATGATTATGAAACAGCCTAATGCGAATTCTGAGCGCTACTTCGTGCTGTGAAACAAAGAATGAACTTTCGCTTTGGCTTCAGAGGAACAGGAATACTTCAACATCATCGCGTGAGACATTAGACAGCTTTAGTTTAGCGGGCGTGATGGCCTAGCGCACGCATCGCTCGTAAGGGAGCCCGGCTGCATATGCGCTGTACGCAAGAGAGATGCCTGGCTTTGCGTACGCGAGGGATGCGTACACTAGATCCCGGCTCTCAGGTTGCGCATGCTACAGCCGATGGATACCTTAGCAGTAGCTCTCGCGAGATCTCGAACAGCCGAGTCCAAAACAGACAAGATGGCTGCGACCGACAACACTACGGTGGTCCTGGCAGCGAACGAAGTCCGTGTGAATTTCGATGCATTTGACTCTCAATAAGTAACCTGAAGCCAACAAGTGAACAGTTGCAGTGAATTGTGATCCCTGCTAAGCTATATTTGGACGATTGGAAAATGTCATTCATTAAGAAGCAGGAGCGCGATAGGGACGGGAAGCACCTTGACAGATTTGTGGGTTGTGTACGGGGTGTCGTAGGCGTGATTCCTTTGAACTGTGGTGGTTGCTGCGTGTGTCTAACCGAAAAGTGTCTGAATGACCGCCTGCAAAAGCCTTGCAAGTGTTAGAAAACAAAGGTTTGTTCTGGTCACTCATTTAGCGTGCATGTGGATGTGCGTGCACGTTCTACGAAGCTCAGGTGATTTTTATCGCACACGGTGCTCCCTACATTGTGAAAGCAACTTTCAAGGCACGTGAAGAATGACAGTTGAAGACGCCACCTTCGACTGGGGGCATTTAGTATTTAGCGTTGAGCTACCCTAGTTTGGTTCTTTTTTTTGTCTAGTAATTTTAGAAAACGTCTGTAGCAAACAATAAATGTTAAATTCGCAGTAAGCGATCGTCTTCACCGTCCCTCTCCTTGATGTTGCCATTTGACCTATAACCTCAACCCCCCAAACCAGCACTCGCCCTCGAAAAATATGCCTTGTCTCATGCCTTGTGTGTTGCGTCGACGAATATCGGTTATTACAACTTCTTGCCTCTCTACGAGATGTTATGAAGCACACTCAAAGCCAGGCCTGTTGACACTCAGGTGCAGTACACGTTTCAGATGTTGCGCACGGTAAACTAATGCTGTAGCACGCAACCTTAAACGTAGCGTACATGCTGTAAAAAAAGGAGCTGACGGGGATACCTTTACACGCCCGGAACGTCCACAGTCAAACGGAGTTGCTCGTGAAATCTTGGCATGTCTCATGTCTTGACTCGTGTTAACTATGGTTGTCTATTAGATGCGGAGCATCTTATACTCGCGCCTTGTAGTGCGCCGTCCGCGTCGTCCGCGCCGTCCACACCGCTTCTCGAACATTCGACAGCTGACGCGCGCGCATGCGCCGTCGCGCCGTCGCCCACTCTTCCACCATCTGTGCATCCCTTCCTCCTCTACACACCGCGCGCGCTTCACTCCTCCACCATCTGTGCACCCTTCCTCCTCTACACACCGCGTTCGACATCTACAATTCTCCTGATTCTCCAGTGGACGCGCATGTGGCGTCGCGCTTCGAGAACATTCAACAGCTGACAGTGCATGCGCCGTCGTGCTGTATATATACTCAAGGTCGGCGCTCGCTCGCTCAGTTGCCGCTCGTCGGTTGGTTTGTACGGCGCGTCGACGTCCAAGGTCGCGGTGAAATGAATTCCAACGAATCCACAAACACAATGATCGACGTCCCTTCGACCAGCGCCGCCCTTTCGCATACGTGTGTACGTGTTCACTCATTTAACACCCCCTCCTACAACCACGTTAACCAATTTAGCCATCGACCCAAGTAAGTCGCAATTTAACACCCCATTTCACAACCACGTTAACCAATTTAGCCATCGACCCAAGTAAGTCGCACTTTAACACCCCGTTAACCAATTATATGGTCCGCATCCTCCTCAGTGTTCCCCCGAGGGAAGCTGCGGGCAATTTTTTGTAGTTTATTCCCTAGTCACTAGGTGACACCAAGTAGCACTCCAACATATATGTTTTGGCGTTTAGGCGCAGTCCATGTGTCCAATGTCGCACATGCTAAACTAGTACAATAGGAAGTAGCCTCAGCTGTAACGTACGTAGCGTGCTAGCCGTTGCGTACGTACCACCTTGCGCGCGCTAAACTAAAACTCTCTATTCACCACTGTAAAATGTCCTCAGGCACATGCGGCATATACTATTAAAAAGTGTCATCAATAATGCCTCATTTTCAAAGTATTCAAATGGCCACTTGGTGTCTCTATAAGGCAATATGCGCACCACTTGCGTATTTCTACAGCCTGTTGATGTGGCTGGTTATGCTGCAGCTGATTATGAACTATGCCTGAAGCTATTGTAAAGGGTAGAACGTTTTCAAACACTAACACATTACGCAAATATATTGTGCAATGCCTGGTGTGACTCCACACTTCTGAGCACAGTTATAAGCAATTATGCGACTTCTCGCCGAATATGACACATTTATAGAGTATTTTTTCGTAGAAGCACCACTACTGCAGGGGATCTGTGCTAGAGTGGTTGACTGCAACGCAGCTTCCCTAGGTTTAATCCATATGCCAGCACAAATTTTGTGTGTTACTATCAATCAGGAGTTTTCACTCACAAAAACACCGGCGATGTCAACACCGGAATTTCTGCGACACGTGCTTTTTATATATATCTATTCTGTGTCACGTACAGCTAATATGTTGTTCTATGAAGTGCTTTCATATTTTCGCTGCTCGTTTTGAAACTGTGCACGCACTCGACAAGCTCTCCACAATGCAAGCTCATTGACAACTATTTATTATTTCTCAGTTGCGAAACGGAAACTTTCATGCTTAATGCTTTAATTTGTTATCACTGGCTAGCTAACCTGAAAAACAACAAGTACACTTCATTTGATGGTGAAAAATTGTAAACTCACCATTATCGAGAGTAAGGCTAGGAATTCGTTCAAAACTTTATCCTTTCGCTTTGCAGGTTCTTCTAGCGACACTAGAAACACGAGCCTCTCGTTTTGTATGCTGTGGATGCCAGAAACGTACATCAAGGAACCACCGAATTGCTGCGTCTTCCTTTTCCTCATTCTGTGTGGGCAAGGTATTCAAGTTTCTGATAAATCATGCATCAGGGCAAATTCGACCAATACTCATGCTGCTCAATAAAGTTGAAGACTTCTATGGTACGAAGTGTGTCTTTTTTGTTAAGTGATTTGAAATTGCTTTTAAGAAGCTCGTAAGTGTGCCTGTGTGGCGTAGTGACGTTAACATGGGTCGACTTCCTCCGACTACAATGATGTGCGTGATGTACAGTTATGATAAACTTAAAGGGCCTTTTGTGTAGGCTTTCGGAGGTTGCGAACAGAAACAGTCTGCTACAACACAATTTTTGGTTCTCTGACACTTCCATCGTACCACGAGGGTCAGCCATTTCAAGAACGCGCACGTCTAAAAACGCGCTCGGCTGGTATATTCTGCAAGTAAATTAGAACTGCGTTTTTAGGGCGCAATAATTTTCTTGCGTTTGGTAATAATAAAATAATCAGGCGCTTTTTCTGAAGTCGCCAATTTGGTCCTGCGCGCCATTATTTTACGCCATAGCGCCCAACGTGTGCTTCATAGTGCTCGCGGCAAGACATTACTGTCGCACTTTCTTGCGTCCTCCATCCCTCTAACACCATCTACAAGACCAAATCAGCGTATCATCCGCAAACTGATGGTCTGACAGAGCGTTTTCACCGAACTTTGACCGACATGATCTCCATATATGTTCAACCGGATCACAAAAACTTGGACACTGTACTTAATTTCGTCACGTTCGCATATAGTACCGCCATACAACGTACGACCAAATACAGCTCGTTTTTCCTCATGTATGGTTGTGCATGAACTTTTGTTCTGGACACCACCTCTTAGTCCACATCCTCTGTTTTATCATCGTTTTTTCCAGAAGAGTTTGCTGCCCTCGTCGCCCGCTGCCTTGATATTGCCCGTGCCAACACTGCTACGTTTCACTTCAAGAGGTTAAGTCGACATTGATGCGAAACGTCGAATTGTTCTTTTCCGCACAGGTGACGAAGTCCTTCTGTGGACACCTGTTCATGCACCTGGACTCTGCGAAAAAAATCATTCATAGATATCTCGGTCCATACACCATGATGAAATGAACCTCTGACGCCAACTATCGCGTCGCTCCTGTCAGCGAGGCTCCTGATCATCGTCGCCGCACCACCAAAATTGCTCATGTCTCTCTTTCTCGAAAAAAAAAAGTTTGCAGCATATCCACGGAGTGAATGATGGAGAGTGGGGCGAAGCATTCATCCGTCCATGCGTCCATCTGTGTGACCGTCCATGTGCCTGTTCATGCGCCCATCCCTGCGTTCGTTCATGCATCCGCCCCTGTGTCCGTTCATGCGTCCATCCATGCATCTGTCTTTGTGTTCGTTCGTCCATCTATTCAACACTCCAAGTCCCACCATCTCGCATCTTTTTATCATATAATCCCCATATAGAAGCACCGCCATTCAGTGGACATTCCAAGGACTAAACGAGAGGTGGCACACGCACACTTTCTTACGGCTTGCGCTTCGGGTCTACTTCCCACCTTCAACCACCTTGAGTTCATGGTATACACTAGTTCACTGTATTCATGGCACTGCGGCCCAATGCTCGCTAAACTTTTCTAAATCCAAGGAGGTTACGCCCAGCGAGTATAACGTAGCAATCTTTTTTTGTCAGATAGTTCTCAAAGTACATGCCAGTGGCTGCTAATGTGAAATGAGAGACAGGAGGATTCAGCATTTAATTTCTTACGGCTTGCGCTTCGTATCTGCTTCCCCCCTTTAACCACCTCGAATTCATTTATGGTATATACTAGTTCATTGTATTCATGGCCCTGCGGCTCAACGCTCGCTAAACCTTTCTAAAACTAAGGAGAAGAATTTTGCGATCTTATACTGAGAAATGGAGAGACCGCCCAAACTAGTGAATATAAATCCTCAGCATAATCAGCTTCGGCGGTTGTAACAAAGTTCTCTGCGATCAATTCATCAGATCTGGATGACAGCTTCACACCAGAGGAGCTCCAATATGTGCTGTCTTCAGTAAAACGAACAAGTTCACCAGGAACAGATGGAGTTACATACGCTGCTCTTGCTAATTTGTGCAAAAAAGGAAAATTACACCTGTCGGACATCTATAATAAAAGTTGGCAAGAAGAAAAAGTTCCGGAAAGTTGGAAGATATCAAAAGTAGTACCGTTGCTAAAGCCAGGAAAAAGCCCGATGCAGTTGGACTCGTTTAGGCCGGTTAGTTTGACAAGTTGTTTTTCGAAAGTGATAGAAAAAATGATCAATGAACGAATTTTATGGTGGCAAGACATAAAAAAACTACTACCAGAAAGCATAGCCGGCTTCAGAAGAGGTAGATGCACAATGGACTGCATTTTGGATTTGGTCACAGATGTGGAAAACCAACGAACGCAAGGAAACATCACTGTCGCTGTATTCTTTGATGTCCACCGAGCAAACGACACAGTGAATCACGTTCACGTTCTGGAAGGCCTGGCGTTACAGGGATTTAAGGGTAAAATACTGCGTTGGATCGCTGACTTCCTGAAGCACCGGAAAATTTTTGTAGTTACGCAGGAGGGCCCAACGTCAGAACATGTCGTCAACCAAGGAGTGCCACAGGGCAGCGTACTAAGCCCTACTCTCTTTAATGCAGTCATGGCGCAGCTCCCGTATAATCTTCCACCTAACATCAGATGTTTAGTAAATGCGGATGATATAAGTATATAGACGTCTGGTCTATCGTTTTTGGATGTACAACAAACTCTACAAGAAGAATTAAATTATGTAGATCATTTTCTAAAATAAAGAGGTATGGCACTGAGTCTGGCTAAAACAGCCATACTTCCGTTTACATTAAAAAGACCTGGAAATTTCCAGATTATTCTGCAAAATCAGCGTATTCAAATGGTTAAACTCATAAATTCTTGGGAGTAATTTTAGACCGGAGACTAACGTGGTCGCCTCATGTCCAGTCCCTTGAACAAAAAGTGAATCAGGCCATTCGAATCCTCCGGCATCTCTGCGGGGCCAAATGGGGTGGTACTACAGAGTCGTTATTAGCCCTACATGTTGCCTGGATACGCCCCATCGTAACTTACTCACTGCCTCTGCTGCACGGACTCCCAGCCTCCACCGAAAGGAGACTTCACTTGTTATTGGCAAGAAGCTTGAGGGTATGTATGGGTTTACCACGGTCAACGTCCAGTGCTTTAGTGTATGTGGAGGCTCGAGAGCCACCTTTGGCAGTACTCCGAACTCTAGAAACATCTCGAAAGTTATTTAGAATTTTCACGCAACATGAAAGTCATTTTTTATCTAATGCACTAACACAAAGGACGGCAACGAGACTACAGGATACTATATCATCATTTCAAGCAGTAGTACCAGAATTTAAACAATGGAAACCTTCAAAACCACCTTGGACGCTGCCACGTCTCAACGTTATCCGTGAAATGGACGGCATAGAGAAGAAAGCAGACATAGCACCTCTAGTAGCGGCACAGTTGGTACTTTACCAGCTTCATGTAATGCATAAAGAAAAAACGAAGATATATACAGACGGATCATGCACAGAAGAAGCGTCAGCCTGTGCGGTCTTTATACCCGAAATTCAGAAAAAGAAGATGAACAAATTATCGCACAAATCTTCATCGACGACAGCAGAATTGGTGGCTATCTTTGAAGTAGTTAAGCTTATCTGTGAGAATCCCGAGCCATGAAAATGGGTGATATGGACTGATAGCAAACCTGCGCTTCAGCTAATCAGAAATGTGAGATCACCTTACAAAAATGGTGAAATAGCACAATGTATCGCAGAAACTGTGGAATATGCCTCATCGCAGGGTCACAACATCGTATTCCAATGGATACCCTGCCACATTGGAAAAAAGGGAAATGAAGATGCTGATAGTCTCGCGAAGAAAGCATTGAAGGAAGGACGGGATTGCACAATCCCTATGTCTGGGGCAGATATTCGACATTTTATATCGCAAGGAGCTAAACATTGTTTGATGGAGAAGTGGTTTGAAAGCCCTAAATCAAAGGAAACGGTACTTTATGAAATTAATCCACACAGAAAATTTTCCATAGCGACAGACCTCCCACGACACCTACAGACATTGATCCACCGACTTAGATTTGAAGTAGCATACACAAACAGCTTCTTGCTCAAGATACATCGATCCAACTCACCGGAATGCCATTGTGGTCATGCAGAAGAAAATGGTCGCCATATTCTTTTGGAGTGCGCTGAATACGCGAATGAAAGAGAAAAATTAAAGAACAAATTATCAAGTTTGGACAGACGGCCCCTCACGATAAAGAAACTACTTGGACCATGGCCTGAGATGCATCTCCAGAAAAAGGCAATAATCTTCCTGACAGATTTTTAGTGGAGACCGGACTGGACAAGTGCCTATGACTGACAGCCAGAGATGGGTATTATGTAAAATGTGGTCATGTATATACTGACATTAGGTGTAAGGTGTACGTGTAAGTAGTTTATGACTGTGTGAACTGCGTGAAGAAAACTGTGTATTGGCATGTTATTTGAACTGGTTTCAGTGTACTATTATGTGTTTTTTTCTTTTCCGTATGGTTAATTTTTGAGTACCGTTCTGTATTATTATTTTATTTTTCGCTGCAGAACTTTGTGATATGAAGTAGCCGAGGCAATAGGCACCTCAACCTCTCCACAGCAAAACAGTTCGAACAGAACAGCACAGAACAGAAGGAGGTTACACCCAGCGAGTATAATGTAGCAACCCTTTCTTGTCCAATAGAGCTCAATGTACATGCAAATGGCTGCTAATGGGGATCGCAGCGTGCGCGTTGACTAAAAGCCGAATGATCCTGTCTCTCATTCCCCATTAGCAGCCATTGGCATGTACATTGAGCACTATTTTTTATTGTAAAACAACGCACAGAAGAAATCTCTCACCGGCACCACCTTGGAGGTCAAATGTTATACCTTGCAGGTCAAAGCGTAAGACTGGTTACATACTACGACAAGACGCGGGACGAGCGGGAGCCGCTATAAGGAGCTTCGCCCCTAAAAACATATTGCCACGTTTCTTCCTCAAATTTTCTTATCACCCGGTTGCGCTGCACACAGTTCTCAGCGCAACCACGCCTACACTGTTCGAGAAGCTTCAGGACTGCAGTACATTATTTTGTCAAGATGCCCACTTCGTGAACATTTCAGATTATTCTGGAGCCCACGTCGCCGCTAGCTATAACACTTGAATGTTCGATGGCCAATGTATAAAAGCCGACACGCTTCACCGCTTGTCAGTTGATCGACAGCCGAAGCTCCATTCACCGCTATCAGTGCAAGACTGCTACTGTAGACTGCTACCCGTGCACTTGAGGAGAAGGTGCTATGAACTCTGGTGCTCCTTGGTGCCACACAGCCACCCCTGAGAAAATGTCCGAGTTCTACCATGCATAAACGTCGGGATTTCAAATTTAAAAATAAATATAAATTAATTTACTGTAATGCATCAGGTAGGGTCGCTTTTCAAATGTTATTTCTTTCCCATTTGGACAGAACTCTGTCGAATGTTCACATTTAAAAGGATAACTTTTTCAGAGATAAGTATTGCGTGAATGGTTACATATCTTTAGAAATCACTTAGACATTTTTAATGAGTGTGACATAAATAAGTCCAGCCTTTTGTTTCTCGTTTTTGGCGCTGCAGTTTCTTAAGAGAGCGTGCGCAACCGCATTCAAGCTATGAAATTCACCTGTTGAACATGACGACATTTTTTGCACAGTTTTTTTACACATCAGCTAGTTGGAAGCACGCAACAAGTCTAAAAGCACTTTTTTTATTTTGGTCTCTTCTTCCCTTCGTCCTTCTATCACATATATTCATCGCTCAGATGCTTCCCGCTTGCTACACGCCGCACAAATGGGCACGCGTGTTTGGGAGCAAAGCTGTAAATGACGAAGTGGACGAAAAAAGAACGCGTGCTGCTTCACGATAATGACACTTTTTGATCGCGATATTTTACGACGACGTAGAACACTTTCACTGTTAAAAATCAGGTCATATGTTTTATTGAGACAGTGACATTTTTTTTTGGCCAGCTGTGCACGCGTATCAAGCAGACCTTCGACCCTACTTTTGCGTAAGATGCTCGTGAAGGAGGCCACGAACGTAGTTCGAAAAATATTGCATGTTTTCAGGATTTACTCCTGGTTCCATAACCATCTACAGGGAGCTCATTTAAGGGGCGAAATAGTAGACATAACATACCTGATCTTCGCTGCTCAACTCTGCGGGTGATTCTCCGCGGAAAATTGACATCTCCCGTGGCTGCCGAAGCCGGTTCAATGTACGCGGCAGAGGCGCAGCATCATTCTTGTGGTCAAAGACTGCCTGATGTTTTTGGCAAGAAGCCTGTATGGTGGTTGTTATACGTTTTGCGACAAGTCCGCCGAACCAGGAGGGCTTTGGTGCTTCGTTCTTCGCTGCTTGGCCATGCCTACTGTTATGCGTGGGCGCCCGGAACATTAACAATTCAGCAAGTTCACCAAGTATCACTTATTCGTAATGTTGAAGAAAGTGGCGCTACCACGTGATAGACGAAGTCCTTGATTGGCGAACATGTGCTCAGGAATGTGCTAGGCATGACAACGTAAACGAGTACACTGTACACAGATAGCCGTGACCCGTATAGTCGGCTTTCGGTAATCTCCTCGTCAATAAAATGCGTTGGCTTTGATGCGTGACTTATCTAATGCTCCAGTCGTAAAGCTTCCGAACATCACAATGCGAGTGAAGGCCGATTACATAAAAAGAAAGACTATTTTTGTTTAGGTATACCACTTTATGCATGTCAGCGAAATTTGATATTCAGATATATTTAGAACATCGGCATGTTTAGGATTCTTTTTACATAATTTCTCTTACTTCAGTTTTGGAATGTTTCTTTCCCACTTGACTTTGTGCATTAAGGTCAACCCTCACATGCGCGAAAATTTACGCGACAGTGACGAGCGATGCGACGTAGATCGCCTTCGCGCAAGCGGTCGCTTGCGTGGGCGAACTTCAATCACGCGACTGTTTCGGTGAGCAATCTCCAGTGTTGCTGGCGTGAGGGCGTTCACTCGTACCAAGAGTGGGGTGTTGTCAACGGCATGCAATGTAAAATGCGGTGTTTTGTTGCATAGTGGTGTATAAAATGTATTTCGTCTTGCAGTATCTGTTTCAACCCCATGAGTGCTGCTAGGGTGCCGCCAAGCCGCGTCACAGTCGTCGTGGGACTTGTAGTTCTTTCTCAGGTCCCTGATAATAATAATAATAATAATAATAATAATAATAATAATAATAATAATAATAATAATAATAATAATAATAATAATAATAATAATAATAATAATAATAATAATAATAATAATATGCGGGGTTCACCGTCCCAAATCGCCATTATGATTATCAGAGATGCGGCTCTTGACCACCCATGGTGTTCTTTACGTGCAACCAAATCTGAGCACACGGGCCTACAGCATTTTCGCCTTCATCGAAAATGCAGCTGCTGCAGCTGGGATTTGATCCTGTGACCTTCGGCTTAGCACTCGAGTGCCATAACCTAACACCATCATGGCGACTCCCTGACGTTCCATAATTGAACGTGTGCGTTGAGCGACGTCAATGTTGCGATCTTCGTTGTTGGCCATACTGCATGATTAAGGTTGTCGCTGGTCCGCGACAATGTTCGATAGACAAGTGATTTGTCCACGCGCACCAGAGTGGCTTTCATGTCGAAGTGTAATGTTTCACTGGAAGGTTTTCTTAGTATCACTTTCTTTTCATCTCTGCAGTTTCATTTCCTCTAAAGCCTGCGTAGATTCTCAATGTTCAGACTTGTACACGTTTACAATGTGCGTCAAGAGCATACCTTTATTTTTTTTTTAATGAATAGCGTGTGATTTTAGCAAGCAACGTCTCTTCAAACCTAAATGTGGACTGCATAAAGAACTAAAGTTGTTTATTCGAATGCAAAGGTTACAGCCGATGACTTCAATTTCACCTACATGTGCATGAAGTGTGACTCCTCAATGTCGCAAGAAATAGTCTGACTATTTATAACTTAAAGATCCTGGTTGTGCATTTTACTCTGCTTCTGATTCATAACACTTTCTTTCAAGTTGACATTGTGATTTATTGTAGAACGTTATAAAATGCATCTTCTGACACATTGGTGACTCCAGTGTACATGTGTAGCGTTTCAGTAGAAGGATATTTAGCATTTTTTTAAATCTCCTTTCTACATTCGTATCTGCAAAAAGCAGTGCACACGCCCAACACCAAACTGGATCTACACAGTGTGAGTCTACAGTGTTCATTATTTTCTTTTAAAAATACTTACATTCGGCCTCAGTAAACAACTTTTCCTTGAACCTGCATCTGAGCAGAAGACAAAGTGTTACATCTAGAGGTTACAACAGAGGTGCTTAACCTCGCTGACATGCAATTGATACGTGAACATTCAATGTCATAAATATATACTGAGGTGACATGAAAGTGTAAAAAATGTTTGTAATACTATGCCTGTTGATAACCATGCTTCAGAGGTCAGCCAGATATCGCATGGTGTACTTGTGATTTGCTTATACGTTTCTTTTTTCGTGTAATAGCTGAACAAAAATGTGTGTTGTTCATATTGGTAAACAATTGAACAGTGTCGCTATTCGCATTGGTCTAAGAATTACGTGGTTAGCTTTCGCCATTGCTTGATTATTATGTGAGATTTAATGTCCGAAAACCGCCATATGATTATGAGAGACGCCGTAGTGAAGGGCTCCGGAAACTGCGGCCACCTGGGGTTCTTTGACGTGCACCCAAATCTGAGTACACGGGCCTACAACATTTCTGCCTCCATCGCAAATGCAGCCACCACAGCCGGGATTCGATCCCGCGAACTGCGCGTCAGCAGCCGAGTACCTTAGGCACTAAACCACTGCGGCGGGGCAGGTTTCCCCGTTCATTTTGGTGAATCACGCAGAAAATTTGGGTATATTAGGGAAAATTAGGCCGTACGTAGTGATTTATGTGTGAAAAAACTAAAGGTTGGCATATTTATTGTCAGTGTAAATGAAAATAACACTAGGAGGTGCTGTTTAGCATTTCAAGGTTGTTTTTCAGCACGCTTGAAACAGATGTTTGGCCTGGAACAACTTCAGGCATCGTAAAAATTCACTTCCACAAAATAGTGGGCAAAATAAAGTTTCAACAAAAATTGTGTGGTAAGTTAAACAAACACAGAACATAACATCGTATGGTATTCACAATGCCATAAATTATCGTAATTTTTTTCGTTGTAGGAAGGCATCTCATTGTTTGTAATTCTTCGGAGAAGCGCGGTATACCCACTACAAATTTTAAGGCATTATATGCGCTTGGCTGACGAGAATGGAGAATTATACCTGATGTGTTTGTAATGGATTGAAGCATTCAACGGCCCAGTCGTTACGTAGTTTGCATTGTGTGACGCTTGGCTGTTCTATTTCTGTTCGGAAACACTTTATCACACGCTAACGCGACTGCTTACTCGACATCGAGATTGCTTAGTGTCAGTTTGGAAGGGAGTTTCAAGAAACGGTGTTTCAAGGATCGGTCTGAGCGATAGCTTGCTCTAGCCTGCTACTCTACACTGGGGGAGGGGAAAGGGGAGAATAAACACTTATGAATCACGATGGTGAGATGAAGAGGTCAGTATATAGAATTATATAAAACTGAGAAAAAAAATTATAGCCGCGCATATAGTCCAGTTGCTTCCAAAAAGGCTATAACCGCTCTTATGACCACAGTTACACTGTTGGTGTCTGGCCAAGGGCCCAACTCGGTCTCATCATTTAACGACCTACTGCGATATCGTCCAGTAAAAGAAAACGGTGTTTGCGGTTAACGTGCGTATGCTGGGCAGTCACAAAATATGTGCTCAAGTGTTTCTGGCACAGAGCACTGTTCACAATTTGGACCAGTGTCACTGCGACCGATGATATTGCGGTGTACGCCACACCAAGACGAATGAGGTGGATGATACTTGAGAGTTGCCGTTTCAGTTTAGGGGGCATGCGGAACCTCATTTCCGGGTCCATTTGTGAAGTAGCCGGTGTCACCGTTCCAGTTTGGCCCCGTGCTGAGGTGTGTAGCTGCGCATCACGCAGGGAAGCCGGGCGTTTGTGTCAGCTCGTGAAAATGCAATGCGTACTTCAGGGGCACCGCTTAAGGCATTTTAAAGATGATAGTCTTTCTTGGGGCCCTTCAACGCAAAAATGTTGGTCTGCCTGCCTGCCTGCCCGCCCGCCCGCCTGTCCGCCTGCTTGCCTGCCTGCCTGTCTGTCTGTCTGTCTGTCTGTCTGTCTGTCTGTCTGTCTGTCTGTCTGTCTGTCTGTCTGTCTGTCTGTCTGTCTGTCTGTCTGTCTGTCTGTCTGTCTGTCTGTCCATCCGTCCGTCCGTCCGTCCGTCTGTCTGTCTGTCTGTCTGTCTGCCTGTCTGTCTGTCTGTCTGTCTGTCTGTCTGTCTGTCTGTCTGTCTGTCTGTCTGTCTGTCTGTCTGTCTGTCTGTCCACTCTTAAGAGCATCAGATATTTTAAACGGCCGACCCCATCCGCTGCGCCCACCTATGTTGCTCAAGATTCAGTGTTCATACTTGTGCAATTTTCGATTGAAAAGCAATTATTGCGCATGTCTGGGGCACATAACAACACGTATATATTCTGCATGTGCGGCTTTTGCGTGAAGAGGCATACATAAGTAACTTTAAGGTCCGTAGCACTTATTACGCTGCGCTGACCACGCAAAGCTTGCATGTAAAGGCGAGTGTTTCCAACGCTTTGCTTAAGCGAGACGGTGGTGGCACCTACCCGTCGCCTTGCGTTCTACACCTTATCCCCTCTGAGACGGGCGCGCACACCAGTCTCAGACCCACGCGCTTTGTTTTTGAAAAAAAAAAACTGCCAGATGGCGCTCATGTCTCATGTGTGACATGACTTGATGCGCTCCTTCCCCTCCGCTACAAGCTCGAGGCACTCTAACGCAGCGCCTCCAGAATACCATTCACCGATTTTCTTGAGCAGAACATCAAATAAGTGTTCTGTTCACTCGCTCCACACGCAAGACTATCGTCTTTTGGCGACATTTGCTGATTAAATGCAGATATGGGGCCAATTTGTTTTAGCTTTAACGTCTTCCTCTTTATTTCCCATCACGCCGCAATGTGCAGGAATCAATTGGGAAGTGATAAGATGGCCATTTGTTGAAGCAACCCGAAAAAGTTATGCGATTTCTATTGTCAAGATAATACGGACCTTGCCTCATGATGCAAATAATGGTTTGCAAAGCGGGTTTGGCATCACAGAAAATAGTCCAGGCTCGATGTTGCTCCCCAGAAAAAAATCTTATTGCCTCCCGGATAGCGACAAGCTCTGCAGCACTTGATGTGGTTTTATGGTCGACTTTGAATGTTCGAGTGATATCCATGTCTAAAATGACAAAGGATGCGGCGGAGGTGTTTAGTGTGGTGGACCGTCGGTGTACACGTGCGGAGAATCACCGTGCGTTGTATAAATGCGATGTAGGATTAGTTGTCTGAGGCCAACAGAAGAAACGAGTGACTGCTTCGTAATTCCAGGTATCGTAAGCCCAACAGGTGGTTTAAGCAGGACATGGACGCACTGCAGGAACATTATGCGGGGAAAACCTTGATGGTAGAATATTCTGATGCCGCGATATCACTCTTTAGAAACTGCACTCTGGGTGAGTGGCAGGTAGTACTGACAGTGGGTGCTGTCTGTGTCGGCTCAGCAATCGAAGGTGAACTCTAATTGGCTCGCAGAGCATGTATACACTGATGGGACAAGTCCGAGCCTCTGCGACTGTCCCGTTTGTTGAAGTACAGCGCGGTAGACCCAAGCATCTTCGTAAGCATTGAGCTTGAACACTCCTAAGCGTCTTCACACAACTAGGTCTCATATTAGATCAGAACGATGACAAAGGGACAAGAGGAACATGAGTGCTCGTCTTCTTGTCCTTTTGAAGGCGGTATTATAGATATGGAAGAAAGAGACAGCATGTTGAGTCGTATCTTTACATAAATATTACGTGCGTCCCTGTAGCAGCATCAAAAATAATTAGAAAGCCGTTCCGTTTGTCTCGTTTCCAATCCGCAATGCAGCGGCTGCGTGTTTTACGTATTCCAGTGATCTCGCTTGCTTCATAGCCATTTAGGTCGCACCCAGGACATGGGTAATGAGCAGGTGATGTTCTGAAAATACCTTGGCCCTTACTACGAGCGTCGAGTCTAACGATGGGCGGAAGTGACTAGGCGGATACGTAACTCGTGAGTTGGTTGTGGGAGTAACGCAATATTCATATCGTGTTTCAGCAATTGCAGGCTTAACTGCATGAATGTCCATGGGATCGATCTGAGGAAATATGTAAAGAGTAAAAAGGGTCAATTTTATGCGAATTAAGATGAGTGTGGGTGATTTACTCCCTTTGTTAAGATTTTCTTACAATTGCGCCCGAACTTCATGTCAAGCAACAGAAAATATTCCTGCATACCCTTGAAATACATTAGCTGCAGATTCCGGTGACGATTTCTATAAAGGGGCAATCCTGCTATAAATAAATAAATAAATAAATATATATATATATATATATATATATATATATATATATATATATATATATATATATATTGTGACGTCCTCGCAAACACGGACTGAACCCCGCTCCTTTCGAGATGTGTGCGCTCGTTTCTCAAACCCACGCATAAAGGGCATTCCGGAGTTAAGTACCAGAAGGATTGTTTCTACTATTCTCACGGGCTCCCCCGCGCAAACACGAGGACCAGGCGGCGCCTTGTCGTCTACAGACCGTGTGACAGAGTACAATAATCGGCGCGCACACTTCAGATCTGTGGCATGGGGGAGCAGCAGAACACCTTTTGTTGGTTCGAGGAAAGCGACCTTTGCGACAAGCGCCTGTGTCGGGTCCAGTATGCCTTTCGGTCAGTCTCCGTGGCGCCAGGGCTCTTACTGCGTTCTGCGCGGATGGCCGCCCGCAGCGGTGAACGACGAAGAAGCGGCGGCTACGGAGAATTTGGCGGGAGACACCGAGCTGCATGAAAACGTTGAGACTTGGTCTGGACATCGGCTCACCAAGTACCGGAAGCATTGGAACCATTGTTCGCCCGTAATTAAGGTGTCTTCGGACGGCTCGCCCATCACTCTCCCTGAGGCTCGAGTTAGTACATTGTTACTTGTTCGGCTTTGTTTGGGAGAGGGTTTTCTACTGGTGTAGGCCACGGGGGCGGCCGCCGAAGATAATACACTCCGACTGAGAAGAAAATATGCTGCGTGGATAGCTTCGATTGGCTTGGTGCCCCGGTAGGGCAGAGTGGGAACCCGAGAAAAGCAGCCACGTGTCAAGAAAGGGGAGAAGCGAGGAGAGTCTCTCCCAGGGGAGAAAAAGTAGACGGCGACGGAAGGGGACAGATCAGACCGCGACGGGGAGAACCAACCTTCGGCCCCGACTCGAGCAGCCAACTCCGAAGGTCCGACTACATGGACATTCTGTGAGACGAACTTCACCTCCTTTACTTGAACGAGTTTTGCGGGAAGGAATGCGGTGTATTGAGACATTGCGCGGTTTTATTAATTTATCACTTTACCATTCGTGTCGTTGTACGTTTACTGTGTATTGAGGCACCGTTGTATTGCCACCGCTACTCGCTTATTTGTCCTGTTTCGCGTGCCGCGAGTGTTTGTTGAAGTGTTACCCTTTTGTGTAACAGAGATGTCGTTCACGGGCGATATGCGTGTACGCTATTTGCACTTGTTATACAATTAAATGCGTCCATGATTAAGAAAAGATCGTGACGTCTCTTACTTCCCGGCCCCAGCACGAATCCCTGAATGATGGAAAGCAATTGAGACACGTAGCCAAGAGGGAACCGGATAAAAAGGTGTTGAGGGGCTTCCCTGTCTTTGGCGATCGGTGGCGTAGTGGGGACGTCTCAAGTGGTGGCAGTAGTGGGATTACTGCAGGGACAACGGTACGAGATTTCACCCTCGTATTAGGGAAGGAGAGACGGCACGATGAATGAACAGGCTACGCAGGTGGCTATGGGGAGCGCGCTAGGAACGAGCGCTTTGATGTTGGGAAACATGGTTCCCTCGTTCACGAGAGACGCTGCAGGTCCGAACATTAGGGACTTCCTGCAAATTTTAGAACAGGTTGGTGGAATGGGGGGATGGCAGGACAGCCACCTAATTGGCATTGCGCGATGTAAGATGCTAGGCGCCGCACATGATTTTGCGTGGAGAGACGATAGTGTCACCGCAGCGTCTACCTACTCTGAGTTCAGAGCTTTGGCCCTCGAGTGGTTCGACACGGAACCCCTTAGCAGCAAGGTGGAGAAATTTAGGAACGCGAGACAAAATGCTGGAGAGGAAACGTGCTTGTTCGCAAATCGCGTATGATTGCTCGGGACTGCCACCCTGGCTAACTCCAGCGGCGAAGAGCCGGCGAAAACTCAGCTACGCCGTGAGATTCTGGCCGAACAAATGCTGTCGCAGTTCCTAACTGGCCTAAGGGATCCGGTCCGCAGATTTGTTTTTGTCTCGGGACCCCAAATCGTTCGACGAGGCCATCGACGTAGCAGCTAAGGAAGAACGTAACGAAAAACTTTCACAGAGCTCCTCGGTGCCCGTTCGGCATGTCGACGAAAACGCGAATGCGCACGAAATGCGCAGCCGCCTCGACCGCCTGGAAAAACTCCTAGAGGAGAGTTTGAGGTCACGCGACCCCGTCGGAGATGATGGGCAAAGAAACGCAGGGCGGCCCCCTTTTTCCGGTCGATGTTTTAACTGCGATGGCTTTGGCCATTTTTGGCGAGATTGCGACCGGTATCGACGACGCCGACCGTGGAACACGCGTGGTGATCGTCGTACGCAGGAAAACCGGGGCAGCGAGGAGACGACGCCGAAGTCGACGGCTCAGGAAAACTAGGTGTGGCCTCTTCTGGTAACCACGACAGGCGGAGGTCAATAGCAGTGGTGAACGTTTGCGGGGAGACAAATCCGGTCGTTGAGTGTGCCGTGGGGAAGGGTACGCTGAGGCTGCTGGTAGATACGGAATCAAAGGTGAGTCTTGTGAAGAGCTGCACACTGGGAGGAATAGATGAGAGGTGGCAGGAGACATTGCAGAAAGAGGATAGTGAGATGTCTCTCGTTGGCATAACTGGTGACCTTATACACACCTTCAGCCGTTTTAGAGTACCCGTAAAAATGAAAGAAACCACGTTTGAGGCAAAATTTTTCATTTGTGGAGACGAACTGTCATTACGGGCAGATGGTATAATTGGCCAAGACATTCTAATAGAACAAGATGCCGACCTCCTGCTGAGTGAGGGGTGCCTGAGAATAGGCAGCGAGCGTGTCCCATTTACCAATTGGGTTGGAAAACTTAGGCCAGCCGAAAAACTTAGTTCAGGTGAAATGAACCACAGTCCACTGAGGCCGCTTAATGTTAATGTTGTCTCCCTGATCGAAGAGGCTACTCTCCCACCACTATGCGAGTGCGTACTGGAAGGTCAGGCTCGCGTGCCGGTGCCCCCAGGCAAAACCAAGGTTGTCGAGGTTAATGACCTAGAAACAAACGGATTAACTGCAGTACCTACCTTGACCACCACACGGGAAGACGGCGTATTGCCAGTAAGGGTGGCAAACCTAACATTGAAGGAGATCCACCTCCCTAAGAATAAAGTGGTCGGCTCCTTGGTTGACACGGAAGCCTACCACGCGGTCGCGATGGTTGAGGGAGCGGGAGGGGGCCCCGTTGACGAAGGAGATCTGTTGAGGATGTTCGATCTGTCGCACGTCGACGGAAAGGAGAGGCAAATGATGGAGAGCATGATAGTGCAGCAGAAGCGGTCAATATTCTCAACAGGAACAACAGACTTTGGCCGATGCGAAGCTATCAAGCATAGGATTCACACCGGAGGGGCGGCACCTGTATATCGCCGGGCATACAGGATCCCTTTCGCGCGCAGGGAAGAAATGGAAAGACAGGTAGACTCCTTGCTGGGAGCAGAAATAATTCAGCACTCAACCTCCCCCTGGGGAGTACCCGCACTGCTGGTCGAGAAGCCGGACGGGTCATACCGATTTGTCATCGATTACAGGGACCTCAACAAAGTTACCCGCATTGACCCATATCCACTTCCCAATGTCCACGAAACACTCGCCCAACTGGGGAAGGCGAAATATTTCACGGTCGTAGATATGGCCAGTGGGTACTGGCAAATTGAGATGGAGCCTGGTGATAAAGAAAAAACAGCCTTCAACACCCCCGCCGGTCATTACGAGTGGAACCGAATGCCCATGGGGCTTTTAAACAGTATGACCATCTGGCAGAGAACCGCAGATGTGATCCTCGCAGGCCTACTCGGCAAACTTTGCCACGTGTATTTAGACGACATCATAATATACAGTGAGACATTCGAGGACCATCTGCGGGACCTCGGTGAGGTGTTTTCGAGAGTGCGAGCGGCTGGCTTGAAATTGAAACCCGCTAAATGCCAGTTTTCAAAGCCGGAGGTTAAATACTTGGGACACATTGTGTCCGCGGAGGGCGTCCGTCCGGACCCGTTGAAAGTACAGTGCGTAAGGGATTTCCCACCACCCAAAAACAAAACCAAGGTGAGACAGTTCTTGGGACTCTTGTCCTATAACAGGAGACACGTTCCTTCATTCGCGGAAATAGCGAAACCAATTACCCGCCTCACCAGCAAGAGCCCATTCGAATGGAATGCAGGCACCCAGGCGGCATTCGAGCAACTAAAAACGCTGCTCGTAACGGCACCTATCCTGCGGTTTCCAGACTTCTCAAAACCGCTTATTTTGACGACGGACGCGTCAAAATACGCTGTCGGAGCGGTTCTATCTCAAGTTCATGACGAACTTGAACACCCAGTGGCCTACGCAAGCCGCCAGCTTAATCCGGCGGACCAGAAGTATGGCGCGACTGAACAAGAGTCTTTGGCTGTCGTTTGGGCAGTGCGCCACTTTAGGTGTTACTTCTACGGTAGGAGTTTCCGAATTGTTACCGACTGTCAACCTCTCAGATGGCTCATGAACGTGAGGGACCCTAGCTCGAGACTGGCGCGCTGGAACTTACTCCTTCAGGAGTACAGCTTCGACATCGTACATCGCCCAGGAAAGCGGAACCAAAACGCCGATGCGTTAAGCCGTGTGGGTGTGGTGGGTGTGGTCGATTTCACGTCGTCGTCTGATGAAGCTCATTTCCGTGAGGAACAGGGTAGGGATCAAGCACTTCAACAGGTGATCCAGCAATGCAAAAACTCCACAGACAACACCTGTGGGAGGTATCGGCTAGACAGAGCCGGACTATTGAGACTAAAGGAGAGAAGTACCGCAGACGTCGGGAAAATCGTCGTTCCGAGATCGATGGTCGGCGAACTGATGAGAGCACACCATGATTCACCTTGTGCCGGGCACCTGGGAATAAGGAAAACCCTGTTGCGATTGAAGAAGGTATTTTTTTTGGTTAGGGATGAAAGCGGACGTGGTCAAATACTGTAGCAGATGCGAGTCGTGTATTCTCCGGAAGATACCGAAGGGTCGAAAACAGGCTCCACTTCAAATATTCTCTGATGTACACGAGTCGTTTCAGAGAACTGCGATAGATATTGTGGGACCGCTGCCATGTACGACGTCCGGAAATAGGTACATCTTGGCCTTTGTTGATCACCTGACTCGATTCGTGAAAACATTCACGCTGCCAGACTAGAAGGCGGACACGATCGCTAAGGCATTCGTCGAGGGCGTAGTGTTGCGTTATGGCGCCCCGTTGCAACTCCTCACAGACCAGGGCACCAACTTCACTGGTAAACTCATGAGAGAGGTATGCGACGTGCTTGGTGTGAAGAGGCTACGAACGACCGCCTACCACCCGCAGTGTAACGGAGCTGTCGAACGCCTGAACCAAACACTCGTTGGGATTATGTCCCACTACGTGAGCGAGGACCAGCGGGATTGGGATAAGTGGCTCCCGTTCGCGACTTTTGCCTATAATACTGCCGTCCACGAAGGCACAAAAGACAGCCCTTACTACCTCCTGTTTGGCAGGGACCCCGTCGTGCCCGGGGTGGCTTTCTGTGAACCAAAGGGGCACTACGGCCCACTCGATGACTACCGCGTGGAGCTAACACAGAGGCCTCAGCGAGCTCATCACATGGCTTCGTCCATGCTTTGTTCCGCGGCAGAGTTGCGTAAAAAGAGGCTTGGACCTTCCCGCAGGGACCCGAAATTTAAAGTTGGAGAGAGAGTTTATATCAGGGTCGGCGCGGTCGTGCGGAGACTGGCCAGGAAGTTAGCCGCCAAATGGGTTGGACCGTATGGCATCATTGAGCGTCTTTCGTCCATCACCATGCGCGTGCGTAACATCAAAACGCGCGAAAGCAAGGTTATCCACGTAAACAGGCTGCGACGGGTGGATCCCTCGGGACGCGCCGAACTTGAGCAAAGCAGCCGGCCAGAATCCTCGACACGGTCATCCGGCAGTCCCGCCGTCGGGGCAGGTAACGCGAACATGCCTAACATACCCCCGGAACTGCTGCTGGAGTTGGTTCTACAGGAGCAGCCGCAGCGACTCACATGTCCAGCAGGCGCCACGGGTCCTAAATACGCCCTTAGAAGCCACGGTCCTGTCCCCGATTTACCTTAGGTTAGGAGACAACGCTATGACCCACCCATACAGTGGACAAACAGGTAGTCAAGAGGCGAGCCGGGATCTGGGGCCACCTGCTATGTCGTGATCATAAATGTACATGGTGATTGCTATTTTGATCCCCATGTTTTCACCCATATCCTACTTTCATTACTTTTGCGTGAGCACTGTGCTAAGGTTTTTCGCTTTTTGAAAAATTTTTTTTCCATATACCTGTTTCGTTTCATAGATTGGATTTCGAAGAGGGCATGTAGTTCATTTGATTAGTGTGGCTTTGTGTTACTCGTAATATCTGATGTTGGCCTCTGGGCGAATGATGTGCCTGGAACCGATTGCACCTATGGCATAGAGGAAGAACATAGAGTTAGTGAATGTGAGATTATCTAGACCTCGCCGCGTGTCGGAGAGAGGGCGCGAGGGAGACTGGTCTGGGAACGGTGTGGTTTAGATAGACAGGATATGTGACTGGCATCTGTGGCCCAAACTAGGCAGATTATACAAGGTGGTTGGTCGAGATACCTAAATAGGCGCTGCACAACAGGTGATGAGATGAGACAAAATAACAGACGAACTACGACGTTTTTCCTACACAATAGTGTCGTATCTCGATAGGAGGCGGGGAGGGCTGGCTTGTAGGAAGAGATGAAGCAGCCCCGGTATCGACGAGGCGAGGTGAAAGTTCAGATTGAAATGGTTTCACGGCGTCTCCCCGCACGGAAGTGTCGCGCCTCGTTAGGAGGAAGGGGGGCGTCGTGATCGGTATTGATGTATAACGCCTAATGTCACAGTTGCATAGGACAGCATATACGCTACGTTCTCAGCCGTTCCGAACTCGCGAATCACGTTGAAGGTCCCTTTCCCTCACCGACAGGTTCGTGCAGCAGAAGCCGGGCAGGAGATGGTATGCGAAGGTAATTCAGTGCATATTCAGAATTCAGATTCAGTGCATATTCAGATTCAGGACATAGATTATACTGCCTGTGTGACCTATGTTCTCCCGCCTTCCCGCTTTTCGTCTGGTTTGAAATGTCCGAGGTCTTAAAATTTTGTGCATGTGTGAAATGGAAGTGTATTTAAATGTGTGTATCATCTGTTCGGTTGTGCCGAGAGTGGACAGTGCCGGCGAAGTGTGTGATGTGCTCGCATGGTAGTGAACCTTCCGAATTCATGACTGAACGCTGCGTGCCAAACCATTCGACGAGCAGCTGTGACCAGTGTGCGTTTTGTCCACGCGTCATCCACGAGTTTCTGCAGTGATTCTGAAGGTTTCAAGTGTGTTGTGCGCGGTAGAAATACGGAATAAAACTGCTTCGTGGTGGGTGATGATTCAGCGACAACCACAAATTGGTTCCTCTCAGCGACGCGCCACCGCCACGGCTGAATCTCAAGTGTACTCTGTTCGCGTATAGTATTCCTAAGACTGCCGCAATGTCTCAATTTCGCTGCGCAACCCGAAGGCGTTATGCGCCCGCATTTCTCGTGTTTGAATTTCCCCACTGGAAAAATTCTTCTGCAAGATGAAGGGATTGTGACGTCCCCGTAAACACGGACTGAACCCCGCTCCTTTCGAGATGTGTGCGCTCATTTCTCAAACCCACGCATAAAGGGCATTCCGGAGTTAAGTACCAGATGGATTGTTTCTACTATTCTCACGGGCTCCCCTGCGCAAACACGAGGACCAGGCGGCGCCTTGTCGTCTACAGACCGTGTGACAGAGTACAATAATCGGCGCACACCCTTCAGATCTGTGGCATGGGGGAGCAGCAGAAAACCTTTTGTTGGTTCGAGGAAAGCGACCTTTGCGGCAAGCGCCGGTGTCGGGTCCAGTATGCCTTTCGGTCAGTCTCCGTGGCGCCAGGGCTCTTACTGCGTTCTGCGCGGATGGCCGCCCGCGGCGGTGAACGACGAAGAAGCGGCGGCTACGGAGAATTTGGCGGGAGACACCGAGCTGCATGAAAACGTTGAGATTTGGTCTGGACATCGGCTCACCAAGTACCGGAAGCATTGGAACCATTGTTCGCCCGTAATTAAGGTGTCTTCGGACGGCTCGCCCATCACTCTCCCTGAGGCTCGAGTTAGTACATTGTTACTTGTTCGGCTTTGTTTGGGAGAGGGTTTTCTACTGGTGTAGGCCACGGGGGCGGCTGCCGAAGATAATACACTCCGACTGAGAAGAAAATATGCTGCGTGGATAGCGGCGATTGGTTTGGTGCCCCGGTAGGGCAGAGTGGGAACCCGAGAAAAGCAGCCACGTGTCAAGAAAGGGGAGAAGCGAGGAGAGTCTCTCCCAGGGGAGAAAAAGAAGTAGACGGCGACGGAAGGGGACGGATCAGACCGCGACGGGGAGAACCAACCTTCGGCCCCGACTCGAGCAGCCAACTCCGTAGCTCCGACTACATGGACATTCTGTGAGACGAACTTCACCTCCTTTACTTGAACGAGTTTTGCGGGAAGGAATGCGGTGTATTGAAACATTGCGCGGTTTTATTAATTTATCACTTTACTATTCGTGTCGTTGTACGTTTACTGTGTATTGAGGCACCGTTGTATTGCCACCGCTACTCGCTTATGTGTCTTGTTTCGCGTGCCGCGAGTGTTTGTTGAAGTGTTACCCTTTTGTGTAACAGAGATGTTGTTCACGGACGATATGTGTGTACGCTATTTGTACTTGTTATACAATTAAATGCGTCCATGATTAAGAAAAGATCGTGACGTCTCTTACTTCCCGGCCCCAGCACGAATCCCTGAATGATGAAAAGCAATTGAGACACGTAGCCAAGAGGGAACCGGATAAAAAGGTGTTGAGGGGCTTCCCTCTCTTTGGCGATCGGTGGCGTAGTGGGGACGTCTCAATATATATATATATATATATATATATATATATATATATATATATATATATATATATATATATATATATATATATTGTTTTTGAAGAAAGCACATTATCAAACACATCAGAAACTAAAGATAGCCGGTTCAACACAATGCTTCTGACGTATGCTAAGACAAATTTGCTGTAATTTCGATGGCAATTTCTTAAAGTGGGGCAGGCCTGCAGCTTTTGCAGCGTTACGAAAAAAATCATTAAAATCAAACAATATCTTTGTGGTTGCATGCGTCGGAAGCTTCGCGAAGCATCTGACGCATGCTACATTTTCCCCGATAGTAACCCTTCAGAGTTAGCCTTCGAAGCACTGACAATGGAGCGGAAACAAACAGCTCCGTACAACTTGATATATCAACTGACTTATTTTCTAATATACTCATTGTTAAGACTCATCGCTATGAACGCTGCGGTACCGCTGTTCACAAGACAAAGAAAAACAGCTTCATACAACATGATACACCGACTGATTTATTGGTGGTAAAGTGACTGTAAAACAACAGTAATGCGGATAAAAACTAAGTTTCTGCACAGATCAAACAACAGCTAGAAAATCCGGTAATGTTCAGTGTTCCCCATACTGCAAACTGCCCATGCGATCACCATATTAAGTAAAGATTTATCTTGATGAAGGAACTGCCATTCTTGATGAATTAACGAGATGATTAGCATCCGTTGGCATGTGTGAACGTACGGTTACATTGAAGTGTTGAAATGCTAGCTAAGATTTGAAAGACTGTTTCAGGGACCTATCAAACGGAAAGTTCCTACCTGTTTTGCGATACAATTGGGCCGACGGCAATTTTTCCTACTTTAACATTTTCGCCACTTTGTGGGATACATCACTACTAATTTCCCGTATTTGGTGTCTTTGTGCTTTGCATTTACTGATTAACATTTGCCCTGCTTTTGCTAGGCTCCTAGTATGAACTATGCGTGCAGCGGTTGAAGTGTATGGGCGTTCTTCCGTGGCTTACCCTCCAATTCGGATGATTTTTGGACGACTAGAAAGCATTGCTTTACGAGAAATTTGTTTTGATTTTTCGTGGCTTGTTCTAAGATAGGGAGAATGCTCACTTACCCTTTCATTAGCCTTCCGACGACTTTCGGGATATCTGGAAACCCAATGATTGTAACTAGCTGTGTATTATTTCTTCAATAAATGTCAAATAAGGCGTCATACGTGTGTTCGTGCGATACATTGTAGTGACAAAGAGTATCTGGAAGTCAGATTCACATGCTCCAACGAAGATCAATCGCATAACAACATACTTTTTTTTTACAAGGACGATATCTCATTTTGAGTTGGCAATATAAATAGCATGTGCGATGATGTTTATTCGAACAGAGGAGTGGCAACGAGGTCGCGACGGAAAATGGGCGAACAGCAAGTCTGGCAAAGGCGGCACAGGTTCTCGCGCAATCAGAGCACGGGCTTTTCGTTGTCTTCCGAAGGCGCATACGCGTTGGTGCGTATGCTCCACTACACATGTTTCAGAATGGTCTGGCTACCCTGAAAGCTCGCAGACAATCTGGTAACGACTGTCACAGCCCTGATATTTTCTGCCCTTGCCCTGGCCAAGGCTACTTTGACTCTGCATAATATAGCCCGAAATCCAGGTTTTTATTCTCATCAAGATCCCACGAGTGTGATTACTTCTTATATTGATTGTTTTTTAGTGACAAGGACGTCTAGTTTTGTGATACTGACTATTACAATACTAATATTGTTTACTACATTTGGGTGCTTTGAACGCCAATATTTTGTCATGCTATTTCATTACTAAGATACATTCAGAGTCACGATGCAGCTGCCATGGCAAGCACCGAAAAGTAACTGTCCTAAAAATAACTGAGTATATTCCACGCATGAGCATAGGCACCCGGCAATGCAGTTTACGAGATCTGATGGTAGCGCCAGCATACACAGCCTAGCAAGTAGGCGCAGCAAAACCGAGTCTTCCGATGCGTAACGTAGCGAGTAGACGCAGCAAAACCAAACTTGCGCGCGTATATCATTTTCTTTTTTAGTTGTGAGCAAGGGGGTCACGACTGAATATGTTAGCGCCCAGGAAGCGTTCTTTGAAAACGTGCCAAAAAATTGGCAGCATATCCACGGAGTGAATGATGAAGAGTGGGGCAAAGCATTCATCCGTCCATTCGTTCTTGCTTCCCTCCGTCCATGCGTCCGTCTGTGTGACCGTCCATGCGTCCATCCGCCCGTCCGTGCGCGCGTCTGTTCGTGCATCCGTCCCTGCGTTCGTCCATGCAGCCGCCCCTGCGTCTGTTCATGCGTCCATCCATGCATCTGTCTTTGCGTCCGTTCGTCCATCTATTAAGCACTCCAAGTACCACCATCTCGCATCTTTTCATCATATATTCCCCATATAGAAGCACCGCCATCCAGCGGATATTCCAAAGACAAAACGAGAGTTGGCATACACTCACTTTCTTACGGTTTGCGCTGTGGGTCTACTTCCCACCTTTAACCACCACGAGTTCATGGTATATACTAGTTCACTGTATTCATAGCACTGCGGCCCAACGCTCACTAAACATTTCTAAAACCAAGGAGGTTACGCTCAGCGAGTAAAACATATCAACGCATTTTGTCAGATAGTGCTCAATGTACTGCCAATGGCTGCTAATGGGAAATGAGAGACAGGAGAATTCGGCTTTTACTTTCTTACGGCTTGCGCTTCGTATCTGCTTCCCCCTTTAACCACCTCGAGTTCATTCATGGTACGTACCAGTTCATTGTATTCGTGGTACTGCGGCTCAACGCTCGCTAAAGCTTTCTAAAACTTTGGAGGTTACACCCAGCAAGTATAACGTAGCAACCCTTTCTTGTCAGATAGTGCTCAATGTACATGCAAATGGCTGCTAATGGGGATCGTAACGTGCGTGTTAAATAAAAGCCGAATGCTATGCTATGCACTGCAGAGCGGAGGTAGCACGTGACCTACCCATTAGAGGGCTTGGTTTAGCTACTGCACAAGCGTGGCTTCGCAAGGTACTGCGGCATCTGGTCGCCATTCGACACAATGCTTGCTTCTTTTTTCTTTCTATCTTATTTGCTCTCTATTTATTTCTTTGGCTCTCTTTCGTTTACCTCCTTTTTTTCGAAATTTCTATCTTTTATTTTTCTTCTTCTAAGCGCGTCCTGCAGGACCGAAATAAAGTTTTTTTCATTCCGTCTTTTTTCTTCTAATTATTTGCGTGGTGCACTTTATTCTATCACTTCCTCCTCCCACGCTTTTGCTGCGCTATACTATAAAAGGTTATGCAATTCTCATTGTTCCTCTTTCCTTCTTGACCTTCTTGTAAACATCTTTCTTCTACCATCTGCTATTCCGCTTACCCCTTTCCTCAGCAGAGGGTAGCCAGCCGGTATGACAGCTGACTAACCTCGCGTCCTTCTTGTACCCCTCCTCCTCTGCGAGCACGCCGGGATTTCCATGTGGTTAGAATGCTCGTCTTTGCATTGAGGGTACGCAGGCTCGGATACCATCTTGTGAAGTTTTTTTTTTTCTGCGAACATTTGTGTTTCTGTTTTGAATATTTTTCTTTAGGGGCTAAGCTTCTTATGCCATGGGTTGTGCGTCCGCTATGTAGTAGTAGTAGTAGTAGTAGTAGTAGTAGTAGTAGTAGTAGTAGTAGTAGTAGTAGTAGTAGTAGTAGTAGTAGTTGTTGTTGTTGTTGTTGTTGTTGTTGTAGGTAGCCACCTATCTCCACAGCCGGACTAGAGTAGTGGCACTCGTGCACTCTTTTGAATCGAGGGGAAAGGCCACGCACATTAATCATAAATAAAAAAATAGTTGTTTCTGATGAAATAACCTACAGAGACCAGTATCGATGACTTATTCTCCTATAAAATTTGCCTTGAATTTGATGCTTTTAAAAAAACTAGGAACAAAAAGTTGCACTTTGAGCACTATCTGACCAAAAAAAGGTTGCCACGTTAAACTCACTGGGCGTAACTTCCTTGTTTTTAGCAACATTTAGCGACTGTTGGGCCCCAGTGTCATGAACTAGTGGCAGTGAAAGATGGGAACTATACAAGAAGCGCAGGCCTTAAGAGTGTGCGCGCGTGCCGCTTCTCTAGTCTGGCCGTGCCACCTCTCGTTTAGTCCTTGGAATGTCCGCTGGATGGCGGTACTTGAATATGTGATAAAAATGCGAGATCGCGGTACATGGAGTGTTCACTAGATGAACGGACGGATGAACAGGCGGACGGATTAACAGGCGCACGGATAGATGAACAGACAGACAGATGCATAGGCAGACGAACAAACGGACGCACGGACGAACGCAGGGATAGACGCAGGAACGGACGTACCGATGAACGCACAGACGGACGGACGCAGAAGGGCGGACGCGCGGATGAACTCACGGACGGATGGATGGACGCACGCCTGGATTGGCGGAAGCAAGAACGAACGAACGGACGGTAGCACGGACGGACTGACGGATGCTTCACCCCACTCATCACCATGCACTCTGTGGATATGCTGTGATTTTTTCCGCTCTGTACTGGTTCTGTCAACCACGAGAGTTATTACAGGCCATTCCAGATAGCTGAGTAACAGGATTTGCCTAAAAATCTGTGGCACATAGGCATTCATAATCGGGATAGCTTTTACCGCTATACGCTTTACGTCAAGATTTGAGAGTTCCCCTGTCAAAACGTTATGTCCTTCTGTTTAACCCATGCAAAGTGTTGTGAAGTTTCCACTATAAATTTCATATCTCCACGAGTTCCTGTGAACAGTGAATCACGTATGACGCGTGTCGGCGTGTGCCGATCCATGGACAACACAAAAAAATGCAAGAAGTTACGTGTAAAGCAAACGAATTAAAGACATGTATGCGTGCCCAAGTTTTATTGCACCCAACATGCCGGAGATTTAACGCGAGTACGAGTCGTTCAAAAAATCTTTCTCGTGGCAATATTTGAGGGTATGACGGTGTCCATTGGTATAGCCAGGCAGTATTATTAGGCCAACTTGAATGAAACGTTGGATAAGTAAATATGTATTGAACGCCGCATGATGCACGTCACCGACATCCTGGTGTTTTCATTCGACACACAAGGTATTGAATCCTACAATAAAATACATACGCACTAGCATGCTGCTTATTTTGCATGACAGGATCACAAGCCGTCATCTGGGTGTCGTCGGGCTAATGTTTTCAGTGGTAAATGATCAGCGTGATAGCGTTTTATTAAATAAGCAGGCACAGTAAAAGTGTAAAACATGATCGCACAAAATAAAGCGAGATATTTGTTAACTGACAGCACACAGCAATATATATATATATATATATATATATATATATATATATATATATATATATATATATATTATGGCAAAACGAAAGAAGAAAATATTGTACACTTGCACTTACATTTGATAAATGAACATGACACACTATAAGTAGCGATAAACTGTTCATTGTACAAATATTAGGGCAGGATGTAAGTAACGCTTGAGAGGAAATGCCGCCCCGCTGTGGAGGTCTGGTGGCTAATGTACTCGGCTGCTGATCCGCAGGTCGTGGAATTTGAATCCCGAATCGAATCCCAATAAAATCCCGACGGCAGTGACGGCTGCATTTTAGATGGAGGTGAAAATGCTGTAAGTACTTGTGCTCAGATTTGGGTGCACGTAAAAAAACCCGAGGTGGCCGGAATGTCTGGAGCCCTCCACAACGGCGTCTCTCATAATCATATGGTGGTTTTGGGACGTTATACCCACATATCGATCACTGAGAGGAAATATAGCAGAGGTAGTTGAAGACGTCTTGTCGTATCTCGTCCAGCTAATCATTGAAATAACATTAGGCAGGTAGGTGACTCTAATCGACACAAACTGCTTCTAGAGGAGCAGAAAGGTTCAGCTTTTAGGCCAAATTAATCGAGACAAGATACAATATTTAGCAGGGTGATGTCCTGCACTTCAATAGCTGTTTGTTTTCTGAGCTTCTCTGCTCGGGAAAACGGGAATCCAATTAAGTTCGTCTAATAGTCTCCAAGCTCAACCTAAATATGTATTTACCATGCTTTTCCTCACAGGCAGCGACAGTGACGATCGAGTTCTGTACGTACTTCACAGATATTCATTTGCACTTTACAGATGTTCAAGTAACCACCTGGTTACTTCGTTTACAGCCACGCATTTTGTTGGTCATACCTTGTTCAATGTAGTGTTCAGTGAAGTAGCAGACTGATCGCTGTTTTCAACGTCTCCCGCAGTCTACACAGAAAGAACAGGTCAAAAACATTCTTAAACGCGAAGTATCCCAACATGAACAACCCTTTCAAGCCTGCTACGCGCCAAACATTTGATCGACTCTCACAGTTAAGCGATGCCCCTAAAATGATGTTCAACAGTTTCAAAATTTCGGCTACGACCCAAATAAGTAGCTTGTCGCTTTGCCTAAAAAGAACATTTCCTGATAAATCTTGAAGATAGTCATTAGGATTCCCGCCCCCACTTTTGTTGGATAATTCTTTTTATACCACACTGTTTATTTAGGATCAATTTAACTTGCCTGTCAAAGTATTCGGCTCCAGTCGTCAGTGATAGATGTTACTCAGAAAAACACATTTACTCCGTGAGCAATCGGTACGTGGTCGTTTCATATCGGGGCTCAAAGTATTTGAACAGTTACAAAACTTCGACTATACAAAACTTCGATTTTGATAGCAACTGTATGGAGACTCTCGGCGATTTGGGGTAACTTATGCATTTAGCATAAACTTGGATACAACCTACGGTGCATCCCACTCAAAGGCGGCATGTAGAAAGCACATAATAGCACTCATGGAAACCATCGTCTTTTGATTAGAGAAGAGGCTAGATGTGCGCTGTCCAATAAACGGGTAACCTACCATTCTGATTGTGCATGCACTACTACACAGAACTTATGGAACGCGAGAGGCTGAGCGTGAACGACAAAGCCGAAAGACCTAAACCAGGCCGCAACAAAAGGTAAAGTACCGGTACTCTTTGGCTGGTATCGTTATATGCTATATACCTCAAATTTCCACTCCCGGACAAGGCACTGCCTTTTCGCTCACAACCAAAGACGCCACCGCCACCGACACTGAAACCGGGATGAATGCGAAATGAGCTTCTAATCGCAACTGCGTGAATAACAAAGTTTGGTTCGTACAAGGTAAAGGGATGCAGTGCCTTTTGGAGTATAACAACTTAACGTGCTTACTTTAGCCAAACAAAAGCCTCTCCCTCTACATCGATACCTCACTGAAACCTTGAATGTTCACACTATTCTGTTTACGACAAACAAGCGCAGCGCTTGTGCTTTTGTTAGTCGTAAACAAGTGCAAAGGAGCAGCAGGAAAATCGTATTCCAAAGTATTTTATATATATACTGCGTGATCGTACGAGCCTGCAATATTTTAGCCAAAGTGGACAGCGGCGGACATATAATTGTTTTACTCTACATTTGAATGCCAGTTTGCCTTTAGGATGTCGCGTACTTGTTCTCCAAGGTCTCACACTTCACCTATTACATCTCTCCTAATCATAGCGCCCTGCTACGCTCGAGCATCAGTATCACATAGCCGGATCTGTCCGGCTAAGGAGCATGGTTCAGAAACTTTAAACTAGTCATCAAACAATTCGGAATCATGCACCGGTAACCAGGTTTCAGACCGCAAAATAGTTTATGGAGAGCAAGTGCTTCACACCAATGATAGTCACTTTGCGTATTATCAATAAAGCAGTATATAGGACAGAGGCTACAAGAATGAATAATAGATTCATTGTTTCTGTTGGCACCGTTACCGTGCAGGACGTGGCAGAACAGCGGTCGCATAATTTGCAATCATTTAGTATTGTTGAACTTATTCAACTTGGTCAGAAACAGTATTTTGTGTGCATTCATTGCGCTAAAGAAATAACTTGCAACACAGCTTAGAATCCTAAAATGTTGAAAAATTCACCTTTCCCACTTCCTGTCAGCGTTTTTGTTGCTGTTGATGTGGTGTGCGTAGTTTTAAGAAAAGTCTAGCTGCGTTTGGCTGCTCAGAAAATTGTTTTTCTTTGATTTTGTGGTCTCCCAGCTTGAAATAACAAGGTGGTATTTATTTGGCTAAAAGAGGCTCATAAATGTCGTTGGCGTTCTAGTTCATCTAGCGAAAACAAATCAACAACCCTTATTGTCATCATTTTTTTTGCGTTTCTTTTACGTGAATCTTCTCACGCTAGGAATATAAGTCAGCAGCAGTTTGCACCTTACTAAAAGCAACCTGCAAAGAAGGTCATTTGCTGTTTGACATCTAATTTATTTTCAGTGTGAAATGGCAGCTGATTGTTAAGCTTCATTAAGTATGGCACAGCCAAACATTTACCAGGATTTCAGCAGACGGTTATGAGAATGACGCTTTTATGCTTGTTTCGATGACTTCCGTTTGTAGTAACAGCTGCCGTAGCTTGACCAGGTTAATGCCTTCTGGACCACAAAGATGCCACTGAAGAGTTTTACATGAGGAGTCGGCTATCACACTGAGTTAAAAGGGCGGATTTTCAATCATTGCTTCGAAATTGGTACTGGATGGGTTGAAAACTTGAGGAGGAACGCCATTCCAATCTTATGCGGTCTTGACGAAAAAGCTTGAAAGGTGCGCAGTGGTGTGAGCAATAGGCGGGTACACAGCTTACATACACTACTATGAAACTTTATTATATATAAACTAGCGACACAAAAACAAGACAATTACAGTGAAGCTTGCACTATGCCACGCAACCTTGAAACGAAACAGTAAAGCTGAACGAGTTTGAAGTCTAATCAGGTGATGCTGATTGATTCTAGTTAAGTCGTTGCTGGGTTTTAGGTGTCAGTTTTTGTTTCTAAGTATATTCTTAATGCTTAGGGGTTTTAGTTAGACCACAGATACAGGCACGACGCTGGCACGTCATCGTTGGCGCAGGGATTCCATCGCTCGAGATAATCTCACAGCCACCACTGCCTTTCCCATTCCACATCAATGGCCCAACAACATGAGTGTCTTTACAGCGCTTTATGCAGTAGTTTTATCAGCCAGTGCTATCACACTTAAAGAAGTCGGTGGCGGAGAAACTATTTTGGTGCATGTGAAAGCTGCGCTGCCCCCAAAGCGAGGCATCACACACTAACACACTAAGTGAAAGAAAAATAATAATAAAAAATATAACTGCATGTGGGGTGAACCAGATGCTAGCGTTATACCAGTATTCCTACTGGTATCATGGCACTTTAACCATCACTTCTAAGATTGCGGCAGTTCCCCTGCCGGGTTGCAATCCGGGGGTCACACTTCAATTGCGTCTTCACCAAATGGTTCTCTGGTGGCACTAGTACATGTCCTACCGATGTAATTCCCTTTTCAAAGATGGCGGCACTACTATGGCCCGCCTAGCCCCGCTGACAGAGAGAGGTATGCAAGAGAGATTACGTGAGAGGTACAAGGTGTGTTTGTAGAGGGTCTCGGTAGTTTATAGTAGCTATACAGAACGCAGAGCGCTTATAGTCGCGTACGAAGAGGCCGTAATTTATATTCTTGGTGGCAGATGATCCATCTTTTTTTCCTTGTGTAAAAACGTCCATTACTGACATATACAGGACTTAAACAGCTAGCTGATTTTGTGGTGGACCTCGGCATAAAACACTTCGCGCTAAGACTGAGGTTACTTCCTCGTCCTGACTTCAGCACCACAGGTATCACACACATGATTCGAAGGTGAGGAACATGTTATACAGAAAAAATGGGACATATCTGTTCCTTTGTCGCACAAAGGTTTATGATAGACTGTGCAAAAAAAAAGCACGGCCATGGAAATAAAGCACACAGCACACGCGCTGCGTCCGGCTGATTTTTATTGATATAAAAGCGTATTCTAAGTTCTTGCAGGAACAGTTAAAAATAAAGAAAAAAAATGCAGAGACAGTATTCCGCCAAAAACATTAAAAAATATTACGGGGGCTTGTTGCGCACCCCCCCCCCTCCCCCGTCTAAGCTCTCTGTCACATAGTGCAACCGATGGTTTGTTTACGCAGAGACCCAGCTTGTTATGTCCGCGAAATCGACCAGACACGTAAGCTAACTTGTGCAGCAGTTCTCAATCCAAAACGGCCATTTCGGCTAAGTGCATCTTGACCTGGTTGACCCTTAACCAAGGTTTATCTTCACATGCCTGGATAAATATTCAAGGTGCTCTTATTCTACCTTTTTGGTTGACACAACGGTGGAAAAAGTGGCAGAAACATTTATTGCTACTTAAGTACCATGTAAAGCCAGCTCTTTTTCATAGCTACTGACCACGGAAACCATACAAGGGACGAATTGCAACTCATGATTACGGAGTTAGACAAGGAGAGCAGAAAGGTGGGTTATAATAATAATCTGCAGAAAACGCAAGTAATGTACAACAACCTCGGAAAAGGGCAGCGCTTCGAGATAGGTAATAGTGCACTTCAAGATGTAAAAGACTATGTCTACTTAGGGCAGGTAATAACGGCAGAGCCGAACCACGAGATTGAAGTAACTAGAAGAATAAGAATGGGGTGGAGCACATTCGGCAAGCACTCTCAAATTATGACAGGTACATTGCCACTATCCCTCAAGAGGAAGGTATATAACAGCTGTATCTTGCCGGTACTTAGCTACGGAGTAGAAACTTGGAGAGTTACAAAGAGGGTTCAGCTTAAATTGAGGACGACACAGCGAGCAATGGAAAGAAAAATGGTAGGTGTAACCTTAAGAGACAAGAAGAGAGCAGAGTGGATTAGGGGACAAACGGGGGTTAAGGATATCATAGTTGAAATAAAGAAGAGGAAATGGACATGGGCTGGGCATGTAGTGCGTAGACAGGATAACCGCTGGTCATTAAGGGTAACTAACTGGATTCCCAGAGATGGAAAGTGGGTTAGGGGGAGACAGGAGGTTAGGTGGGCAGATGAGATCAAGAAGTTTGCGGGTATAACTTGGCAGCAGCAAGCACAAGAATGGTTTAACTGGCGGAACATGAGAGAGGCCTTTGTCCTGCAGTGGACGTAGTCAGGCTGATGATGATGATGATGATGTATAAAGCTGACACCCATAAACTGTACCCTCAATCCTGATGAAGGCCAGACTGGCTGAAACGTCGAAATAAACCACAGTATGACTGCTCACGGAGGATCAACCTGGCTATATATACATTTATATATATATATATATATATATATATATATATATATATATATATATATATATATATATATATATATATATATGTCACCCAACCACACAGTTCAAGCGCCGCTCCACTACTCTTCTTCTTCTTCCTCGCCCCGTATGCTCGCGCATCTTCGTTGCATTTCCCATGGCGGCAGACGAATCTCGCCGAACGAGTTTAATATGCCTATGATGGTACTGTTTGAGGTGGGCTACGTGAACAATTTGCGTAGTGCGCGAACGCTGGTTATTGGCTGTGACTCGGGCGACAATGTAATTCACGTCACTGAGACGAGGGACTATCACGAATGTGCCGGAATAGTTTGCTATAAACTTCCAGTACAATCCTTTTCTGCGAACAGGAGTCCAGAGCCAAACGTACTCGCCAGGAGAAAACTCTACGGAGATTTGCCTGGCATCGTAGTGACTCTTGCTGTGTTCTTGAGAAGACAATGTTCGAAGGCGTGCTAGTTGACGTGCTTCTTCAGCACGGCACGTCATAGTGATGGACAGATCTTCCTGATACGAGAAAGGTGTGTTTAGATAAAGTGGTTAACGATTTCGAGTACTTCGTACTCTACTATGAGAGAGCGTAGCATAAGCGTAGTGCCGTCCCGTGGGCCTTCCTTCCCCACGGCAGCGCTTCAATGGTGGAGCCCAAAACTCCGTGGGCTTCGTGAGTAAAGCAGAAAAAAGGGCGAATGTCCAGTAACTTCATGCTTGGCGATGTTATATGCGTAAGTAACAGACGGTAAGACGACGTCCTATTTTCGGTGGTGGGCATTGATGTACATCGATAGCATATTCGTAAGAGTTTGATTCGTTCTCTCAGTGAGACCGTTAGTTGGCGGATGGTAAGGGGTGGAGTGGCGATAAGAGGAGCCACAGGGGCGCAAAATTTTTTTCAACCCCATCGATGATAAATTGCCGTCCACGGTCACTGATGACAAACCGTGGAGCACCGTGACGCAGTATGACCCGTTGTAACAGAAAAGAAGAAGCCACCGCTGCTGTGGCTGATGTCAGTGCGTCCGTTTCCGTATAACTAGTTAAATCATCCACGCACATTATGACATATCGGTGGCCGGATGGAGTCTTAGGAAAGGGTCCGAGCAAGTCGATGCCGAATTTTTCAAAAGGGGATGTTGGTGGGGGGATGGGCTGCAAATAACGTGCCGGGGCTGGCGACGTACTGTTTTGCTAAGCTGGCGACGTACTCTTTTGTGGTCTTCCACATTTTCGGCCAGTAGAACCTTTCACGTAGTCAATGTAGCGTACGTGTGAAACCAAGATGACCGGATGTGATGTCATCGTGCATAGAACGAAGGACGACCTGGCACAGGCTTTCCGGCACCACGAGAAGCAACGGGAGGCCGCCGGCTGAATAGTTTCTTTTATACAGCAGGCCATTTGAAATTGTGAAGTGCTTGTCGGCGGAGTTAGGAGCAGCTTCGAGCAAGGGTTTCAGGGTAGGGTCACACTGTTGCTCACGTTTGAAGCTGCTTGTATCTGGGAAGTCGGACGACACAGAAACTAAGTAGTCATCAATGTCGTCGTCGTCGATATTGGTGTGTACTGAAGGAAGGCGGTATAAACAGTTGGCATCCATGTGACATCGTCCACTCTTGTACGTCACAGAAACGCTGTACTCTTGGAGGCGCAACGCGCAATGAGCTAGCCGGCCAGACGGGTCGTGAAGTCCCACAAGCCAGCATAGTGAGTGATGATCGGTCACTATTGGGAACTCGCGGCCATTGAAATACGGTCGGAACTTCTGAATGGCGAAGACTACTGCTAAGCACTCGAGCTCAGTGACGGTGTAGTTCTTCTCTGCTCTGGTCACTGTGCGACTGGCATATGCTACGCCGTGCTGACGGCTGTTGCAGAGTTGGACCAGCACAGCACCTACACTTAGCCCGTGCACTAGCATCATTAGAAAGTTTAGTCAAAGCGTCAGGATCAAAATGTTTCAGGATGGGCCCTGAAGTCAATAAAAACTTCAGCTGTTGAAATGCAGCCTCACATTTATTATACCACAAGTACGGTGTGTCTTAATGAAGAAGGGACGTCAGTGGGGAGGCAAGTTGTGCGAAGTTCTTAACAAATTGGCGGAAATATGAGCACAGACCAAGAAAACTTCGCAGGTCCTTCACTGTTCGTGGTCGTTCAAAGTTGCGAACCACTGCGGTCTTCTGTGGGTCTGGTCATACGCCTTCTTCATCCACGAGAAAGCCTAATACGAGGGCTTGACATTCTCCAAAATGGCACTTCATTGAGTTTAGAGCAAGGCCAGCTACGCGTAAGCTTTCAAACACAAGTGACAAGCGGTGGTTATGCTCTTGAAGAGTCTTTCCGTAGGTAATCACGTCATCTAAATAGCATATGCAAATTTCCCATTTTAGTCCACGGAGTACTGTATCCATAAACCTCTCGAATGTCGCTGGAGCATTGCACAAACCAAAGGACATAACGTTAAACTGAAAAAGACCATCTGGTGTTACGAAAGCCGTCTTCTCTTTATCTGAGAATGCATAAAATTTTGCCAATACCCAAAACGCAAGTCAACAGAAGAAAAATAGGAGGCAGAATGCAGGCAGCCCATGGGGTCTTTTATACGTGGCAAAGGGTAGACGTCTTTTTTTGTGGTGGCAATTAGGCGACGATAGTCTACGCGGATTCTCCATGAATTATTCTTTTTTTTACTAGAATGACAGAAGCTGCCCACGGCCTATACGATTCTTGTATGGCGCCCTTCTTTAGCATGTCTTCAACTTGCTCAGCGATGATTTTCCTTTCGGAAAGCGATACGCTATAAGGCTTCTGGCGTATTGGTGGTGCTTGGCCTGTATAGATGCGGTGTGGCGTACGTGAAGACGGTGGCGTAAAGGTAGACGTCTCGTCTTGGGCAAAGTCAAAGATTGAGGCGTAGCCTGCGATCACCTCCTGCAGCAGCGACCGTTCAGTTGAAGGATGTGACTTGTTGATCATACGGTCAATGCTGGCAGAATAGCCGGGGTACGAATTGGCGTGTGGTTTCCTTACATCCACTGACAGTTGAAGTGACCGTATGGTAAGAGTTCTCTGCTCTTGAAAGCTTGCCAATTTAAGTCCTGCAGGCAGAGATATGGTCTGCGCGGAAACGTTCACAGTCCACAAATCGGCACAACCATCGACGGTGAGCACGAGGCAACGAGGCACAATGACGCTTTTCTTGAATACGTTACTGAAGTTCGGCTCGGCTAAACCGAAGTAAGAACCCGCACAAGAACGTGAAGAGTTTACGCGCACAAACACTGCGGTATGCGGGGTCAAGCAGACGTCTTCAGACACGGAAAACAAGTCCGAGCTCTCATCAACGGTATCTTCCGTGAATGAAGAGGACAATATGGGACGAAAAATAATTCCACCACTACCACAATCTAGAGTGGCACAGCAAAAAATCTATACCTAGAATGACGTCATGGGTTGCACGTGCAAGCACCGTTAGTTCAGCTCTAAACGTTTGATTTCATACATAAAGTAATACAGAACAAACACCCACCGGGCTCAACGTTTCTCCTCCTACGCCGCGGAACTTAGCACTTCGATTTAGCAAACATTACTTTCGTGCCAAGGCGATTTTTAAAAGACATGCTCATTATGGAAACGGCAGCACCGGTATCAACTAATGCAGCAGTACTCAAATTGTCTACCAGAACACTCACTTTCTTCTCAACCATTACCACACAAGGGGGTCTTGCGGAAGATGATTTTGCGGCCTCGCCCCCTTCGGTCGCAACAGTTAGTTTCCCAGTGGCGGTGGCGTCCCCGAGCGGTGGCGCGGAGACGGGGACCGCTGTTGGCGGGTGGGTGGCGGGGTAACGCTGCGGTCGGAGCAGGGCGAGTCAATACGTGCCACATGTTGCTGATATGGTTGAGACTCGCCAGCAGGCACATAGGGCGTGTACACGTTGAATCGTGGAGATCACTGCTGGCGACGGTAGCAGTACCTAGCGATGTGTCCAGGTAGTCCGCAGTTGTAGCAAGTACGGGTGTCGCGTCTGGTCGACCCCGACGAAGTAGACCTCATTGGTTGATAAAAGCCGGGCGATGGCAGCTGAGGAGTAAATCGCTGTGATGCAGCTTTTCTGCGTTCCTGGTTTTCAAATGGCCGTTCACTCCTTCGTTCAAACCCATCGATGTAATTTGGGCGAGGCACAAAGTAGCTCTGACGCATCCGAGGTACTGGTGGTTCGCGGGGCCGTTGGTCGATTGCACACTGATGGCATGCACCGGCGGTGTCCACAGCTTGCATTTTAGCAAGTTCTTCCTTAACCACTCGTCTTATAATCGAAGAGATGTCGTCCTGCGATGGAAGGCTGACACTTGCAATCAGGGGCACATTGTCCAGACGTCCCAATTTTGGTAGGATTCTCCTCCTCCTTAGCGCTTTAAACGTTCGGCAGTGTTTCCTTAGGTCGGAATGTGTGTGTAGGTCTTCCTTAGTGATAAGAAAATTGTACACGTCTTCCGTAGTTCCAATGAGCAGATGACCTACCTTATCTTCGTCAGACATGGTCGCACTCACGTTTCCGCAAAGCTTCAAGATGGCCTCGATGTAGGTGGTGCATGATTGGACAGGCAACTAAGCTCTGCGTGAAAGCGTTTGCTCCGCCTGCTTGACTTTAGAAGTCAAGTCACCGAAGCACGTCTTCAGCTCGTCCACAAAAATGTCTCATATGGTCAATGCACTCTCATGATTGTCGAACCAAAGAAACGCGGTGCCGACAAGAAAAAACACCACGTTCTCGAGCTGCTTAGCAGTGCTCCAGCGGTTGCTGCAACTCACTCTTTGGTAGTATTTGAGCCACTTCTAAACATCGTCATCTGGCTGCCCCGAAAAGGTCCTTGGTTTACGTTCCGGCGTGCCGCAGCGAGCTTGTTCTGGCGGGTAAGCGTGTTGCTCATCATCAACGAGGTTGTTATGGCCTGCTCGCGCGTCCTCCATGTCTGGTAGCTGCGGTGGCAAGCCTGCCAAGCGTCGGCTCCGTCGCAAAATCGGTAGAGCTGGGTCGTCCAGATCGATGTACCCGGTACCTTCCACTAAACTGTCACGAGTGATTGTGTTTATTTACAGACGAGGTGAGATGGCGTTGGGAAAGAGCAGCGTGCTTATTAGACAAGCCTAGTCCATTTCACCCAACCACACAGTTCAAGCGTCGCTCCACTACCCTTCTTCTTCTTCCGCGCCCCGTACGCTCGCGCATCTTCGTGTGAATATATATATATATATATATATATATATATATATATATATATATATATATGTGTGTCTGTGTGTGTGTGTGTCACGATAAAAATGTGTCTTACCGTTTTAGCAAACAAAAGGAATGTGAAAATAGTTTGCGAGAAGCACGAGTAACATTAGCAAGGTTGCAAACCATGAGAAAGGTATTGAAACAATATTAGGGTGTGCACAGTCTCAAAGTAATATTTCCTGACCTTCTAAGGCCAATAACACTGTCTTCTAATGTTGGACGCACATCGATATCTTCTCAAGTAATTTTATTGTAATGTTAATCCAACATACACCATTTATTAAACTCTGCCTGACAGGCCACAACTTTGACTTGGCAAAAATGGGTTAAAAACTAATATATATATATATATATATATGTGTGTGTGTGTGTGTGTGTGTGTGTGTGTGTGTGTGTGTGTATTGTTGCACGCCTGAAAATATATAGGCCAAGACAAGTCGACTGACTTGTTCGGTGGCCTTCGAATGCGCAGAGAGCAACGCTGCACACATGGACGAAGACAACGAAGACTATGATGAACGCGCTAACCGCTCCGAGTTAGAAATAAAGAAATTGATCAGGAAAATCGCTAGTAGTCTTCGGCTTCGAAGGAGCATCAGCATCGCTTTCTTCTGAGCTTACCCTCACGACCTAATAAACGTCCTCATTCAGCTCAGCTTCTTTGATGTTCTCCTTCAAACGTAACTATATATATATATATATATATATATATATATATATATATATATATATATATATATATATATATATATAACGCGGCTTTCATGCGCACTTCATTCGAAACTGTGGCCTGTATTAAACTCTTTCGGGCCCGTGGTAAGGAAGCTGTCATTCACCATTCACCGTATAGGTCCTAATTTATATAGTTTGTATAGAACTAGATCTAGATTTTTTGTATAGGTTATTTTGTTCAAACAAGTAAACAAACACAACCAGCAGCTGCACTTTGTTTGCTGTAAAAGTACTCGATTTGGTGTTCTTAGATTTCCACAGATCGTAAAACATTTTGTGTGAGTTCCTCTGAAAAAAGGGTAAAGAGGGCGTGCTTCATTGCGTGCGTCATATAAACGACATTTAAAATAGAAAAAACAGGTCGCAAGGCCTAATTCATGTCTTATGTTTAGCCTAATATTTAGGCACATTTTTAACTTATTTTTTGCAGTAACGCATTGTGTTTTCCTCAATATATGTTATAAATAGACTTTCACGATTGTGGTAGGTGATACAGCAGTAGGCAGAACATCTCATGGCAACTTTCACGGTATTGGCAGTATGCGCCCTCGCGGCGGCGCCAGTGGCAACTACTCACCCATTCCAGTTTCCCTTCGACGTGAATCTTTCTGATTACCAGGATCCCATGAAGGTGAATATTGTTACGTTCATTCTTTCTAAAACGTAGAAGTTCATGTCTCATTTATTAGAAAACGTTTTTTTTTTCCTTGCTCTCGGTACACTTGTGCCCGTATGTTGCACTTCTCCCAGTATTCCGCACTCGCAACGCGTTCGTGATTGCGATATCATGCCTCTAAAGATTCACGTCAGCTTGAGAGTCAAGTTTGGTTTGCAAGTGCTCGCACTGGTGATGAAACGGTGTAAACATTATACCCTGTTATTGATAATTCTCAAGTAGAGGCTAAACACCTCTTATACTACTATATTTAATTGTTGAGCTCCTATGATAAGTCTCAAATTTAAGAAAATTATGCACCCCGTGCTTTTTTCGAGAAGTTATGTGGACATTCTTTATGTGTTTTCGACCGCCTTCGAAATGATTGTTGCCAGAAGACCAATGCGATGGAAGTTCGTGGAGGGTGAACTTTGTGCGGCACGTTGGAGGACAAGTGCAAGGGGATAAGTCGAAAGGATACTGACTTTATCCTATTCATCTTCGCTAAAATAAATATCACAACGCGCTCCTTCTGTTGAGCTGGTCCATGGCATTCTTGAAAAAGATAGGCTGCTTCTTGCTTATAACGTAGGCGTGGCCGCTATGGGCTAGGCGCATATGGCTGTCCGACAAGTATCATTGTCATGGGCTAACACAAATGGCTTATGGCTCCAAGCGTAACGTTTTTTCTTGCACCTAGCACTTCATGTCAGGATTCTTAAACGGGCCACTGTTGAAGCTGTATAGCGGGCAGTCGCACGAAGCATTCATCCATCGCTCACAGCATGCAAAGTTGACCACGTAAAAAAAAAACTGCAGCAATAGGTTCAACCCTGTCATTGACTTTTCTCAGTACTTTGACCCTCTCAGGACTGGATAAGGGCTGTTAACAATAACAAGCGCACTTAAGCCTTTGACAACCAAATGTCGAAGGACATAAACTCAAACTGGCTGTGCAGACGCAACGGTCTCTCAGCTGAGGTACCTGACCGAAGAACTAAAATAGACCCGCTGTAGGGTACCAAGAAAAAAAAAACATATCAAGTCTTTCATGGAACCGGCCAAACTGATATGATTGCACACCGGCCTCTGCGATTATTTTTTGTATCTATACACTCATTTGTGAAAAGGGTTGTGCCAGTCGGCTATAGTAGACCAAGATAAAGCAATTGTTGCCAACATTAAGAACAGCCAAGATAATATTCGTACAGGTCTAGCTATACAATACTTTGATATACCAATCACTAAAAAACAAAATGTCTAATGAAATGCGGCCAAAGACTTCTACGAATGGAAAGCTTTTTGCATATGAGGTATTTTTAAAAGTAGTAATCTCTCCAACTTGCGTTGAGCTTGTTAATTTTATTGTAGTACTGTTTGTCACTTAGAAAATGCACTGAAAGAATAAAACGATAATTGTTCCACTGCATAACTTAATTTAACAAAGCAATTATGGTACTTGAGGAGTGACATAAACATGCATATATATTTCTTGTTTTCAGGTTGTTAACGATAACGAAAGCGTTTATCTATCACGCATGTCCGGCGGTCCGCCTAAATTTCCATGCGTGCGATCACAATACTGGGGACACGATGAAATCAATGGCACAACTGAGCGATCCCTTGACATTTACAAGTAAGTGAAGGGTAAATAATACATAATAGTCAGCTGAAAACAAGGTGATCAGGCAATGTAAGATTAAAGTAATTCATATTGCTGTTAGTTTGCGCTCAAGACCAAATTCTTACTCAACGAGAGGACAGCGTTAAAATGCACGTTTGCATGGGCTGTAGCTTGTAATTTGGAAAAAATATATATATACAGCATTCCTTAATTGGTTTGGACACTAGGAGTCGCAGAGTGCGGACACATGTTGTGTGGGTGCGACGTTTTCAAATGATTTTCATGGTAAAATCGCAGTACTTGGCTGAAATTTCTACACGAATCGACGAAGCAAGTTCAGCGGAACACCTGGGTACCAAGGTTTGCAAGGTGAGACCGTTTTTCCGGCACCTACAAAGAATTGGAGTCTCTACGTAGATCATTTATTGCATTCACTACCGCGGCAGCGGGTAGAGCTGGAGGGAACGCCATCGGAACGCCTCGACGGTGCGTCTAGTATCACTATGGAGGTTGTAAGCGAGCTAGGAGAAGATATGCAACCGGAAGATTTCACCAACGACGCCGGATGGTGCGTTGTGCACAGAAGAAACATCAAGAAAATAACCGAAGTGATTTCAGGCCGAGACGATGCGGCGCCCACGTACGCTCATGGAGCCAGCAAGTGGAAAGGTGAACAAACCGTACGACAAATTACTAAAGTAAGTCGGTTACCTCGTCTATTAACAGAAGATTACAAAGTGATCATGCGACCCCGAGGAGGACTCAGCGTTTTGAAGAACAGGCAAGCGCGCATTTACTGCTGTTTGCGAAACGCCGCTAGCGGCGGTCGCGAAGCAGCAGCAGAAGACAGCATATGCATAAACTACAAGCAGATTATTGTGGACGCCAGCACGCCGTCCAATGAGCGGGGCCAGGCAGTACGGAGCCGTCACGAAGATACAAGTGGGAGAGCAAGAACACGAAGCCAGTGCCTACAGAGCTGCGCCGGAAAACACATCTAAGGAACTCATACGAGGCGTATCCCAAGAAGAAAGTTCCAACGACATTATCGACAACCTCGTGACAGCAACAAAGCCAAGCATACTATACTAGCCGACAACTTGTTTTGACACTGGAGGGAAAGCTACGGAGCCAGTGCTTCTGCACATGTAGCACTACACGAAGTAGTCCGTTTTGGCGTGCGTCTCATAACGCTGTGCAAAGTGACGGGGGCGCACCATCAGCGTTTCATGCAGACAGAGACATCGCTTAGTGCTTGAGGTGCACGTTAAAAGGCGGCATTATTAACTCATTCAAAAACGTGAAGTCACAACAGATAAATTGAAAGACATACTAATAGCTTACAGGTCTGAGCTGCATCCTGTCTCAAATAGCTCCACGTATACAAAATAAACGGGGAACATTTATATTTCATGTTGAAAATACGGGCGCTACATGCAACTACTTTCACTGGCGGTAGGTTGCACGTGACTTGGCTTCGTAGATTTCCCTTCAGTGCCAAGTAAGTAGTCGCAGTGTATACACGCGAAGAGGATGGGCAACGCAGACAATGTAATTGTACTCTTCTATGAACTGCATGTGCTGTGGTATATATGTGAAATGTGGAGCACTCATCGTTCGGTGCTCGCTGTACCGAAAACACATAGACATTTGCTACAAATGTGGAAGGCTGGGACACAGAGCGGACGTTTGCCCCAATCCTGATGCAACAATGTGCAGGGGATGTGGCGTGGTTAACCCAGCGCAACAACTTCAGTGTGAAGCAAAGTGTTAACTAAGCGACAAGGTCACCTTACCGGGAGACAGACGCTGCAAAGCGAAATTCAAGATAACGTATTTGGTACGACAAAGACGTTGGGAGCGATGAAGAAGAGAAACCGAGTAAAAAGCACAGTACAGCATCAACGGCCACGACAAACGAGCTGGCAAGGCAACGGGCAATAACACCGAGACACCAGAAGGCCAAAAAACCGAAGGCTCTCCAACCGCACCACACGTAGGGGACAGTCGGGAAAGGCCCGATCACAGTCCCAGGTCAAAGACCCAGTTGAGAACCCGTTCGAGACACCATTCAAGACCGAAGGCAAGCTCAAGGTCCCAATCGAGCCGCGGGGAAGCCGAAACCCAGGCACAGGTGAGCTTTGCAGCCATGGTCTTTGGCTCTGCTGTTACACCTACAAGCGTGAGGTCCGCCTTATAAAAGGAAATAACCCAGTTCAAACAGGTGCTACATAAAATAATGCTTGAAAACACGGCACTAAGGGAAGGGATAAAACTGCTTAAGGTGAAAAGCGCGAAACTTGAAAATACAAAACACAGAGAGGATGCAACATTTTATTTATGAAAAAAAGGGAGGGGAAAATTTTAAGGGTGTTTTCTCCATTGGAGGACCCCAGTGGCCGCTGCAGCTCGACTGACAAGATCCAGGAAACCCCTTTGGGTCTTCAGGTCAGGTCGGGAGAAGACGGCCTCCCAAGGCTCACCCAGTAGCGTATCAGAGGCGACTTGTCTCCATAGGCTTATTCGGGCAGTCTCATGTGACGTGTTGGAACGTCGCTCTCGGCTCGCACCACGGACATTGGTGTAGATATGCAGCGGGGTTTATGTGATGTCGCCTCTTCTAATGTGGATAAGTGTTAACCTGAATTTGTCTTAGCTGGTGAACTTCGTCAAGTTAAAGCGATTTGTGGGGGAGAAGGGAGCATACCACTGTCTTGTCTTCCGTTGATGCTAGAGTATATATCCCGTGCAGTGCTTGGTTCGTACTGATTATTGGTGTTGTTAACTCATTTGCTCAAATCACGAGCGAAACTGTGCGCCAGCGCATTACCCGAGATACCCTAGTGGCCTGGGCACCAAATTAAGGTATGGTCTTGTATCAGCCTGTCACCTAGTATTTTCATGGTGACATTTGGTAGTGCACCACAAGGAAACATTCTGCAGGCTTCCTGGGAATCAGACGAGACTAATGCGAAGGTATTTCCTGCCTCCTTAGTTTGAATAGCCACAGAGAAACATTCTGCAGGCTTCCTGAGATTCAGACGAGACTAATGCACAGGTATTCCCTGCCTCGTTGGTTCGAATAGCTAGCGCAATCGCCACCGCTTCCACCGTAGCTGTACAGGTTGTTTTAATTGACGTTGCGACAGTTTTAGCGGTACGCGGTATTGGTTGAACTGCTACTATAACGCATCTCTTTTTCGATTTAGCGGCATCGGTGTATACTACTTCGTCGCTTTCGCCAAACTGTTTTTGAGGCTGGCGAGCTCTAGTTTGTCTTCTCGCCCCATGGTGAAACTTGCCCATGTTTCGCGGAATGGGGCAGATGGTTATGTGTTGGCGTGTTTTCCTAACCATGGTAGTAATGTTCTCCCGGCAGTATTGTGGTCTAGTAGGGTATCCCAAGCGGGTGAGGGTTTCCCTTACCTACCTTTGTAAGGCACAGTCGTTCCTTCTACGAGAGAAGTGTTGCTGCTGCAAGCTCTTCGAAAGTATTGTACACACCAAGTGCTTTCTCTTTGTCATTGGGTGCATGAAGCGGTATACCTAAGGCAGCTTTTTATGCTCCCCGTATTATCAAGTCAATCTCTTTAATTTTCGTTGGTGTGAGCTCCTGATATGGCAGTCCATATGTGACTCAGAGTCGACCAATGCCACGCCAACAGCTAGTAATGCGTTGACACATATTCACGCTCCGGCGACGCTGGTTGCCGCGCCGGTGAGTGGAAAGATGCGCCGCATAAGCGAATAGCAAAAGAAAACGCCGACGCCGAAGAGCAAAGTGACTCAACACTGGGAGAAGTAGAAGACATGTTTCAGGAAATGTTCGTAGGTTTACAGCAACAGTTCACGCAGATGCGCACAGACCTACAGCAACAGATAGCGCAAATGCGAGTAGCAATGTCACAGAGGTTCGACACCCTCGAAGTTGGAGTAGCGCAGTTGGAAAACGTGTCGATGAACACCCGGCCCGTAGCAGTTAGGCCGGTGAAGAGAAAGCCCTACAGCAGACAAGCTGCAGCTGAAAACAACTGCATGGAAAACTCCGGTAGCCAACATGGCACCGCTTGACGAGTACACTATTTGGCAGTGGAATTGTCACGGGTTTCGTCGTAAGAGGGGTAACCTGCAGCATTTTGTAAAAACCAAGCAAGCACCAGATGTAATCGCTCTCCAGGAAACTGGAGGAACTGCTAAATTATCCAGATACAAGTCATACAGCACTATAGGTGAAAAAGCAACAGTGACCACACTAATACGCCGAAATGTCACGGCTGTAGAACATGACACTGGTGTACGAAACATAGACCACGTACTACTATAAATTATCCCCTCTCGAATAAAAAGAGGGAAACTTGTTTGTGGTGAACGTCTTGAGCCCACCACGACAAAAGGCGAAGTTTGGCTCGTCTTTCCGCAAAGTGATAAACGTCGTGGGCAGACAGACACTGATCATCGTGGGAGACTTTGACGCACAGCACGCCGCCTGGGGTTACATCATTGAGAACGTTAAAGGAAGCAACCTGTGGAAGAACGCGCAAAATGAGGGGCTCACGATAGTGGTCAACCCACAAGATCCAACTAAAATCGAAAATAGCGGAAATAGAGAATAGGAAATAGACATTAGACCAGACCTGAAATTCATAAAGGAACATATTAGACTCGCGTTGGACCAACACGAACGTATACCTAGGCAGCGATTACTACATCGTATACACAGTGCTCCAAGCGGGCCGATGAAAATAGAAAGGCAGAAAAAAATTGGCAAATTTCACGTACAGTGGGAATCAATCATATGCGAAGCACATATGAGGATGGTTGGTATGTCACTTAAAAATCAGCACACCGTTACAAGGCGGCCGTAAATAATGCCATACATGACTTCTTTCGGCTGATCATTATGTTTGAACGTGTCATTAACCAACGTCGTCTATTCACGTCACGTGATACCAAATTTGGTATGTGTGCAACCAAGCGAAACGGCATCAAGCGTGCTAGAAGCGTAGCAACTAGTCATATTTTTACATGACATGCATGTCCTGATTATAATGTTTGGACGTGTCATTTATCTTCGTCGTCTGTTCACGTCACGTGTTACCCAATTGGTCATATGTGAAGCTAGCGAAACAGTCGCGAGCTCATCATGAGCGTGGCATGTAGTCGTGTTGTTGCATGGCACGCATCTAATGATTATCATGTTTGCACCAGTGATATACCTTTCTCATCCATTCACGTTCCATAATACCAAATTTGGTGTATGTGGAGCCAGCGAAACCACCATGGCGGCATCATGAGTGTGACATGTAGTCATGTTCTTACATGACACGCATGCCATAACTATCATGTTTGGACGTGTCATTTACCTTCGTCATTCATACACGTCACGTAATACCAAATTTGGTATGTGTGAAGGTAGCAAAACGGCCGCAATCCCATCATGAGCGTGATATGTTGTCATGTTCTTACATCACACGCATGTCATGATTATCATGACACCAGTCATATACCTTTGTCATCCATTGACGCCGTGTATTACTAAATTTAGTGTATGTGAAGCTAGCGAAAAGACCGCGAGCGCACTATAGGCGTGGCATGTAGTCATGTTTCTACATGACACGCATCTCATGATTATCAGGTTTGCACCACTGACATACCTTCGTCATAAATTCACGTGCTGTAATACCAAATTTGGTATATGTGCAGCTAGCGAAACGACCACGAGTGCACCATGAGCGTGGTGTGTAGTCATGACTCATGAGTCATGACATTGATGATATGCATGTCATGATTTCTACGTTAGGGTCTGGTACTTGTAATTTCCATGCAGTCATGTCATACAATACCGATTTTGCAACATGTCATGTGAACGAAAGTACAGCAAGAGCAGCAAGACCATGAAATGTAAATCATAATATTCGTGACATACATGTCTTGATATTCATGTTAGTACTAGTCAACTATGCTCGTCATACAATCATGTTATGCAATACCAAATGTTATGTCGATACCATCAACGAAATGGCCAGGAGAGCTAAATGTCGTAGGTGGCTAGATAGATAGATAGATAGATAGATAGATAGATAGATAGATAGATAGATAGATAGATAGATAGATAGATAGATAGATAGATAGATAGATAGATAGATAGATAGATAGATAGATAGATAGATAGATAGATAGATAGATAGATAGATAGATAGATAGATATGTTCAAAGTCGCCGAAGTTCGCTAATAAATGCCTCACATCTAGTAATGTTAACCGAGTGAGACACCTTTCGTAAGCTAAGGGAGGACTATGTGACAGAGAACACCGAAGATATACAGAAGCGTACAGACACACTTCAGCGTAGCGCGCAGAAAGCCTCCAAGCACGTTCCCAAGGACGCTGGCGTAGATGTAATGGACAGCAATCGCGTCCACATGTGGGAGGCAAAACGCAGCTTGCAAGAGCGTTAGAAAGGTCAAAAGCACAACAGGCTTCTCAGAAAGATAATTGTGGACGATCGCGCTAACAGACATGGACGACCACGCAAAGAGGTTGTGCCAACAGCAATGGGAAGACACGTGCGTTTTAATAAACCGACAGTTCAGAATGTCCAAAACTTGGAGCATGCTTCGATGCCTCCTCGATCCTGAGGGCCCAAAAACAACATAGTGGCAAAATCTGCAGTCCATGCTACACAGCTACGCAGGCACAGAGGGAGAGCTCCTGCGCGAGCTAGGCCGGACTTACCTAGGTGATGCAGCAAAGACCCGACTACCGGAGTACCAAGGGAAGGATAGCATAGACCTCGACGCATTCATATCTGAAGTATCAGTTCGACACGAGCTGAACTCGGACAACCGAATCCCTAATCCACCCCCCCCCCCGGGCCCCGACGATGTAACGAATAAAACACTTCGCAACTTGGATGGTGAATCCGTCACCGCTCTCACAAAAAACATAAACAAATGTTGGGAAAAACAAGTCATACCACCGCAATGGAAAACCACCAAAATTGGAATGATACTTAAAGCCGGTAAAAGAGCACACATAGGAAATCTCAGGCCTATATCACTGACGTCGTGAATCAGAAAGCTCCCGGGAAAAGTAGTTTTAACGCGTCTCGTCAGATATATGGATGACCACAAGCTATACCCGCACATGATGCTGGGCTTTCGACCACGTCTTTTGAAACAAACCGTCATGTTTCAGCTAAAACATCAAATCATAGACGCCGAAACACACACTCTGGATACAAATACCATTTTGGGCTTTAACCTGCAGAGAGCTTTTGATAACGCCACCAACGAGGCCATAGTGCGCAACTTGCAAGACCTGCACGTCGGCTGGCTTGTGTACACTTATGTGATAGATTTTCTCACTCACCGTAAAGCAATAATCGTGACCGGCGAAGCAAAATACGAGGACATTGAACTTTGCAACAAGAGAACACCGCAAACTTCGGTGCTTTCTTCCTTCCTATTCAGTGTGGCGATGCTTGGTCTGCCCTCAGGGCTCGAACGCATCGAAGGACTTCAGCAGAGTCTGTATGCGCATGACATCACCCTCTGGGTTGCGGGTGGGAGTGACGCTCATATTAAAAGAAATTTTACAGCAATCAGTAAATACGATTCAGCAATACGTGGAGACTGTTGCGAACCGGGGTCTACCCGGTCTCTTGTGGTAGCATGATGCAACTTCGGGTGGAGGAAACGTACGCTGACAAGTTGGGAAACGAAGAACCAACAGATTTATGGCACTATTTAAACTTAAATACAGCATAGAGAAATTAGGATTTTTACAAACCACGAGCTTGGTGTTTGAACCGTTAAAACACATTGTTCATCAACGTACAGCACTTTCAAGCATCGTTTTAAACCCTGTCGGGCTACTCCTCCTTCATTGAAGCACCAATCACACAGAACATACCGCTCTCCAGAGCATCACTTAATGCACATGTCAATCAAAGAATAAAAGTTTCATCTCCGGACGCAATGCTCCTCCGGTCCGAGTTTCACAGAGAACAAGGTAAATGGGTTCCTTCCCGGAACAAGTTAGCGGTTAGGTGGCTGCTGCTGTCCTTCCTGGGAAGTGTAGCCAATGAGTAGAGACCTTAATCGCGTAGACATTACCTGTGCTGTCAGTCTGCTTTGGTGTCTCGCTAAACAAGCTTGGCTCAAACAAACGTTGGCTCAAAGACCGTCTTCTAATTCTTTTGTCGCTCCCCACCACTGGACGCTCGTTCCGAGAGAATTGGGGTTCCGGGCGTGGGAACGCTGCTCGGCTCTGCTTCTCTCTCGGCTCTGCTTCTCACGGGCGTGAGTCACAACAGCTTCCCCCTGACCAGATGAGTCATGGAGGGAAGAAGTCAGCGCTGCTGCTCGAAGGGACGACAGAAGTATCCGCAGTGGAATGCCAGGAACTCGTCTTCACCTGTAACATTGTTTAGGTAATTGCCGAACTTCGGCAACGTCTCTGAAACTCGACCACAAGTACAAGGAAGCACTCGGCCCCCTTATGAATAAACCAAGCCAAAAGAGGGATGGCAAACTTATTTTAATTACTTGCTTGAACAAAACGTTCACATTCAAAACTCCCGGGACTCACTTGTGCTAAGAAACTTGACGTGCTGCCCCGCCGCGGTGGTCTAGTGGCTAAGGTACTCGGCTGTTAACCCGCAGGGCGCGGGTTCAAATTCCGGCTGCGGCGGCTGCATTTCCGATGGAGGCGGAAATGTTGTAGGCCCGTGTGCTCAGATTTGGGTGCACGTTAAAGAACCCCAGGTGGTCTAAATTTCCGGAGCCCTCCACTACGGCGTCTCTCATAATCATATAGTGGTTTTGGGACGTTAAACCCCACATATCAATCAATCAACTTGACGTGCTACCTCAAACATTTCACATAATAAGCTGCACGGAAAAAACTGAAATAATAATTTTGATACATCAAGAGTACCCCTGGACAGTTTAGAAAGAGCGGCTGAGCTTGTCAGCGTTTCCATTCAATTGCCCTTCTTATAGTTAATGTCAAATGATATTGCCGAAGAACCAAGCTCCACCTGACAAGGCGACTGTCCTTCAATGTCATAGTTTGCAGCCACGTAAAGGAACAATGGTCTGTCTCTATTTTAAATATAGGACATCTGAAACAACACTGCAACTGATAAATGGCCTACACAATGCAAGTGCACTCCTTTCCCGATGTGCAGTAAGTGATCTCTTGAGAGCTTAATTTCTGGCTCAAGTAGAGCGCATCTTTGTTCGTTACCTCTGTCGTCTTGACGTAAAACCGCACCTAGGCCTTTATTTCTCGCGTGACACTTAACCGTCAATAACTCAGTTGTAATCTGGAGCTTTCATAACCGAACAGCTGATCGGCATTGCCTTCTGGCTTAAGAAAGCTGCTTTCTTCCTTTCGTCGCTGAGCACTTTCATCGGTTCTGTCTTGCGGTGAGCATTATTCCAGGACCTTACGAACGCTGAAAAATCTCTGATTCAGCAAGTGCTGAAATTGTCTTAACGTCCGTCTTTGTTTACGGCCGTCAATAACTGCCTATTACTGAGACATTAAGCTCGCCAGCTTTACTGAAGCTTTGGTCTACGCCGTGGCATAATAGTCTTCGTTAGCTCCTCCCTGAACACTAGAAAAAAGCTTACTGTCCCGCTCATATCATCTTTTGATGAATCATCTTTAAAGAAAAACAACAGAACGTAGGTCAGAAACACTGCTTTCTCACAGGTTCGCTTGGTTGAAGATACCTGCCTATGCTAACGCCTTCGAGTAAAAATCACTGGGCTTTCCTGAGCGTTTCGATTACTCTCATTCTTAAAGCACAGAAAAATGCATGGTACTATTACCCAAACTCATAATCCTTCACAGTTTGTCTAATCACTCGTCCTTACGTTACGTTGTAACACACCGTATACAACACAAAAATATACCTAAGTGCAATACTCATCAAAAGCACATCCCAACATTTGCATTGGTTTTCTGCTGAAACCCTACACATGATGGCTCTCAATTCTCATAGCGCGTAATGACAACTCTACTGTGTCGCGCAGAACTTAACCATTTTACGAAGTAATTTTGTCCAAGCTAACACCTCCTTACTTGAAGTGCTCACTCACGCCACATCCACATGACATTGAAGGCATATGACATTACACTAAGCCTCTAAATAAACTAGAAACATGACTCATTTTTCTAGTTTTTGCCTTCTGCACATATTCGCACTAATGATTAAAACACCTGATTAAAACACTCTCATACTAAGCTTCACCCTTTATCTCAGCGGTTTTCTTTCTGAAACATTAACACCGTATCTCTTAAGCTACGCAAAATTCAAACGACCCAAATATGAATCTCCAATGTTACACGGAATAACCACACTTAGCATGCACTTATAAAAAGTACTCAAACTGACCATTCCCCCTTTTCTCAACTAGATTCGCTTGAAGAACAATGGGGTCGCGGTGCCGGTAGTTTTCGAACACGCCTGAGGCTACAAAGCACACCAACGCTATAGGCTGTGTCCTGCTGTCACGCTACATTCTGCACTTCGGCCGGCTTTCCTCAGGATCGTAAAAGGGACGCCAGAAACAGCGGGGAAGCTTGTGCCATTTTCTCTTTGTGTTCTCTCCTACGCAGTATTTAGCCACTATGCCCTTTCGACTTTGACCCTTCGGGCATGGCCGCTTTCCCGAAGTCGTCGAACTGAACCGCGTGTTTCGTTGGGGTGACATACCTCGTTTTCCCACTCTACGCCTCTCTCACCACTTGCACCTTAATGAACGCCACCATTGATGTTTCCTGAAACAGACTAAAAGCCTACCCTTTCGTCTTTCTCGCGACGGGATGGGACTAGTCCTAGGCTTACGCAGTGCCAAACGCTTCCGCTTTTTCTTTTCGGCGATGTTTGTTAGCCTCCATTCTTTCGATGCTATCATCATGTCGCGTCGTGACCTGAGGAGTTGGGAAGCTTGTTGGAGCTTGTGCTACACCTTCCCTCACGCTCGAACTTTTTGAGCTCTGTGTTAGGGTGGACTGTCGGGCCAAATTATCTTTGTCAACGCTGATGAAATCATTAACTGGGCCCTCTCCGGTGGCATCGCTGCACTCCTGAAGCGTCACGTTCTTGCTCTGATTAACCACGGCGCTAACCATATCTACATCTGACGATCTCGAGACGTTCTCTTGGGGCATGAAGATGGTTGCCAGCTCCTTTCTGAGCCCATTAGGGTTGCTGGCATCCACCTCATCCTCGCAAGGAGCGTCTCTTAAAACTGTCTCTACCTCCAGACAAGCCAAAGCCTCGCTTTCGACACGCTCTCTAGTTCCCTGAATGGTGGTATCCTCCTCTAACTGCTCAGTAGCTATGCTACCCCTGTTCCCACTCAGAAGTAAAGTGAACCTGTCTGATGCTGGTAGAAGTAACGCACCCTCAAGTTCATCATCGCAAGACTCTTTCTCTGTCTGACCGATCTGTGGTGTCTCACTTCCACCACTGTTGTATAATTCATTTCCTCTGTAGCATTTTTCTCAGAGGTTTGCTGAGTTGTCAATTTTCGTGCCTTTGAACGGGTCAATGCTTGTGCTACCCTGACACGGAAAAGAATGCCCTTCTCTACCAATAACATATCCGACTTGTTTGTGAACAAGTACGGATAAGATTTAGGGAGTTTTTTCGAAACTGCAGCCTCGATTGTTAATTTAGCAAAAAGGCCCTCAATTACCACAGTTGCAACGGACAAGCATACTCTCTGCTCTTCCACCACCTGGCGGAGGCACGAGCATTGTCCTGCATAGCCAGATGATGACTCATGTGACGGGTGGACAACATCCATTGTTGCCGCCGAGTCGCGTAGCACTTTACATGGCTTTCCATTGACAACCAGGTCATGCATGTAAGGCTCCAATTACCTCATGTTTTCTTCGCAGTTACTGATATATGAAAACGCCATCTTTTCTTTTTGGCAGTTTGCTGCTATGTTACCGGCCTCATTGCATCTTAAGCAAGTGAATGGCTCCTTAACTTTAAAAGCATTCTTCGCTTCTTCCGCGTTTTGGCCATATTTACTTGGTTCACTATCCCTCTTCTTTTGAAATTTGCCAGAAGGAAACTGACTTTCCCCTTCCTCATTTCGAGAGCTTCAAGCATGTTTCCTATAACCTTTATTCGAGTTTGATTTGCAATTGTAGCTTCTATTGGTTTCCAGGTTGCTCCTATAATATCTGCGCGACGTGAACTCCTCTACAAGTTCAGCCGCTTTCGTCGCAGAACTTATGTCACCATGGTCCAGTAACTAGTTTTTTTTTTTCCTGCTCCAGATGACAGGTCAAAAACCGTTCTAATAGAATCTTCTCCACTACAGCGTTCCTGTAACTGTATGAGTGAGCGTTCTTTAGCTATTTGGTCAAATTCGCTCTTATATTGTACAGAAAATTGGGTTAGCTCTCGCTTTTAGACTTTTTAGCGCTCCGAAATCTTCGTCTAAAAGCCTCTACGCAAAGTCTAAACTTTCTTAGACGGCAAACCTTGACCTTTTCATAGTTGTTTGCGTCCTCCTTACTGAGTCGCGCAACAACCTCCACTTCCTCACAGGGCAGAACCATGAGTAGCATTTGTGACCAGGTGTCTTGCTCAAATGACATTTTCTCGCACGTTCGTTCGACATTGGGCAGGGGCATTCGTCAGGCCGCTATAATTGTAGCTTTTTGCTCCTGTCCTAGCATTTCTTTTAAAATGAATGTTGAAATAAAGGATCTGAATGAATCTGAAAATTTACCAGATACAGACCATTACCCCCTGATACCACGTATGGCTGGATGTACCTGGACATCTTGAACTCTGCCTCCCTGTTGGGGTAAGGTACCACTTGCAGGGGACAACTTCCCAACCTTTTCCTCAACTCAAGTTCTCGTTTGCGGATCTCTATCTTGTGCGCCTGTTTTTTTTGCTTCACGTTCACGTTCTATGCGGCGTTTCTTCTCTCAGATTCTCGTATTTTTGTTTCACGCTCGCATTCTAAGCGACGTTCCTCTCTTTCGCGCTCACGCTTCTCTTCCTCCTCTTTCTGCTGTCTGGACTTCTATTTTTTTTCTTTGACCTGTTGAGGTCCCATGTTTTACTTAGCTCCTCATCTTCAGCACTCAAATAATTAATCACTTGTATGATTATAGGTTTTCGTGTCACACCCCTTGTATCGATCCCCGATTCCTCACACAACAGCAAAAAGTCTAACTTGTGCAGTTCCCGTAAGTCCATAATCGTACTGAGTGCTCGCTTCTTCCAAAAATAACTTCCCGAAATGACGAAACTGAGTCTTTCGGCAAAGTTAACTACCAGTTCTAAAATTTATCCTCTTTTAGAACCGGGTTCACTCAAAGGAAAAGCCGAGCACTCACTCATACGTGATGCATGTTTCGAGCCAGCTGCTTCCCGTGGGCCGACTGTTGTTCTCGCTTATAGCTTCAAATCGCAGCACTGTTCACCAGTTTTTCCTTTGAATCCCACTGCTGCCACCAGTAGTCACTTTGAATCCCACCGCTGCCACTAGTTGTTGCGGACCGGGGTCTACCTGGTCTCTTGTGGTAGTGTGACGCAACTTCAGGTGGAGAAAACGAACGCTGACAAGTAGGAAAACGAAGAACAAACAGGTTTATGGCACTATTTACACTTATTTGTAACATATAGAGGTTAGGAGTTTCACAAAACACGAGCGTGATGGTTGATTTGTTAAAAAAAAAACGTAGTTTAGAGCAACGTTCAGAGCTTTCAATAGTTGTTTTAAACCCTGTCGAGCTACTCCTCCTTGATTGAAGCCCCGATCACACACAACATACCGCTCAATAGAGCATCAGTCAATGCACACGCTGGTCACCGAATAAGAGTCGCATCTCCTGACCTAATGCTAATGGGTTCCGAGTTTCACTGATGAGAAGGTACATAGCTAGGTTCGTTCCCGGAACAAGTTGGCGGTTGGGTGGCTGCTGCTGTCTTTCCCGGGAAGGGCAGCCAAGGAATAGAGACTTTAATCGCGTACACACGACCTGTGTGGTCGGTCTGCTTCGCCGTCTCGCTAAACAAGCCATCAGGAGGAACTGCTTGTAAAAACGTTGGCCCAAGGACCAACTTGTAATCCTTCTGTGGCTCCCCACTGCTGGAAGCTCGTTCGAAAGAACTGGGGTTCCGGGCGGGGGAGCGCTGCTTGGCTGTGCTTTTCATGGGCACATGGCGTCTACGAAAGGGGGTCACAGCAAGACCAAAGGTCTAAAGTGCTCTCCCCAAAGTTCAGAGCTACTACTCTACAGACATAGAAGCAGAGGACACAAGTGCAGTCAAGAAGAGCCAAACATACCCATCTTAGCAAGGCGTTACCCCATTCCTTGGGTCCAACAGATCAGAATACTAGGCCTCCGCATATCCTAGAACGAACATAATGGGCAAGCAACAAACTTACTGAATAGCAACACCCCGCACACCATTAGACTGTTCCGAAGAATCGCCATAAAGAATTACGAAATCAAAGACCAGCTCATGCAAGCCTTCGTCGTCAGCCGCACAGTGTATGTGACCCCATACCTAAAGTTGCAAGGAGCGGAAAAATTAAAGGTAGCATGCATCATCAAAAAAGCATACAAGCAAACACTCGGCTTACTGATCACCACATCTAACGAAAAGTTTGAAGCACTAGGTATGCATAACAAACTAGACGAACATATTGAGGCTCATATGATTGCACAGTACGAACGACTATCACAAAGCGACGCAGGAAGAACCATAATGCACAAACTGGATATCACGTACGCAAGCCAAAGCGAGGATCAATACGATATCCCAAAAGAAACCAGAGAGCGCATCGTAGTACCGCCATTACCAAGAAATATGCACCTTTAGTTACCACAGGGAGTGGAGGACTGCTAGGGCGAAAGAACGACACAAGTTTCGAAATGATGTGGATGTGGCCTATGTGAATGCGACAGGATGCCCCTACAGTCAGTACAAGGCGTTGGTCGTTTCAAATCAAGTGGGCCACCTGCTAGCCAGCAGTTCCATTAAATCAGGAAGGTCTGAAATCGCTGAGGAAGCAGCCATAGCGTTGGCGCTTCCATCTACAACAGCCAGCGTTATATCGAGCCACTCTACAACCGTAGTTCTTAATTTTGCTCAAAGTAGGGTCTCGAAAGAGGCGAAAAGAGTTCTGACCAACTTTCATGGAGAGCGCGACGTGTATGTCGTATGTATCCCACTCATTCTTCCCTCTCGGGCAACGAAACAGCACACGCCCTAGCTCGAGAGTTAGTGCGCCGAGCAGGTGCAGGAATGACACGAAGCTCGCGTATTAAAAGATAGCGCATGGTCTCGTACAATGAAACCACTAACCACTACCAATTAAGAAGTAGGCATTACCCTCCACCTCATTTTTCATTAAATACACAGCAGGAGACAGCATGGTGCTTATTACAAAGAAGCCCGTTCCCAAACCCAATTGCTTACAGTCATTGCTATTGAGGTCTCTGCTCCTACAAATGTAAACTCTGCAATCAGCGGGTAGACCTCAAACACATTATATGGACTTGTCCTAATCTCGTGAAGGGGCCAAACACTAAGTATTTCAACGCACAGCAGTGGGAGACCATGCTGCTTAGCTCAAACATCCAAAACCAGCTACAACTGATCAGGCAAGCCGAAGATGCCGCTAGGGCCCAAGGACTCTTAGCTGCCATCTAGGGGAAAGGATATAATTATTATGAAACTTGCCGTTTCAAATAAAGTTGTTTCTCTCATTTGTGAGCATTCCTTGTAGAGAAATACCGAGAACACCACATTTCTTTAACTTTTTTGTGCGTTACAGAGTTCTATTGAAGTTGAACGAGCATTACGCAAGAGAGTGTTAAGAACGTGCAAAAACAACTGTGAAGTGTAGCAGTACAACCATAACACAAAGAAAATTTCCCGGCAGACAAAATGTAATTCTCCACTACCATAACCATGGTCGCTTATGCGCTCAATATGGAGTAACCTTGCACTGTTTTGCAGCCAAAGTTCAGCGCACATGCTTTGCAGGATGGCTTCTTGGGAGCATCCACACAGAATCCACTCTTATTTATTTTGTTTTGCCTGTTGAAATCAGTATTCCTTTTTTTTCTGCCAGTCTGCAAGGCAGCAGAAAGAGCACATGCTTGATTCACCCAGGTTCACCACCCTGTTTTTCACTTTGATTTTCTTTTCTGTCATTCTTTCGTAGTTATTGCCCAGTGTCATCAGGTCCCAAGAGCTCCCGCGAGGAACATGCTCTCTTTTTTTAATTTGTTATAGTGCTCTGCATAAAGTCCCAGTGCTCTCTGACCTGGTGGATCAGTAGCTGGAGTGCTCGGCTTGCTTACCAGAAGGTCACGGGCTAGATCCCGGTCGTGGCGGTCACATTTTGATGTAGGCAAAATAGTAAAAGCTCGTGTACTGAGCAATGTCAGTGCATGTAAAAAAACCAGATGGTCAAAATTTCCGGAGCCCTCTGCTTTGGCGTCCGCCACAATCATATCACGGTTTTGGGAATTAACCCCCCCCCCCCGAGTGTTATTTTAAAGTTGCTGTTAATGGTGTATTTTCGCAGTTCACAGATCAGCAGCAGTGAACAGCGAGAAATACCATACGTGAATGCCATAGAGTTTTACGAAGTAGGTGAGACTGTAGTTGACTACAAAAATCAATGCTTACACTGCAGAAGTAGGTCATTGCACTGTTGTTGCTTAGGGTTCGCAAGGCTTGGATTGACGTCGAAAACTTGTTGTGGAGCCTGGTTTGTCGGAGTAGGTTAAGTAGAACCGATGAGGGTGACATCATCAGTGCCATCTACAATTTTCTCAATGTAGGCGACCATCGTGCCTTGTTTATATGATTGTACTCATTCCCGAAACTCGGGAGTATTACAATGGCTTTCCCTCCCCACAGCTTGGCTAGTCTTCATGCCACGCAAATATCGCGGTTGATCAACTATGCTATAGTTTCCTTCCACATCTGCTGAACGATGCTTTCCAGATTTGCTGATCTTTGAATGCTTACGGAAATGATGACGCTGGAGTAAGGAGAGATGGTGACTTGCCCTTCCAGTACATTCAAGGCGTGCCCTATTGCCGGCGTGTGTGGTGGTCTTGCTTTGAAGGTCGATGACTGCCTCATGTCAGCTTAAGTCTGCACGAAGAATGATATTTTTCGAACAACGCTGTAGGACTACGAAATTCTGGAGGCAAAGTGCGGCTGGTAGTGGTGATTTTCACTATTTACATTCTCGCCAGCGTTACTAGGTGGCCTCTGGGGTCCAGATTACCAGCCCTTCTCAGGCGGTCTTCAGTTTCTTCAACTTCGTGGCGAATGGTCCACTGATAACAAAGTTAATTTGCTCCGGCGTCGACCAGAGTGACGACGTGGCTGTCCGTGATCACGTCAAGTTGGGTGGTTCGTCATTTTGCGTTGAGGTTGGGTCACGACAGATCACGGCTACGTCGGCTTGTTGCACTGCTTCTACGTGGTGTTGTAAGGTCTTCCGGTCATGAAGTTTCGTGACTTCAACCAGGCGCCATTTAGCTTGCAACACGTTTTGAAGACATCGTTGGGGTGAAATAGGTGGTGGCGTTTAAAGATTTTATTGTACAGCAACCTCTCCTCCATCGACTCCTGCCCTTAGATTACTATGCAAGGGCTCGCCGATTAACCCAATTTACTGCAGGCGTTGCGGCGAGATGTAGTGAGCTAGCCAAGCTGATCGAAAAAGTAATTCATCCATCTCCACTTTAGGGGACTATGAAGCAATTCAAAGTGTGTGGGGGGTGCCCACCACGTTTTCATCGTTTTGGGTAGGTCTTGTTTCCGTTAATATTGTCTTCTTGTGTTATCACCTCTGGAGACTTACAAACTGGAGACTTACAAAGAGGGTTCAGCTGGAATTGAGGACAACGCAGCGATCAATAGAAAGGAAAATGATAGGTGTAACCTTAAGAGACAAGAAGAGAGCAGAGTGGATTGGGGAACATACAGGGATTAAGGATATCATAGTTGAAACGAAGAAGAGGAAATGGACATGGGCCGGGCATGTAGCACGTAGACAGGATAACTGCTGGTCAGTAGGGGTAACTAACTGGATTCCTATAGAAGGCAAGTGGTTTAGGGGGAGACAGAAGGTCAGGTAGGCAGATAAGATTAAGAAGTTTGCTGGTATATATTGGCAGCAGCAAGCACAGGACCGAGTTGTCTGGCAGAACATGGGAGAGGCCTTTGTACTGCAGTGGACGTAGTCAGGCTCATGATGACGATAATGATGATGATGATGATGATGATGAATGGAACCTTCCAGCGCTAATGATGGTGCTGGCGTAAGCTTTTGATCACTCCCGTCCTTGCGTGCAGTTTACAGAATGAGCTGAAACCATCGAGATGCTTCTAAAATTTCAAAACGTGATCTGCAGCAACCGTCGCTAACAGTATTTGGGGTGCAACCTGAACACAATAAAAGAAAGCAATAGACACGCGTGGCTATAGACTTTTTTACTACGCTTTCAACCTGACCTCCATTGAGGCTGCGCTCACAAGCCCGGCATGTCATAGACCCTTCGGGTGGCTTACCTTAGCGAACTGTGTTATTCTAAGACAAATGAAACTGTGATCTACACAATGCGACCCGCCCTTCCTGTTTGTGCTATTAATTGCGTGGTACACCAACGCTGTGCAAACAAGTTCAAATGTTGCTTCATTATAGCTGAATGTCTCAGCGAAAATACATTGCACATAAACACTTTCTCGTGAGGCTACTTTGCAGAGGCAAGAAAAATTCTGCATAGGCTGTTTTGTACTTAAAAAGAACGTTCACCTACTTTATGAGTACTGCATTTTTTACAGGTCTTCAGCGCTGGCAAAAAACAGGCTGGCTGAACAGAGAAACGTTGGTCTAAACGGAAGAGGAAGCAGTCTGATAAAGGAAGAACAGTAAGCAACACAAGTAATATATATATATGTCTGGGAAAACAACTACGAAACGTTTCGGGTATAAATTATTAGGGATGGCCACATGCACGTGCGGTCTGCCAGGTTTTAAATGCAAAATATTTCCAGGTGAAAAATATACAATTGAGCCTTTTCCACCAATTTAGCCACCCAAGTCTGGGCGTGGTCATGGTCATCTTCTTAAGTTAGTATATACCAAAATTGGCTTAGAAAGGCAGGAGCGTATAACAAGCAATGTTAGGGAATTATGACAATAATGATGTGTCATGCCTGTCGCACACACCCTGAAATAATTTTAGACAAAGGCTGTGAGTTTCATATTTTTGTTGTGGTACCGTACTTTATTAAAAAAAAGCTGGTGCCGGCGAGTATATAGAAATCCGGATGTACGCGAACACGTTGCAGTTGCCGGTGACGAGCAACACGAGACAACAATATCCTTAGCCTATTAGTGTGGAAACGCCACAAGAGACAAGACGTAAACAATTACAGCTTTTAATTGACCCTCTTGTGTTTTGTTACGGTTCTACGCGACTACGCTACATATTTTCAAGCACCAACTAACCAGAGCAGCTACTCTTATAAGCTAAACTGTACCATGCTGAATCATAAGACTATTTGAGCAAGCATTCATGTGCTACATAAAAATGGGCAAGTCTGATAGTGTGTAGGGAGACGAAGAAGAAGCCGAAGTGTGCGAACGCTTCCACTACGGCTCCTGCTTTTTTCAACGTTTTTGCGACGCCACTTTGTTATTTCAGCGTCATATTAGTGCAACGACTTCCAGAAGACACAGGGACTCTGCCGACACAATTTGCGCGCAGTGAGTGCTTGCTTCTTGCATTTTATTTCGCCTCCGCCATCGTCGCTCGCCCGCCGCCAGCTAGCCCTGACGAGTATCTTCTTTGCTCTAACGTGGCGCGTGCTTGCTCGCGCGCCCCGTAGCCGCACTGTCTCGCTGAGCGATGGAGTACCAAGTGACAGGGGAAGACATTGACCCTGAAGAAATCACGCCAGACCAAGGCTGGCAGACCGCCTCGTGTCGCCGAGCAAAAAATGAAGGCTCCAAACGTGTGCCGTCATATAGCGCTCTGAAACGCAACGAGCACAAGCCCCGCAACAGAGAAAATGTGAAGAACAAGATTATTCGAGAAAGCCGAATGCCTCACCTACCAAAGAATGACATCCGCATTATCATTAGACCCAGAGGGGGTCTTAACATCGCTAGGGTTGGCCCAACGACAATCGCTGAAGCCATTTCGACTTCGGCAGGTATCAGCCCATCGGAGCAGCAAGCAGACACGCTCTGCCCCAATATTAAACAGAATATCTTAGTAGCAAGCACGCCGAAGAGAGAAAATGCTAATCGCTACGTGCGCGTTAAAGAAATTCGCATCGCTGACAAGACCTATGAAGTTAGTGCCTACGAAGCGGCACCACATTCTACATGCAAAGGTGTCATTCGAGGGATTCCCGTGCAAGACGGTTCGGCGGACATTGATGCGAAGATTGTCAACGACCGCAATCCACTAGCTTTGGCTGCCAAGCGCATCGGAAGTACCACTGCAGTGATCGTGGCCTTCGATGGACATCGTGTGCCCAATTTTGTGCGATACGGATCGGTGCTACTTCAATGTACACTATACCGTAGACAGATAGATATTTGCTACACCTGTGGTCGGCTCGGCCATCGAGCGGACGTGTGCCCGAACCCTGGAGACGTTATCTGCAGAGGCTGCAGCGTGCCGAACCCCGAAAAGGAACACCGCTGCACACCAACATGCAAGCTTTGCGGAGGAACCCACCTCACTGCCGACAGGGAATGTAAAGAACGCTACCACATTCCATACGTGGTGCGCCGACGACGATGGGAGCGAGCACACTCGATGCGACACAACAGTTACGATGCAATGAACGAGTTCAATGCAACCACTGACGACGACCAGGCCTCGAAGCTTTTTACAGATGGTCGACCCAATGGCAGCCGATCCCGGTCCCGATCCCGGAGTCGTCCCAGGAACCGCACAATGCGTGTATCGAGGTCCCGGAGCCGCCCTCGGACCCACTCCCGCAGCGCGCGAAGTGGGACCCCAACCAGATCTATATCGCGAGGCTACTCCAGGTCTCGTTCTGGTTCACGTCACGGTTCCCGTTCAGGTTCCCGACACGGATCACGCTCCGGTTCCCACTCAGGTTCCGGGCCTCATGCCAGTTCCAGGCCTCACCCCAGTCTCACCGGGGTCTCGCGTAAACGATCGCCTAGCCCATCGGCACCACCATCGCCAGGCAACGTCAGCAAGAATAAGCGGGGACCTCTCACTTGGGCGGACGCCGTCCGGAGAAAAGGAAACACTACATCACAGGTAGGGTCGGGATCACTCCCAGAGCATGATACACACAACACCTCTGAGATAGCGATCTTAAAGCAGGAAAATGCGATGATGAAAGAAACAATACGCAAACTCACAGTCGCAATTGCCGAACTAAAAACTGACAGAAACGCACGCGCTGCTATGCCCCCAACCGACAACGACGACAATGCAGTCACTCCGTTGCAGCCGCAACCCGTAGGCGTTGGTAACGACGACGGCGAGAGCGCACCCAAGAAACGCGCGGTCGCCCACGACCAGCCAGCTTTAAAGGAAGAGTTAGACGACATTAAGAGCACGCTATCGGCGATTAAGGAAAGCCTTCGCTTTCTTGGCGAAAGCATGGCTCTCGTGCAGTCTACTCTCGCGGTACACGGTAATCGTTTGGGCCAAGTGGAGCAATATCTTGATCACGTCGTCGCCCCTGCCGTTGCCGCGGATAAGCCGTTGTCGCAACGTACAGCCGTGCCCAGTCCACCGCATCACGCGGCCCTTATGCACCCGCCGGGTGCTCAGGCCAACTCTTAATGCTTCAAGATGGCCAGGCCAATTGACGAGTTGCGAATCTGGCAATGGAACTGCAGGAGCTTCACCCACAAGAAAGCTTTCCTGCAGCAATACCTCCGTAGCCACGAAGCCAAACCTCACATCATGCTATTACAAGAGACTGTAGTACCAACCGCCACGTTTTCCGGATACCAGTGGTTGCCCGGCCCCTCGGGAGGACGCGGTATCGCCACCTTGGTCGCTAACAAGATTACCTGCACAGCGCACAGTCTCAATGTGCCCGAAATTGAGCACGTTATGGTCGAAATCCTCCCTGGAAACATATCACAACAAAGCGTATACATGCTCAATGTATACAGTAGTCCCAGCCACCATAGACAAAGATTCACACGCTTGTTCCAGAAAGCTGTCCGCCTCGCGGGGCCTAACCCGCTAGTGATTGCAGGCGATTTTAACGCTGCGCATAGCGCCTGGGGCTACACGTACGACACACCCAAAGGTAACGAGCTTTGGAAAAGTGCGAATGACATGGGCCTTATTCTCATTACGGACAAGGCCTTCCCCACTCGCACTGGTACGTCCACGCAAAGAGATACTACGCCGGATCTATGCTTCGTCAAGAATATCTCCGACGCCCACTGGTCCAACCTCGCGGTAGATCTCGGTAGTGACCACTTCATATTGGCTGTACACCTCCCCACAGTAAGCAGGAAGACCAAGTCGTACACGTGGGTCGACTGGGACCTCCTTCGTAAGACCCGCGCAGAACGACCTCCTCCCGATACCCCACCGAGCCTCGAGACGTGGACGGCCCAGCTCAAAGCTGATGTAAACAAGGCAACGAAAACTATCACCACAGACCTTCCAACCGAAAGGATGGACAGTCGTCTCGCCCACCTACTAGAGGCCAAACAGTCTCTATTGGCCCGGTGGAAGGGCCAGCGCCTTAATCGGAGGTTACGCAAACGCATATCTCAGCTGAACAAGACCATGATGGATCACTGCCGCATCCTTTCAAAACAGCAGTGGGACGAAATTTGTAATTCGATTGATGGTCAGGTTCGAAATGGCAAAACGTGGAACTTACTCAAACACCTCCTCAATGAAACCAACACCCGCACAAATCAGCGTCATTCGATCGTGAAGATACTTCATCAGGCTAAACAAACAGTGTCACCGGAAGATGTTGTCAAGAACCTCGTGGAAAAATATCTCCCGCTCCCCACGGGCTCTGTGACCCCTCACCCTGATTACTCTGGCAGCAACAACACTAACTTAGACGCCGAGTTCTCTATTGAAGATGTACGCCGAGCTCTCCATGAGCTCAATGGCCGCTCAGCCCCTGGCCCCGATGGCATCACCAACAAGCTCCTACGCAACCTGGACGATTCTTCCGTCACTTACCTCACTGACACTATCAACGAGATATGGAAAAAGGGTGAGATACCCGATGCTTGGAAACTAGCTCACACGGTTCTGATACCCAAACCGGGAAAGGCTCCGAGCCTAGATAACCTACGCCCCATATCTCTCACGTCGTGCGTGGGCAAAGTGGCTGAGCACGTCGTCCTCAACAGGGTTGGTCGGTACCTCGAAGATAACGACTACATCCCGCACCACATGATTGGCTTCCGACCAGGGTTATCCACTCAAGACGCCATGTTACTCCTAAAGCATCAAATTCTAGATGGCGGAAACACTCGGGACACTCGTGCAATACTCGGTCTCGATTTAGAAAAGGCCTTCGATACCATAACGCACTCGTCAATCTTGAAAGCGATCGCAGCCCTCGGCCTAGGTCATCGATTTTACTACTTTATCCGCTCTTTTCTCACTCGGCGCAGAGCCGTCCTCCGCGTAGGAGACCTAGTGTCGGAAGAAGTGGAGCTCGGACAGCGGGGCACTCCTCAGGGATCCGTCCTCTCACCCACGCTCTTCAACCTCGTGATGATCGGGCTTTCCGAACGACTTTCAAAAATAGACGGGCTAAATCACACTATCTATGCGGATGATGTAACCATATGGTGCTCCACAGGGTCGGATGGCTTCATTGAGTCCGCCCTGCAAGAGGCTATCGACACCACCGAGTCTTACCTCGACCACACCGGTCTCAGGTGCTCACCTGCGAAGTCGGAGCTGTTGATATATTTGCCCAAACGCCGGGGTGCCAAGCCCAAAGGGTGGAAACCTCCGGCGGAACGCAATATCACCCTCCACACCAGAGATGGTCGTACTATACCCAGGGTAGACACCATCAAGGTCCTCGGCATGATCATCGAGTCCCGCGGAACCAACACCCAAACAGTACACAAGCTCAGGACTAAGACCGAGAATGCCATACGACTCGTACGTAGAGTAGCCAACAGGCACCATGGCCTCAAAGAAGACAACCTGCTGCGTCTCGTACACGCGTTTGTTTTGTGCCATTTTACGTACGTTGCCGCTATACACAAGTGGCTACGTGCTGAGCGCGATCAACTCAATGCGCTTATTCGCAAGGTGGTCAAACGAGCCCTTGGCCTCCCTATAACCACTCCAACGTACAAACTCCTCGAGCTTGGCGTACATAACACGCTAGAAGAGATCGCCGAAGCTCAGGAACGTGTGCAATTGACCCGACTCACTACAACCAAGGCGGGCCGCCATATTCTGCGCGAGCTCGGCTTCTTCTCCTCGAGGGCCAGGGACCCCCCAGAGTTGACTCTAATTCCCCGTGAAATCCGCGACCTTATTACGATCGCTCCCATACCACGAAATGTACACCCCGAATACAACAGAGGCAGGCGCCTTGCGCGGGCGACCGCCATTCTCAAGCGCATAGACATGGAAGCGGACAACGTCTCGTTCGTGGACGCCGCTGCCTATCGCAACAACCAAGCCTTCGCCGCGGTCGCGGTATCATCCGCGCAGCAGACTCTTACCTCAGCCACAATCCTCACCCGAAACCCCGAAGTAGCGGAGCAAGTAGCTATAGCTATAGCTATGCTCGACAGCAAACGGGAATTCATCTACAGCGACTCCAGGCCGGCCATCAAAGCCTTCGAACGCGGAGTCATCTCCGACCAGGCGTTACGTATCCTGCGCAAAGCGGACCCGAGTGCCCTGAAGCACCACACTGTCATCTGGTTCCCCGCCCATCTCGGCCAGGTGCCGGGTGCCCTATCCAACCTCAACGAGATCGCCCATGATGCAGCGCGCGCACTTACCGACCGCACTGCCACAGGGCAACCTCATCTTGCTGGGTTGGATACCAATCGGGATGCACCAATTACGTACAATGAAATTACAAAGCACTTTTACTTGGAACGCCGCATTTTTCCACCCCCACATCCGAAACTTAACCGACCGCAGGCATTAACCCTACGCCTATTACAGACACACACGTACCCAACCCTTGCCACGCTTCACGTTTATTATCCCGATGCATACCCCAGCGACACATGCCCATCATGTGGACACACAGCGACACTCGAACATATGCTCTGGGAGTGTAGAACAACTCCTCCCGACTCTACCTCAAGCAAGTGGGAGAGGTCCCTCAGGAGCTCACTTCTCGCCGACCAGCGATGGGCCGTCCAGCAGGCCCACGAAGCGGCCGCCAGGTACTCCCTGTCGGTCCCTACGTGGGAGACGCCCGCTACGCGCTAAGCGCGTCCTGCAGGACCGAAATAAAGTTTTTCCATTCCATTCCATTCTGATAGTGTGTATTTTTCTTGTAAACGGTGTGCCTTTTTCATTCATAAACCATCCTGATTCCCTCAAAAATTCAATATTTTGTGCAGCCGTCGGTTGATACGGTCTGCCGATAACCTGCACTGCATACCCGCATCCTGTGGCCCATGCTATACGAGAATGCACTGCATGTTTTCAGATTTCAGATTTTGAGATTTTTTATTGGTATGAATACAAGAATGTGACATGTGTTTAGAATACAAAAGGTGGTCCCAAAGTCAAAGACTGTATCGGGACCTCCTGTTAAGGGCAAATTGAGGTAAAACGCTGTCAGAGGTAACATAAGCAATAATCAAAGTTATAAACTAAGCATAATTGCAACAGAACAGTGAACAGACATATATATATATATATATACCGAAAGGAAACAAACATAAAAGAAAACCAAATGAGTCAATGGATAATAGGAAGAGTATAACTGAAAAAGAATGCAAACAGTTATACATAACATGTGGACATTCAAACAAGGTAGCGCTATGGTAAAAAACAGTAAGAATAGGCATGCATAATGTGTGATTTTAGTTTTTTCTTGTAGTGATGCAAGTTTCTAGCATTTTTAACAACAGATGGTACTGTGTTCCAAAATGCTATAGATGAAAATTCAGCAGTTAGTTTGCCATAACTAGTACGTACCTTAGGCAAAAGGACGTTATTGTTACGTGCAAATCTAGTATTACTATGAGCAACAAGGTCGGAAGATGAGAAGAAGATATGAGGTAGTGTCTTGGTTATGTATTTATAGAATATGATACCTAAATTGTGGTTGAGGAGCTCTGAAATGGTCAAAATGTTGTTATCATGAAGTAGGCATTTACCGTTAGAAAAACTTGAACTGTTAGTAATGATTCTTATGGATTGGTTCTGTAGTACTTGAAGGGAAGCCAAATGAGTGTTATAGGTGTTACCACGAGGAATGAATACATGACTTACGTCACAGGCGTGTCCTATTATTTACGTCCTGACCTTTTTCTCATGTTTGTCAGACACTCATGACCTATTACGTACATGACGAGATAAAGATATGACAACGAAAGCAACCAAGCATAAACGGCAAACTAGATAATTTGATAAAGAGGAAATTCTGGCAGATCTCAAACAATGTAGGAAGGATGTCATGCAAAGTAGTTCGATGCATTTATGGCGGATTTATCTCTTTGAATCAAGCGTTACGAGAGAGATCGACGTTCTTAGGTAAATTTAGAAAGGTGCATACTATGCGCTTTGTATTGGCACGCCAAGCACACTGTCATTTGAGGATTAAAGTAGCTTATAGCAGATATGCCACTTTCAAACGACGAATCTATTCGTCGCTGCATCAAAAATGTATGTGACCTTCAGTTATTCCACTTATTTGAGGAGATCACCAAAATTGTATAATATACAAGACGGTACCATGATCTTATGTGCTGTGTTCATAGTAGAGCATGTAAACGATTACAATATTCCAGGAGCGTCATTGTGGTGCTGAGACGAAATCCTCTTATTTTTTTTGTAACACTATCGGGCCGTCTCGGTGCGCTGCCATGGTCTATACCGGGTTCTCCTCCTCATACACTTCTTTCTGTATAGATATATACATCTACTAGCTGAAGCACTAAATTATGGTCATCATGAGTCCACATGCGCTGTCGCCTTCCTCTTCTGCTTTGTTCCGAGAAAACATGTGGCTATTTTTGCGCCATAGGGTACGATAACACTGATGGGAGTAAGAACTAATATTGAGATAGATATGAAAATAAAAAGGAATAGAAAAATATATAAATAAATTCTGAGCGAGAATATTTCTTGGCGAGGTGACATTCAAACTCGCGTAATCACGATCCGAAGGCGATCGTCGTAAGCACTCGACTATCTAGGCACGCTGGCAGAGCATTACATGGCCCTGTATAGAATATACTAAGAAGGTGGGAAAAAAACATGAGGGTGAGGAGAAAAATGGCGAGTGCTGAACAAGTACAGAGGAAGAGATAGAGGTAAAGAACGAGATATCAAGAAAGAGAGACAGCTAGAAAAGCAAGAAAGCAAAAAGGTACGAAGCTGAAGAACGACTACGGAGAGAGGAAGAGAGAGAAAGAGATGGAAAGAAACGGAAAAAGAAAGATAGACAGGAATACATAAAGAATATGGAAAAAAGGCAGGCTATCTGCAGCCCTGTATAGAATAACATTGTATAGCCATGAAATTTTAGTGGAGAACAGAATACATGAACCGATTTCTCTGGTGTGGTCTGTAATAACCCTGATGGGTGAGAGAACTGGCACGCAGACAGAAAACGAAAGATAAATATACAAACAAAGAGAAAACACAAAATTTAGGCAAAAAGTTGAAGGAATTTTCGCGGGGCACCTGTTCTGAGAGAGAAGCCGAAGAGGTGGCGGATGCAAAGATCGCGTGCCGATTCATGACGATAATCATTTGCATTTCCGACTGGCAAATTATGGTATATTCGAATTGCCTCGCTGTTCAAACAGCACGCATTCATATTTGTGTACACTACAGAATCTCAAGAATTGGGAAAAGACAAGTGAGGCTGTATAAGCTTAGCCAAACCAGGACCAGCAATGTGCCTAACAGCTCTGCTGTGAACCAGCTTGTGCACATTAGTGCAAGCTGCGTGTTTTTTAAAGCACCGAACTTTACTCTCGAACTTGGTTCGTTAGTGTTCGCAAAAGCTTCGTGGAGTATGATGTCACCCCACGCTACCTTGCAACGCTTTGGAGAAAAGTAATAATGAAAATGGAATAAAACAGAATAGGAGGAAATAAATAAATACATGAAAGGAAAAACGTTTCTTGGTCAAGCAAAACTCGAACCTGATTTCTTGCTTTCCCGAAGCAAGCGTAAACACTCGGCCATCAGCGTACCCAATTAACAATCATATAAGGAAAACATTCAATTTCATTGCCATTGACGTGGAAACGAGAAACTGGTAAAAAGAAAGAAAAATAGAAAGAAATGACCAGAGAAAACCAGAAGATATAGAGAAACAGAAAAATAGACAGAGAGAGAGAGAGAAAACATAGCACAGCCATCTATTCAACATTATGGAAGGGTATGGTATGGTATGGTATGGTATGGTATGGTAGTATGGTATAGTCATGCATAATATAGGAGAGCATATAGGAGGTGGGAGAAAAATGAGGGTGATGATGACTGATGTGAGGGTAAGAAGGAATGAAGGAGAAAAGAGTAGGGCATCGCCTTGTATAGTATAGTTTAGCAAAAGGGCTAAGAAAGCAAGGTTAGGTGAGGAGGACAGGTGTGAGGTTGGAGAGGACAGAAAAGAGAGTGAATCGAACAGGTAAGAGGATGTACCAAAGCACTACCATGGGCATTGTAGCAAGTGCAAGGGGCGGAAAATAATGCGAGGGTTAGGTCAAGTAATTTCAGGGTAAAGAGGAAAGAATGGAGGAAAGGCGGAAATACATAAAATGCAATAAAGATATCAAAGAAAAAAGAAAAACGATATGTAGAAAGAGGTAAAAGGAAGCCTGAAAGACATAAGACGATTATGCAAAAATCAGTCAGTCTGCATTCACCAGGTGATGGCGCTTGTTGGTCAGCCGCGCTGTTTACTCATGCACCTCTCATTTCACACAGAGTTTATCCCTCCCCCTTCCCCTCCCCTCCTCCTCCTCCTCCTGTAGCTGCTAACACTTCAGAGGCATGGAACTGGCTATATTTATTAATGCTATGGGTAGCGTATTGGCAAGTAAGTCGCTTCTGATCCGGTAAACCAGCTTGACAACCTACCATGATATTGTACAGTATTAACGCCTCTCGAGGCAGTCGCCCGTGAGGTGGCCAGGGTGGGAGGCGGTTTTTAAACTCCAACAGCTTGGTAGTTCAGCTCCAGACCACAAAGAGGGCAGAAAAGGTGGTTACCCGGTTCAACCTGGTGGATGAGCTATTTCCTTAACTCTGCCGACAACGAAGTTGTGCTTTTCTCTATGACTAGTATATATTTGAAAAGACGTCAAATTCATCGTTATCGTGTTCATATAAGAACGTTTGATGAAAAAAGGCGTATTTTATTGTGGCTTGATCTTTTACAGGCACTTCAATATTTCCCTAAAAGCAGTCAAAAAGCCACCTGAAACAATGCTTTCTGTGATCGTGAAAGGTAAAGTTGTATGTTGACTGTAAAGCTTTCATATTATCACTGACTCCCGCTGTGTGCCTCATGCGAAACACTTAAAATTGTATTACGCTGGTACATAGGGTAAGCTTCATTCAGCCGCTTTTTCGTTTTGACACCAAATGTGTTGACAGGTAAAAAAGGAGTGACCGTATGAGTTCTTAGATTGCCTAGTCAGTAACGGACAACGCGTTTAGTTCCAAAGGTATTAAGGTTGATGCATGTGTTTCAGTGGTGTTGAACGTTCTCCTTTCATCCACCGTTTGTTCAGTTCATTTTAGTAATATATGCAAAATGTTTAACTAAGTTTTGTATTACAAAAGGTGTCTTAAGGATGGGTAAAGCCTACAATCAGTAAATTTTGTCGGTATTAAATAATTCTCAGAAACTATTATAGCACCAGAGAAGCTCAAGAAGTTCGAACGACACAGCGTGCGTAAGAACAAATGTTCAAGTTTACGTGCACCGGAAAACAAGCAGGCATCAGCAACATTCTGGTGAACATTAAGAAACGAAAGTTGACCTGGGCAGGTTGGTTAGTGAGCAGGACAGATAACCGATGGTAAGCTGGAGCGATAGAATAGATTGCAGGAAATTGAAACGCAGCTGATTATCTGATCACAGATGGTTAGGTGGGGTGCTGACATAAATGAATTTCTGGCTTAAAACAAAATAAGCTTTGCAAATAGAGAGAATACAGGTTATTTTTGGAAAAGGATTTTAACGTGCTGTGGATATAAAGATGTTTTATTGTAATGGGAATGACCATTATTATAATAATATCTGGACTGATTTATTCATTTATACTAGGGCTGTTGGTTGTGATAGCATGCATGCATGTTCATTCGATATTCTTAGGACAATTGTAAATTTCCATAGTGTTTTTGTTCTTTGCGTGTGCTTTATATTATATGCATGTTTTACGTTTTACACTTACTTTGTACTTCGCTGAAAATTTTCTCGAAGTATCACTGAATTATATGTTAGCAGTAATCCGATATTGCATATGCGTTATTCAGATGCCCGAAATTCACACGCGAAGGTCTTCACGATACCATCCATTCATCCGTACATTCAACCACTCATCTGTCTTCTATTGAGATGCCCGAATTTTACATCCACGAACAACAGGCACCATCAATCCGTACGCTCATCTATTTATCTGTTTATTCGTCCACGTCATGTACGTCATGAAAATAATAACGTGCTATCACAATTCGTCCAACTACTTCCTACTTTTGTGCACATTTTGTTCTTTTGTCTACAGTAAACATGCTGAATTGCTGAATGAATTTCTGAACCGTAACTCGCCTACGGTTATATCTACAATTGAACACGAAAGCATTATTTTAAGCCAGCCTGCTGAGATTGCTAGCACGTTTTCCAATCATTTCGAATCATCTCAGGGCAGTCAGCCGTCAACTTTTCTACCTAAAATGAATCGTCTGTGTCGTTCATTTTATCTTTTCTCGGTTAAGCCAAGTGAGGTGCTATCTACTATCCGCAACGCTCGCAACACGAGCTTTGGATTAGATGGTATTTCAATACGCCACTTAAAACTCGTTGCTGGCGTAGTTTGCGAACCTTCATGTGCGATAAGTAGTTTAATCTTCAATACTAGCGAATTTCCACAAATATCAAAACGTACTAAGGTAATCCCACTTTTTTTAAAGAAAGTAATTAAGAGCGGTTCTCCAACTACCGTATCATTTCAGTCCTCCCCTCCCTAAGTAAAATAATTGAAAGCAGACTAAGTACTTATGTAAATTCTACATAATCAAATCTTGCCAGTTCGGTTTTTGGGCCGGAAGTTCTACAAATTTAGCCTTACCTTGTTTAACAAACTTCATTAAAACAGTCTTGATGGGAATGAACTTGTCGGTTTCGTCTTCCTCGACCTTACAAAAACTTTTGACACCATTATTCACACAATTTTACATTGCAAATTATAAGTCTATGGGATCACAGGGCCCGCTCTAACGTTTTTAAGGCATTATCTGACGAACTGAGAGTTTGTGGTATACGCGCGTGAGGCATTTTCTCTTCCTAAAATTACTAACCAAGGAGTGCCACAAGATTCAATTTCGGGACCGTTGATTTTACTTTTTATATGAATGATTTGCTGAACGTCGCTGATTTATGTCTTTATGAATTGTGCGCAGACAATACAACTATATAATTACGTGATAAATATATGAGTTCATAACTAAATAAGCTAAACATGGCACTTGACCACCTAATTAAATGGTGTAACAATAACGAACTACCTAATAATCTATCTAAAGCTAAATTTTTGGTTTTTCATCCCCATCAATAGCCTTTAAGAAACTTTCCTTATCATTACGAAATCATTCTATTTCAATGAATGATTCTGCGGTATTTCTAGGTGTGACATTGAACAGCCATGTGAAGTTTCTTCTTCACATCAATCATATTAAAAAGAAGTCGGCCTTTGGTGTCCGTGCGCTGATCAAAGCACTTCAGTATTTTTGACTTTCTACATTGCTTTCACTGTACTTTGCATATATTCATTCGCATATTAACTATGGCATAATTTCCAGGTGTCCGCAAATATGTCGCACCAAGATGAGGCCGGTGCTGCAGCCGTTCCCACTCAACCACCGCGTGTCGCGCCTTCTCACGTCATCAACAGCCTCCAGCGTGACCCCATCCCTTCCCTGGTATGCGTGGAGAAGATGTGGAAGAATGGCTGGACGATTTCGAACGTGTCGGCGCTGCTAACTGGTGGGATAACACCTACAAACTCGCTCACGTGTCATTCTACCTCACGGGTGTCGCGAAGACGTGGTTCCTCAACCACTTCATCGACATCCCCTACTGGTCAGCCTTCAAAGATCAGCTTCGCCATGTCTTTGGCACACCGGCTGTTCGTTCGACTCTCGCAAAGAAAGCTCTCGCGACTCGGAAACAGCACATCGGGGAGTCGTACACATCCTACATCGAGGATGTTCTTTCACTTTGCCGCCGGGTTGACACACCAATGACAGAATCAGACAAGGTGCGCCAGCTTCTTAAGGGAATTGCAGCCGTCGCATTCAATGCCCTTGCAATCCAGAATCCGGCTACCGTTGCTGACGTTGCGGCAACCTGTCAGCGCCTCGAAGAACTTGAGTCTATGCGCCTACAACCAGACAGTGACGCGGCCCGTTATTACGGCGGATCCAAACCTACGAGACACGATAAGGGTGATAATACGCGAAGAATTAGAATCAATGGGATTCACACTACCTTCAGTGTGTCTCATTCAGTCTTCTTCAACGTCGTTGCGGGATGTCATCAGGGAGGAGCTCACGTCCTTAACCCATATGGCCAACCTGCAGCCCATTGTCTCTCGTACTCTACCATCGTTCCCGCACACCGCCGCCGCACCACCAGGCACCGTCAGCTCGACGTCCCCGCCACGAACGTACGCGTCGGTTGCTGCAACACCTCCCACAAGCTTTCCCACGAGCTTTTAATCACCACCGCTTGAGCCGTCACCTGTCCCTCTGACTTCTCTCTCTCCTGGTGCAGTTAGCGCAAGCAACTACCCTCCTCATCGATCGACTCGGCATACGTACGTGCTATTAGTGCGGCTATCGTGGTCACATTGCACGCTTTTCCGGCAAGCGCCAGCAAGACGAGCGCCGAGGGTATGACATACGCGAACGGGACTATACCGCAGGAGCCTTGTACCAGGGCCGCCGTTATTCGTCACCGCCGCGTCGGTCTCCATCTCCGCCAGCATCGGGTGAACTGCGCAGTAGTCACCGATCAACCCGACGCCGTTCACCGTCGCCTTACCGGCGCTCTTCTTCTCCTCTTCAGCCTGCTTCCCTTACTTCTGATCGGCGTCCGGAAAACTAAGCGATGCAGTTTTTGGAGGACAAACTGCATTTCAACACAGGACTCCAATTCCTCCAGCGCGCCCCTACAATATGATTGCGGTCACAGTTGAGGGAGTGGACGTTGATGCTTTGGTGGACACTGGGGCTGCGTTTTCTGTTATTCGTGCTGATTTGTGTGCCCGTCTTCGAAAAGTCACGACGCCTTATGACGGACCGACACTGGTTACAGCCCAGGGAACAATGATTCGCCCTTCCGCTCTCTGTACTGCCCGTGTACTAATCGACTAAATTCTTCATCATATAGAATTTGCTGTGCTATCCCCGTGCTCCCATGAACTCATTTTAGGCTGGGAATTTCCTCTGCTTCTGCGGCTATTGGCTGTGCACAACGTGTCGTCCATCTTACTGACACGAACCACTTGCTCAACGACGAAACCTAGAGGCGACTTCGACTCATCGCTGCAGTAGACATCGAGTTACCACCAAACGAACATCAATTAGTTACAGTTTTGTCCAACGACGTCGACTCTGGTGAGATTTTGGTCACTCCGTCACCGTGTTGCCTTAATAAAGGCATAGCTCTGGCATCAGGTGTGGCTCGCTTCAACAATAGATCAACTGTCCTTGCTGCTACGAACACCACACAAGATAAAATTTTACTGCCACGGGGCACTATTGTCGCCTGCGTTGCCGATCTGCAGCCTGTGTGCGTTGTGCCTCTTACCCCTGTCTCCTGTAAAGGCCATCCTGCAGATCATGCTGCTTCCTCGGCCTTTACAGCAGCCATCAACAAAGACTTGAATGACTCACAGAAGCAGCAGCTGCTTGATTTGTTGCAAAAGCATGCAAACTCCTTTGACATTCATTCATCCACCCTGGGCCAGACAACTGCTACAGCACATCGTATTCAGACCGACGGAACATCCATTGTGCTCCGCCGTCCATACCGCGTCTCTCTAACCGAACAAAAAATCATTGAAGAAAACTTAGACGATATGCTCCAACGGGAGATAATCCGACCCTCAACCAGTCCTTGGTCGTCGCCCATCGTTCTGGTACGTAAAAAAAGACGGTTCCGTGCGATTTTGTGTCGATTACCGAGCACTCAATAAGATCACTAGGAAGGACGTATACCCCATGCCACGCATCGACGACGCCCTAGATTCCTTACAGGGTGCTGAATACATTTCGAACCTCGACTTGCGTTCCGGCTATTGGCAAATCCCCACGCACGAAGATGATAAAGAAAAAACTGCGTTTGCAACCCCGGACGGCCTATACGAATTCAATGTTATGCCGTTCGGTCTATGCAATGCGCCCGCAACTTTTGAGCGCATGATTGACACCGTGCTGCGTGGCCTGAAATGGAAGACTTGCCTATGTTACCTCGATGACATTGTTGTCTTTTTATCGACGTTTCCTCAACATCTGCAACGCTTGGACGAGGTCCTGACTTGTCTTGCGGGCGCTGGTCTTCAAATTAACACCGAAAAGTGCCGTTTCGCCAGCAGATCTATCAAGGTCCTCGGTCATGTTGTGAGCAAGGACGGAATTCGTCCAGACCCTGATAAAACTGCTGCAGTGCTTCGCTTCCCTCGCCCTGACAAACCAAAAGATTTGCGAAGTTTCCTTGGTCTCGCCTCTTACTTTCGGCGATTCATACAAAACTTTGCCTCCATAGCCACAACACTTCATAAGCTACTTGCTTCCGGTATGCCCTTTCAGTGGTCTCAGGAATGTGAATCAGCTTTTGACAGGTTGAAGAGTGCCCTCACGACCGACCCTGTACTTGCTCATTTTCACGATGATGCACCGACCTTCCTGCACACAGACGCTAGCGGCCGCGGTTTAGGAGCCGTGCTCCTGCAACGCGACAACTCTTCGCGAGAGCGAGTCGTTGCATACGCCAGCCGCATCGTCTCCGCAGCCGAGCGGAACTACACGATCACCGAGCAGGAGTGCTTCGCCATCGTTTGATCAGTACAGAAATTTCGTCCATATCTGCATGGCCGCCATTTCACCATTGTGACCGACCACCATGCTTTATGTTGGCTTTCGACACTCAAGAACTTGTCGGGACGCCTCGGACGCTGGATTCTACGCCTCCAAGAATATGATTTTGAGATCGTGTACAAGAGTGGCAGGAAGCATAGTGACGCCGATGCTCTTTCTCGCTGCCCACTACCAGCGACTCCACTCGGGTTTTCCGCCATCAATTTGCACAACACGCCCTCGGAGTCCACGTCTACGGCGGTTTCCTCTCTCGCCTCTATGGACCAGCTGCCTTCGGACAACCCGCACGATTTTCCTTCTCGACAGTTGGCTGACCCATACTGTCGACGTATTATAGGCTACCTCACTGGCAGTTCCCGTCCACCTAATGCAAGGCTCCGTTGCCAACTCTCGCAATTTAAGCTGGACAACTCGGTGCTGTACCGCAAAATTTACCATCCTGACGGTCAGCGCCGGGTTCCCGTTCTACCCCGATCGCTTCGGTCCGAAGTCCTCAGGGCACTGCATGACCATTCGACTGCTGGTCACCTTCGTTACCATAAAACCTACGATCGCCTTTGAAGTCGGTTTTATTGGCCAGGCATTACCACTAGTGTAGCTCGGTACGTCGGGTCCTGCACTACCTGCCAATGTAGAAAACTACCAACATCTGCTCCCGCCGGTACACTACAGCCTCTTCCGTGCCCAGCCACACCATTCGAAGTTGTAGGCGTTGATCTTTATGGCCCCCTCCCAGTCAGTGCTGCTGGAAACCGGTGGATAGTAACAGCCATTGACCATTTGACGCGCTACGCCGAGACGGCATCTGTTACTACTGGTTCAGCTTCTGAGATTGCTGATTTCATCCTCCGAGCCATCATAGTGCGTCATGGTGCTTCACGTGTGTTGCTCAGTGACCGTGGAAGGGCCTTTCTTTCACAACTAGTGAACGAACTTCGTCACGCCTCCGGCACAACTCACAAGACTGCCTCTAGTTATCATCTCCAGACTAACGGCCTCACTGAGCGATTCCACCGCACTCTTGCTGACATAATCGCCGCCTATATTCAACCAGACCACAAAAACTGGGATGTTGTTCTACCATTCGTCACTTTCGCCTACAATGCGGCCATTCAGCGAACAACCGGCTACTCGCCATTTTACGTAGTTTATAGACGCTCCCCTACTTCTTTCCTGGACGTCTCTTTCTTTGCCTGCCAAGCGAATTCATCTCCATCCTCTTCAGAGGAATACGTTTCATGACTCGCACAGTGCCGCCAACGAGCTCGTATAAACATTGAAGCCCGCCAGCAAGACAGAAAGCTAGTTTATGATGAATCGCATCGTGCTGTATCTTTCCAACCTGGAGACGAGGTGCTCCTTTTGACGCCTGTTCACACACCTGATTTGTGTGCCAAATTTCAGCCTCGGTTTATTGGGCCGTACACAGTTCTTGAAGAGACTTCACCAGTGAATTATCGCGTGACGCCACTTGTAGCCCCAGCAGATCGCCGTTATCGAGCTACAGAGGTCGTCCATGTCTCCCGTATGAAGCCCTTCATGCGACGTTCTTTGTCTCCTTGACTTGCCGCGGCCAGGCTGGCCGCTTTCACGTGGGGGGATTCGATGTGGGCATTTAGTATACGCATCCTGTTCACCGGTACATTATCATCATTATCATGTGTGGCTCATGTATCCTCATCGTTGTCGAGTAGCATCATCATCTTGGCTCATTCATCGTAGCTGTCGGCTGCCGGTTCCTCGGGCCTAATAAAAGGTAATCCAAACCAAGACTTCATAATATATATATATATATATATATATATATATATATATATATATATATATATATATATATATATATATATATATATATATATATATCAAAATAACTTTGGTTGCCGCAAGGTTATAGTATAAAAAATGGCATAGCTCGTTTACGTTCGCCTTAGTTGAGTTCCTGTTCCTACCCAATCCGCCACGCCCCTCTTGCTTCTTGCGAACGTTTCTTCCTCCCCTTTTTTTTCTTTTTTTCTTTTTTCTTCTTTCTTTCTTTCTTTTTTTTCCGTTTTAGTTAATATTTTTCTTCTATCCCCTTCCCTCCTGTCTTGAGAAGCTATAAAAAGGCACGAAAATGTGCAAATAGTATTATGCCTTGAAAAAGACGGGGTTCCCGTCGAAACGTCGGCTGAATAAACAAGTTATTATGTGAAAGCGCATCAACCTATATATATATATATATATATATATATATATATATATATATATATATATATATATATATATATATATCAGTCATTCCAGAATGCCCAACTGTGATCAAGGAATGACAATAGTGGTGCGTTGCCACTACCTACACTTAGTTCATGTGTACGCTACCTGATTCAATAATCGGCTGCTATCACTGTGATGATAATATTGCGTGGCTTAATATGTCCCAAACCACACTATCTTCATGACGCACGGTACGGAAGGGGCTCTAGAAATTCCGACAATATGACGTTCTTAAACATGCGCTGACATCACACAGTACACAGCCCTCTGAAATTTCGCCTCCCTCGTAACGCGACTGCCGCGGCTGGAGTCGAACGCGGAACCTTTTCTTTTGGGCCAGTAGCCGAGCACCATGATTATTATTATCCAGAACAGAATTGTCATTCCGAGAGGCCTCTACGTCGCGTATGCCTGGGTGACCACAATATTGATATATACATTTTTGATCTGGCTTCAAATGACTGAATATTGAAAAATAATGCGTATGTTTAAGACGAAAACAAACAGTGCTCCTCACAAGTCAGAAAAAGACAAATGAGGGCACCATTTACGTCAGACTATGGAGTTTTGCAAACACGTAGCGCCATCTGTCGGCGCAGTTTTGGTAGTGAAAGCCCGACTTTCTTGCATAGTTTGCGGTGGAACCAGGTGCAAATATAGCGCGGGCGAAACAAGTTTTGAGCGATATATTTGGTTTATTTGCACATTGAACACCCAGAAAGACTCCAAAGAATTTCTCTTCGTTTGCTGGACCCGTCACTGAACCACCATCAAGTGCTTGCTGGTTCATTCAATATAAAACTACGTCAAAAAGAAAAGCAGACGCAAAAGCTCCACGCTCAATGAAAAAAAAAAAGCCATTCGACGGTACTCTGGCGTTGTGAATTGCCACGAACGCAAAGGACATCCCTTTTGCCGGTCTCCGCCGCTGTCACGAAGCAGGACGATGAAAGCTCTGGAGATGGGCCGTTGAGAACGTGTTGGGTAAGCGAATTACTCGTGTTCTCCGAAGCCGGTCGCACGAGAAAGTAACTGTTTGATACGTTGGGTTTAACGCTCAAAAACCACCATACGAGTATGAGAGACGCCGCAGTGGAGGGCTCCGGAAGTTTCGGCCATCTGGGGTTCTTTACCGTGCACCCAAATCTGAGCACACGGGCCTACAACATTCCCACTTTCATCGGAAATGCAGCCGCCGCAGCCGGGATGCGATCCCGCGACCTGCGGATGAGCAGCCGAGTGCATTAGCTACTAGACAAATACGGCAGGGCGATGAGAAAGTCACATAAGGTAGGTCTGCTGTTATTATTTCCGTAACCTTGGCGGAGAACTTGGGTAATTTTGATTATAAAGCTCTACAGAGCCTCTGACTGTGGTGCGCACCGTGCAACAGTAGACTGGTGACGCGCGCGATAAAGATCGCACACGCCACGCCCCCCGATAATTTGAAGTAGTCGCGACCACACAGAATGGCGCACGAGGGCTTTAAAGGCTCTAAGTTCCAGCTTTAACATAGCAAATTCGAACAGGTACGTCATACAGGCAAATCACAAAATCTTGGTCGTCACCACAATCCCGTTTTTCTTAACGTTGGCCTCCGTGATTGCCGGTGCTATCTCGGAGGCCTCGGTTGTACCTTTCGTTGCTCACCGAGAAAGTCGACATGCATGTATTTCCATTTGCAGTATATATTAACCGAAGACAACCGTACCAACATAATATTATAAGATGCGGAATGAAACAGTTCCATGCACAGGAAGCGAGAGATGGGTGGCGAACGTAACTGCAAAGACTGAAATCGCCGGGGCCATTCATGCCAAATAAAGTCAGTTTAGTACAACTGATCGTAAGATGCATTGCTTGCGCATGCACTTCTTTGCTTTGGCATCATGTGTATGCACAAATTTAACGCATTTAGGTGTTACAAAACGTATGTCGGAGTGTTTGTGTTGAACTCGATGCCATGCGATGCTCACTTGCACTTAGATTGCCAGTTTTAGCACGCGGAGATAACGTAAACATGATTTGCATTGTACCCACAGTTCACTTTGATGAGCTTCTCACTTTTCTGAAGTGAATTTGGATGGTCCGAATAAGCTTACCAGGTGCTTGATTTTCAGGAAAACGCGCCTCAACATCAACGAAACAGGAGGGCCTATGTACTTTTGCATGCGAATGTTCTTGCTTGTCGTTCTTTCACCATTTTGTGTCCAGTACTGTTTGTTCGCGCCGAAACTGTGCACAAAGCAGCCAAGTTAGGTGTTCTACAGCTTGTATATGCGTTACTCATTGTCCTGCCCCAGTCGATTTATTTCCGCGATTAACAATATGATTAAGTCTCACCAACAAGGCCAGTAGTTTAGCCATGAGTACTGGCTTTACTTAAAAACATAATGTAATTCATTATTTTCCATAGAGCCAACTTTGCCGGTTAGCCAACGTCATGCACTCAACAAATCAATTCATACAAAGACGATGATCCGCCTCATAACTTTTGGTCTTAAAGCCAAATAGTGCCGTATTGATAGATAGCTACTCACTCTGTATTTGGCATCGCGATTCCAAAATTTATGCGCCATGCTGAAGATTTTTCTTGAAATTTATAGAAGGGTCTCCTTTTCGTCAAAATTATCACTTTGCCATGCAGGCGTTTAGAAGGAATCATTGCTACATGGTTTCTTGTTCGTAAGACCACCTTTTTACCTATAGCTGCGGCGCTGTGCTCAACTCTGTTGAATGGAGATTGAGTTCTGAGTCTGATATTTGCTGCCTTGTTCTGCTGTAGCACATTCTCAATAATTGTTTGAAGAAATTGAAAGTCAGTGCAACAGGTGGCACCCCTCAACGAAGTTGTGCTTTATTTTGAAGGCAAAATTATTTACTGGGGACTACAAGTGTGATAATTGCGGATCGAAATGAGCAACAATAAATAAAAAGGAGACAACAAACACAACTACAAAATAGAGTTGTGAAATAAATGATGTGGAGTTTAACTATTAAGAAGAGAGAAATGTAGAAATGAATTAACCATACATAAATAGAAAAATTACATACTGGATGCAAGGGCGATGCAAGGGCGATGCAATGACTGCGTTAGCAACATTTACGGTTATACAAAAGAAGGCTTACCACTAACTCTTTGGGATTCGATATTACGTAGCTGTCAATTTATGTCTGATTTTAGCTGATTAACCAATGCATACAGCAGAGCGCAGGGAAATCCCCATTGTTGAAATGAGAAGTGATGCATAGCTAGGTGAACATAGTGATGGTATAGCTGTGAAGAAACCTCCTCTACGCTTGACGACCTTGTTTCTCCAACCTCCTAATCACCTCGCTTCTCCCCTTGCCTCCTCTATACTGTGCTATGCTCTCCCTCCTTCATTTTGTTCGTGTACCATACCTTACCTTTGCCTCCTTGGCTATAATATACGATACATGGCTATCTTATTCTTCACTGTCATCCTCCCCTTTCTCTTTCACTAGGCTACTGATGATACTTACGTATGGCATGTATTCCACTACATAGCTCATAAATTCAGTATATAACATGTAAAAGCATATAAATGCGCACACGAATACCACACATCCTAGTGTGTGTGTGTGTGTATGTGTGTGTGTGTGTGTGCGTGTGCGCGTGTGCGCGCGTGTGCGTGTGTGTGTGTGTGTGTGTGTGTTTGTATGTGTGTCCCTATTTTTTACATGTCATCTTCATGCAGTTTGAACTTGTTTGCTTATAATCTACGAAACAACCTCTTCAAGCAACACTGCGCTTCATGTGTGTGCATGTTCATATGTTTTTTCATGCTGTCTTCGTTTGGTTTAAACTTCTCTACTGGATGATACATCGTTCATCTAAGCTCAGCCTTAAAAGCTTCACTTTAAAACATTGGTGTAAAAAAATACGGCCGCTCTATAGTGAGAGAATCGGTTTTAGTGCAACCTACTGTCTCAACGCAAAGCGATTAAGGCACAGCACTTAGAAGAGTGTACGAGTGGCTTTAGTTACGTCTGCCGAGAAAGCGAAAGCGCCAGTGATCGCGACCACTCTCTGAAGATGAAAGTTCACAGCTGCTGCTCGGGCGACGCAGCCCTTCCCCTCCTCGGCGTCTATGCTCCTTCATCCGTGAAAAGAACGGCGGGAAGTTATTTGCGTGGTTGACGAGCAATCGACGGCAGACCTCACACGCCAGGTTATTGTTATCACATTCGCCCCCCATGGCACGGAAATCGCCTGCCCGTTTCATCGGTGTTTCAGTCGCGTTAGTCACTCCCGTTCGCATGCTTTTACGCGAGGGTACAACACACGACGCGTGGCTGATGTAGTCGATATGAGTTATATACGAAACATAATGTAAAGGGTGACAATAAAAATCCACCGAGTGTCCATGTGATTGCTATAAAAATAATTACACCATATCTGAAAGCATAAACGAACATGAATCACAAGTGGTATATAATAATACTGAAAGACTTCACATTGTCTGACTCAATATCAATTCATTGATTAATGTGTCTCCCAAGTTTTGCAGTCGACATTCTTGCTTTGAATTTCGACTTTCTTGTGATCACCAAAACGTAAGCATATTCTTTGTACAAATGAAGACTAAGATTCGAATGCAGTGATACTACCCATTTTTAACACTGTTTCTATAATAATGTGAAACGTTCAACTCCTTTCAGCTGACGCCCAAAGTGCCCACATGCTAAGCCTCCCCATTTGGCCTCTTCATACAACCCTGGACTTATTGCAACTTGAATTTCTCGTATTATACGGGAGTCCAAGATGTCTTCTGCTAGCATATGTAGGTAGTTCAGGTAAGTTCAAAGGGCTTTTGATGGAGTGTATAAATACTTAATTGCATATTTTTGTTATGCCTTGTGTTTCTAAATATGGTGTTGGCGATAGTGGGGACATTACAGCAAATAAACGAAGAAAGCCTTTCTCTTTATTGCTTCACGCACATTCACAGAAAACTTGCCGGAAGCACATATAGTCTTCAATTATTTGAAGCCTTCATTCGGAAGTAATTGTGCAACAACAATAAAAATACTGCGCACAGATGATTCACCGTCTGCAACGGCGAATTGTTTGCTGTGAATGCTGCACGTCTACGCTTTCAAGTACCTAGATAATCCAGACAAATTTGTATTTTACCAGAGGCATTACTCTCCACTTTATGTTATAATGCACGTAATGGACACGAGCAAAGAGACAGGCAACGATATTGGAGCCACGGGTGTCCGCAAGTTAACCAGGAGAAGGTAGGAGCATGTTACATAATGCCCTTCAGTGAACGCCTGATGACAGTACCAGCCTGTCAAGCTGTTCTTGTGCAATCACAGCACATATACAAATAACAATTCTGGGTCTTTCCTGCGTCGTTTTTGTCGAAACCCAAGCTGTTTGACACACGTGGCCTATTCTCTAGCCACCAGAAACGTTCAATGTACGAACTTGAGGCCACTATTTTCGCCAAGGCGGGTGACCAAGCACCTCGGAAAAAATAGCAGCCTCAAGGATAGTGGCCTATTCGACACACTTGAACTATTTGTGAGCCGCGAGAAACCTTCACCGTACAACCTTGGACCCATTACTTTTGCCGAAGTGGGTAACCAGTTTCTCCGGGAAAGATATTGAGCTCAAACTTCCAATTGTGTTTATGGCTTGATGATACAATATTAATAAATTTCTACATGGAACAATCGCACCAATAATGTTGCATTCTGTGGATATGTTGAGAGACCACGTCCGCGTTACAACCTCGGAATAATCATAATTGGCCCATTGCCTGTGGCAGTAATCTTGCCTCACACTGCGTGAACTGCGACAGTTGTTTTGCAGTGTTAGAAGAAATAAAATTTCTTTCCAAGGCAAAAACAAAAACGTAAATAGAAGTTGATACATTCTTCGTAGCAAAAGACATACAGAGAAAGAGAGAGAGAAATGTGATGCGGAAAGACAAAGATGTTAACAAGAAGACAATTATATCGTTGGCTACACATGCGTTAGTTAACTCTCATTACGTTTATCATGCAAGAAAGTACACTTTTTTGAAATGGGCACATTAAAATCCTTCTAAGATTGTAACGCCCACGTGGTCTTTATACACAGAATGAAAGTTAATCGCTGCGACTGCTCCTTGTCAAAATTCATAAATCTTGGACCTTCAAGCACTAAACAGAGTTGGAAGTCCGCACTTCGTGTGTGCGTGTTTTGCGTTCAACCTGTTGTCTTCACCGCACAGTTTAAACATGCCTTCAATATCATATAAACAACTAGCCCAATGACGTTCAACAGGGTTCTCATCTCTAATGCAAGTGTCTTAAACACGGAGATAAGCATCATTTTCATTTTACATTTTATTACGGTTACTACGCTACGCATTCATGCCATCGTTTATGAAATGTCACCGGCATGGAAGGTTTGTACTCGTGGTGTTAAAAAATGTTGAAAATAGCTATCTTTATGAGAGCTTGAATGAATGTTGTTGAGGTGGAACAATAAATACTTCTGCAGGAGAACTTGGAAGGCCGACAAGGTGGAGGGCACACGTCATGAAATTTTGAATTTTGCAGCCAAATACGCTTTTCAGGGGTCACGCGGGGAGCACGCCAAGAAATAGCGTTCAAGCAAAGCGTTAAGTCAAGCGAAAGCCAAGTAAAGACGCCCTTGACCGAATTCGAAACGCGCGCTCCAGTGCCTATACCAGTTCCCAGTAAGGTTACCATTGCGGTCATCGGTTCACTGAAGAGAACTGATAAAATTTGGAAGAACCCTTCATAAAACAAAACAACATCGATTTGCATCCCGTCATGCCCAAATGGCGTTGTGGCGGCCGAAATTTTGATTTCGAAAAAGGGAACAGTTGTGCAGTGCGAAACGCTGCCTGCGCCGGCCTTGCGTGGCGAGAGAGAGGGGAGGGGGGGGGGCTACAGTGTCGTCGTGTTCATCTGCATCATTGGGATTATATCCATCGTCCCAATCTTAACTCGCGCAGTCGACAGGATGATCACGACGACACGTTGAAGGACTGGACTGCTCACTTCCTGGCAAACATCAGTTCATTTACACACTGACACTCATTTGCAAGCAAAGAGCGAGGCGGCCACTAAACCAACCTCACAGTAAGCACTGGACTGTATTAACGTCAGCGTTACTTGCCGAGCCTTTCGTATACTCTAAACATCAACACCAACTTTTCGATGTAGTATCAAGCTTGGATCAGAGTCGGCGCTAAACACGGCCTCTGTCCCCACTTCCCGATCTCGCTCTCGTTCTCGAGCACCAAGCTCCTCTCCTCTCTATTTCTCTTCATTAAATACGTCCCGTCTTCTCTGAGACCGCCTCGTGGGACGAACCCCCTCTCGATGCTCCACCAATGCAGCAAACAGCTCTGCTTTGCTCAGAAAAGTGTCTCCGACTTAACATTCCCGCAGTATGTTTTCCTCATCCTTCAAGAAATCGGCTTAAGACGAACTCCATAATTTCGTCAACGTACAGCTTAAAAAATACTTTCACGCGACAACAAGCCTGGCTAGACAGCTGGTCGGCTGTCTGGAGTTAGTACACACGATGATGCCGTCTATCCACACGTATCGTGACAGCACGCTACGTGATCTTGTCGGTAGCGGTCTCACGACAGGGACCACTTATTTCTCAGTCTTGCTTAGCGTGAGAACGCTTCCGCCGAGTGGGTGACTCACCATCACAAGGTACCGTGAACAAAAGCTCACGAGGCTTGGCAACAAAGGCGCGTGCAGACGTGAATGGCTACGTCCCCGTCTGCGCAGGCTCTTTGATTGTCTTCTCTTTTCGTCGGGCGCCGTCTACCGACTGGCCATCCTTTGTTTTCCCCAAACATAACTCCTTCTAAATGAATCTTCTACAACGTATGAAAGGCACGGTATAAAATATTAGTCATTGTTTAGATAACATGAATAATCAGAAATGTTTAACAATAATATTATAATAATTGGGGTGGTTAACATCTCAGAACCGTCAAATGGTTATGAGGAACGCCCTAGTGGATGGTTCCGGAAAATTCTACCACCTGGAGTCATTGAACGTGCACCTAATTCTAAGCACTCAGGCCTCAAGCATTCCAGCCTCCATCAAACATATGGCCGCCACGACAGGGATTCGATGCCACGACCTGCGGGTCAGCAGTCGAGCCCCTTAAGTACTATAGACCACCAAGGATCGTAGGAACGTTTAACAATCCCAACACACCACCTCTAACGTGGCTTCGATTGCCACTAGACAAAACTAAGATGGCGCTTAACTTTTGCCATAGATTTGATAGATTTATCGAACCCCCATTGCATTGTCTTCTCATTCACTTGTAATTTCCAAAGGAGAATTGAATAGTCCCCTGAGGTTAGCAACGTGCTTGCACGTGATTATTGGCCATCGTGAACTCTTTTCAGGCGCCTGGTGCAAGTAGGCGTGTAGCAAGAAATTGTTTTTTTGGGGGCAGGGGGGAGAGGGGGTGCACCACCTTAATTTCTGGAGGGGCACCCCCTTAAAATGGACAATTTTTGCTCTCCATACTGTAGCGAAAAATTTCGAAGGGGGGGGAGGGGGCACGTGCCCAGTGTGCTACCTACAGGCTACGCCCCTGCTTGCAAGTAGTGTTAAGACGCACTAATACACCATAAATATGCCGTTTTAAATGCGAAGCATTTCTTAGCGAACCTCGGCGACTTTGAGCGTATCTATCTATCTATCTATCTATCTATCTATCTATCTATCTATCTATCTATCTATCTATCTATCTATCTATCTATCTATCTATCTATCTATCTATCTATCTATCTATCTATCTATCTATCTATCTGGCCGCCTACGACTTCTAGCTCTCCTGGCTGTTCGATAATGGTATCAATACCAAACCTGGTATGGCATAACATGACTGTATGAAGAGCATATTTGAGTAGTCATAACATGAAAATCCTGACATGTATGTCATGAATGTCATGATTTAAGATTCATGGTCCTGCAGCGCTTGCGGTGGTTTCGTTCACATGGCATGTTGCAAAACTGGTACGGTATGACAGGATTGCATGCCGAACACAAGTGACCGACCCTAACATGAAAGTCATGACATACGTGTCACGTAACAACATGACTACATGCCAAGCTCATGATGCGCTCGCAGCCGTTTTGCTAGCGTCATGTATACCAAATTTGGTATTACGGTACGTTAATGAATGACAAACGTATGCGACTGGTGCAAACATGATAATCATAAGATGCGTGTCATGTACCATGACTGCATGCCACCACGCTCATGATACGCTGGCGGCCGTTTCGCTAGCTTCAGTTATACCAAACTTGGTTTTACGGGTATTGAATGAATGACGAAGGTATGATACTCGTGCAAACATGATAAACACGATATGCGCGTCATGTAACAACATGACTACATGCTACACTCATGATGCGCTCGCGGCCGTTTCGATAGCTTCACATCTACCAAACTCGGTAATACGCGACGCGAAAGGATGACATAGGTAAACGTCACATCCAAACATAATAATTATAACATGTGTGCCATGTAATAGCATGATTACATGCCACACTGATTATGCGCTCGCGGCAGTTTCGCTAGCTTCACATATGCCAAATTCGGTAATACATGACGCCAATGAATAACAGAGGTATGTAACTGGTGCAAACGTGATAATCATGAGATGCGTGTCATGTGAGAACATGACTACGTGCCACAGTCAAGGTTCAAGTACATTTCGACGTGACGTGGTGCGCTTGCTCGCCGGCGTTCATCCCGTCGGGTCACGCCGACGTTGCCACGCCAGGCGCTGGTCCTGCCATACACTTGCAGGCGTCCTCCGCGCTGCGTTGCTTTGACGCATGCGCGTTTCAGCGCGTCTGGAGTCCCTCCGTCACAAAAAGAGGGAGACGCAGTGTTGTCTGGGTAACGCATCGACGCGAAATGCAGCATGCCGCGTTTCACGCTGGTTGCGATCGGGCCACGCAGATGTACGCTGGTCGCACCTGGCGTCAGGTTATAGAGTGATCACGTTTTGCTAACGTAGCGTCGCTGTGCCCAGCTACATTGGAGTATATTGGGCCCCTCATTATGCGCTCACGGCCATTTTGCTAGCTTCACATATAGCAAATTTGGTGTTACGTGACGTAAATGCATGACGAAATATATGACTGGTGCAAACACGATAATCTTGACACGCGTGTGATGTAAGAACAAGACAACATTCCACGCTTATAGCGTCTTCGCGGCCGTTTGGCTAGCTTCACATAAACTAAATTTGGTATCACGTGACGTGAATAGACGACGAAGGTAAACGACACATCCAAACCCGATAATCATGATACGGAAGTCATGTACGGCATCATTTTACCTCCACCTCGTAATGTTGTGTTGGTTTTAAAGTTACATATTAACATTTCTCATTCGTGCTTCGCATTCCATCGATTCCCACTGTGCGTGGGGTCTAACAATTTTTTTAATTAAGTAGCGAAATGTATACTTGCCATCTCGAAGGCAATACACGCATCACCTACGTAACTCCCCACTGTGTTCATGCTTTCGCTGGTAATGCTGGTGCTGCTGATATTGAATTATGGTGGAACCGCTTCTAAAGATTGAACAGTTTCGAAACACCGCACACTACGCCATTGAAATGAGGTGAGACCAAGTACAAATTTATGCTGTTCTTTTTTAGCTGGTACCCTCACCCAACACATAAGCACACAGACCAGTGCGTATATAGGGTATTTTTCCTACCCAGTGGAAAGAGCAGTATGACGGAACGAGCTAAAAGCAGAAAGAATCAGCTCGAAATTATTCTAACTAAAACCAAAGCCATTGTTTTTCGGGCCAAAAAGAGAACAAGAAATTACTCACTACCCATCGACCTTTACTTCTTGAATCAGTGTCGATAGGTTTTGTTCATACCCACAAATTACTTGAAGTGTTTTCTTCAAATCCAGGCTGGGATACACGTGTAAATTTTTTCCAAAAGCTTTTTTTTTCGCTAACATGAGTGATATCTCGTTGTCCCAACATTTTGCCGCTCAAGGACAAACTTGTTATATATTATGCGCTATTTATTTCACATCTAATGTATTGCAGCATTGTATGGGCCACGACAAGAAAATCAAACATGAAGTCATTACTCTGTAAAGAACCATAGTCCACCAGATTTGAAATATTGAACCATTCAGGACGACGCGTGGAGCTTTCTAAGAATTCAATATGATACAAGCTGACAACTTTTACACATTTCGCTTATTGCACACACCTTAATCCTCAGATAGAGAGCTCTCGAACTTTATTAGATCACTGTCATGTCTAGAACGTTATCTTATTACGATTTCCACAAAACATGCAGATATTTGGTTCGTAACGCATTTCCACACTGCATATAGATGCCAATTGTTGCGCTACAATGTTCCCAGAACACTAAACACGCACGAAAGCACAATCACCCAGAACAAAAAACAACTTTAATCACATTTCTGCTCTCTGGCTTCATAGTAACATGCGCAGAAACTATTCGCACAGTTTATGTAAACATGTTGTCGAAGTTTAGTGTAAATAAATTATATCTTGTTACATTTTGTTACCTAGCGTGCGTTGTATTAGCGATATAAATGTACGTGTGTTCACGCGAATATATATATATATATATATATATATATATATATATATATATATATATATATATATATATATATATATATATATATATATATATATATATGTTTACATAGACAGTGCAAATAGTTTCTGGGCATGTTACTATGAAGCCAGAGAGCAGAAATGTGATTGAAGTTATTTTTTGTTGTGGGTGATTGTGCTTTCGCACATGTTTAGTGTTCTGGGAACATTGTAGGGCAACAATTGGCATCTATGTGTAGTGTGGAAATGCGTTACGAACCAAATATCTGAGCATATATATATATATATATATATATATATATATATATATATATATATATATATATGTGTGTGTGTGTGTGTGTGTGTGTGTGTGTGCTGTAAAATGATCAGTTGGGAAATCATTTTTTAATTGGTATGTATGTACAGGGTATGTACGGCTTTTAGCCTTGGCGACCTTCCAGTTCTGTCTGATAAACAAATTTGAATTTGACATTGCTCCAGAATACTTGAGCACAATGCAGAATGCCTGGGTTTGATCCCGATTTGTGTGGTGGTTTTTATTGTTTGTGTCCAATCGGATTTATAGCTCACGAAAAAGCCGTGCACATCGGCACCGGACCTTAAAACTATGGTGTTAATATCTGCCTTGTGTCACGTACAGTTTATGTTTTAAGTATATTCTGCTCGTTCTGAAAGTGTTGACACGCTTTAGCAGCTCGAAATACTATTAAAGCTCGTTGACGATGATGTATTATTTTCCGTTGTAAAACAGAAACTTGCAAGCTCAACAATTTTAGCAATCATGACTCTCTTACTCGGCTGCAAAATAACACTACATATTTTATTCTATCGTGAAAAATTGTAAACGTGTAATTTTCTAGAGCAACCTACTTAATTTTTTTTTAAATTTGTCCCTTGCTTCACAGGGTCCTCACGTTCCTCGAGAAGCTCTCGCTCGCCGTTTTGTATGTTGTGGATTCCAGACAAGCACATAAAGAAACCACCGCATTGCTGCATGTTCCTCTTCTTCATTCTATGTGGGCAAGGTACTCAAGTTTTCGAGGATTCTTGCATTATTGAACGATAAAAATTTGATGCTAAACAATAAACTTGAATAATTTATGGTATGAACTGCTTCCTGTTCGTGAGCTGAATATAAATAAAAAATTATGGACCCTAAGTGAATATGAGGGACATGTAATGTAGTATGAAGATTATCTGAGGACCTTTATGTAAGCCTGTGAACTGCGCAAACGCACGTGATGTGCTCAGACATGATTGTTGGTCGCATTGCACTTCCATCGTAGTGTGAGCGTGAGCTAGAGCAAGAATGTGCACATCTGAAGGCACACGTTGCTGGTATAGCCTCCCGGAGAACGGGAATTTCATCGCTTGCGCCCATTTAAACATTTGGTACTTCGTAGGCTATATTTTCTAACCAGAAAACTGAAGAAAAATCAGTGATCCTGCAATGAAAACGCTTTTTTGTTTTACGAACGAGGAAGAAATGAACACCATCCCGCTTGCTTTCTCCTTAATGTGTTTTTACCGGCGTGAACGGACACCGGCACAGCGCACTTGTTGTTTTGTTATTTTGTTGTCTTGTTATAATAATTTTAGAAATTCGTTAAACAACTTACGACTAGTGATTATTTCCTACTCAGACTACATGTAAAAGATATTGCTGTGGGAACATTTTATGTTCTCAATACGCAAAAGCCGTCACATCATTGCTTGCGATAGTTTTGCTTCGACAGAGACGCGAGAAGCCTGAAAAGTGTTGTGTACTGACTTCTTTTCTAGGCAAAACGACGAATACACTTCTATCATCAGGCACCCAAATCATGTACAGCCTATTGCTTCGTGCATTGAGTACTAATCGATGTATTCTGTATAGTGGTCACTGAAACATAACAAAGCTTGCAACAGTTTTAAATGCGAAACATTTCTTAGCAACTTCGACGATTTTGAGCATGTCCATCCATCCATCCATCCATCCATCCATCCATCCATCCGTCCGTCCGTCCGTCCGTCCGTCCGTCCGTCCGTCCGTCCGTCCGTCCGTCCATCCGTCCATCCATCCATCCATCCATCCATCCATCCATCCATCCATCCATCCATCCATCCATCCATCCATCTATCTATCTATCTATCTATCTATCTATCTATCTATCTATCTATCTATCTATCTATCTATCTATCTATCTATCTATCTATCTAGCCACTTACGATATTCAGCTCTCCTGGCCGTTTGGATAATGGTATCGATATCAAATTTGGTATGCCATAACATGACTATATGACGAGTATATTTGACTAGTCATAAAATTAAAATCATAATATGTATGACATGAATATCATAATTTATGTTACACGGCCTTGCTGCTCTTGCGGTGATTTCGTTCACAGGACATGTTGCAAAACTCGTATGATATGAAATGATTGCATGGCGAACACAAGCGACCGACCCTAACATAATAATCATGACATGCGTGTAATGTAACAACATGACTACATGCCACATTCATGATGCGCTCGTGGCCGTTTCGCTAGCTTCACATATGCCAAATTTGGTATTACGTGACGACAATGGATCACGAAGGTGTGTGACTGGTGCAAACATGATAATCAAGAGATGCGTGTCATGTGAGAACATGACTACATGCCACAGTCAAGGCGCCAATACATTTAGACGTGACCCAGCATGCGTGCGCACCGGCGTTCGTTTTATCGCGTCATGCCGGTGTTGCCACGCCAGGCGCCGGTCCTGCTGTATACTAGGAAACGCGCGCCGCACTGCGTTGCTTTGACGCATGCGCGTTTCAGCGCTTCCGACGTCCCTCCGTTTCGAAAAGAGGCAGATGCAGTGCGCTCTGGGGAAATTCGGCGCCAATAGGCAGCATGTCTCATTTCGCGCCGGTTGCCATCAGGCCGCGCCGACGGACGCTTGTCACGCCGGTTGCGCTTAATGTTAGACCGTAGAAGTATCGCGTTTTGCTAGCGTAGCGTCGCTGTGCCCAGCGTGCGCTTGCGTCAACGTTACGTTGGAGTATATTGGGCCCTTCATGATGCACACAAGGCCATTTCGCTAGTTCCACATTGTACTGTACACGTATCCCGAAGGATTACGGCCACTAGCGTGGGTCCCGTCTTAGCGAGGCGCAGGGCACGCTTTAACCATCGCTGTGGTGAGAGCACAATACTGCTCAAGGGCGCAACACTTTATTGCCTGTGGCAACACCAAAATGCAGTACAAAGCCCGTTCAAAGGCATGGCGGGAAAGCACATTCTCGCCCGTGGCTTATCCACGCCACGGGCGAAAAGCACTACACAGGAGTGCCGCGAGAGCGTCTCCGTGGTAAAAGTGATTCACGGAGACACCGGGAACAAGGTCTGGTTACTCGAGCGAGGGAAAAGGCACTCGTGTTCGCTTCGAATAGATACGGATAGATACGGATAGATACAGATAGATACGGATAGATACGTTAAATGGGATATCATAGTGCTCAGTGAGGTTAGGAGGACAGATGAGGCCTATACGGTGCTACAGAATGGGCACGTCCTTTGCTATCGGGGCTTGGCTGACAAAAGAGAACTGGGAGTGGGGTTCCTAGTTCACAGAAACATAGCTGGAAACATAGAGGAATACTATAGCATTAATGAAAGGGTGGTAGGTATCGTAGTTAAACTGAATAAGAGATACAAGATGAAGGTGGTACAGGCTTACGCGCCTACATCCAGCCATGATGACGCTTCAGTTGAAAGCTTCTATGAAGACGTGGAATCGGCAATGAGTAAGGTGAAAACACAGTATACAATACTGATGGGAGACTTTGATGCAAAGGTAGGGGAGAAGCAGGCTGGAGGCCAGGCAGTAGGAGATTATGGCATCGGTACTGGAAACGCCAGAGGAGAGCTACTAGTAGAATTCGCAGAACGCAATGATTTGCGGATTTTGAATACCTTCTACCGAAAACGAGAAAACCGCAAGTGGACATGGAGGAGCCCTAATGGCGAAAATAAGAACGAAATAGACTTTATAATGAGTGCACACCCAGGCATCGTGCAGGATGTGGAAGTGGTTGGCAAGGTACGATGCAGTGACCATAGAATGGTACGGTCTCGAATTTGCCGAGACTTGAGCAAGGAACGACAGAAACTGATACACAAGAAGCCAATCAATAAGCTAGCACTGAGAGGGAAAGTACAGGAATTCAGAGTCTCGCTTCAGAACAGGTAATCAGCTCTTTGTGAGGAAACCAACCTTAGCATAGATACAATGAATGATAATCTGACGAGTATCATTACGGAATGAGCAATGAAAGTTGGAGGCAAAGTAGTTAGACAGGACACTGGCAAGCTTTCCCAGGAAACGAAGAATCTCATTAAGAAGCGTCAAATCATGAAAGTCTCAAGTACAACAGACAAAATAGAACTGGCAGAGCTTTCTAAGTTGATTAATAGGCGTAAGGTGTCCGACGTAAGAAGGTATATCATGGAGAAAATTGAACACGCTCTGAAAAACGGAGGAAGCGTCAAAGCAGTGAAGAGAAAACTTGGGATAGGCAAAAATCGGATGTATGCACTAAGGGACAAAGAAGGCAAAATAACTACCAATATGAATAGGATAGTTAAAATAGCGGAGGAGTTTACAGAGATCTGTAGAGTAGCCGGGAAAACCACCACCCTAATACTATAAGAACTAGCAGTAACCCAGATGACACCCCACCAGTAATCATAGAAGAAGTCAGAAAAGCTTTGGAGAGCATGCAAAGAGGCAAAGCTGCTGGCGAGGATCAGGTAACATCAGATCTGCTGAAAGATGGAGGACAGATTGTGTTAGAAAAACTAGCCACCCTGTTTACGAGGTGTCTCCTGACGGGAAGAGTACCAGAGTCTTGGAGGAACGCTGACATCAACTTAATACATAAGAAAGGAGATGACAAGGACTTGAAGAATCACAGGCCGATTAGCTTGCTCTCTGTAGTATACAAGCTATTTACAAAGGTAATAGCTAACAGAGTAACGAAAACATTAGAATTCAATCAACCAAAGGAACAAGCAGGATTTCGAACAGGCTACTTAACAATCGACAACATTCATACTATCAATCAGGTAATAGATAAATGCTCAGAATATAACCAACCACTATACATAGCCTTCATAGGTTACGAGAAGACGTTTGATTCAGTCGAAATATCATCCGTCATGCAGACACTGCAGAATCAGAGCGCCGATGAAGCATTTATAAACATACTGGAAGAAATCTACAGGAGATCAACTGCTACCATAGTGCTTCATAAAGAAAGCAACAGAATACCAATCAAGAAGGGTGTAAGGTAGGGGGACACAATTTCCTCAATGCTATTTACCGCATGCTTACAGGAGGTTTTCAGAAGCCTAGAATGGGAAGAGTTAGGGGTAAGAGTTATTGGAGAGTACCTTAGTAACCTGCGCTTCGCCGATGACATTGCATTGCTGAGTAACTCAGTGGACGAATTGCAACTCATGATTATGGAGTTAGACAAGGAGAGCAGAAAGGTGGGTCTTAAAATGAATCTGCAGAAAACGAAAGTAATGTACAACCTCGGAAAAGAACAGCGCTTCGAGAAAGGTAGTAGTGCAATTCAAGTTTTAAAAGACTATGTCTACTTAGGGCAGGAAATAACCGCGGAGCCGAACCACGAGATTGAAGTAACTAGAAGAATAACAATGGGGTGGAGCACATTCGGCAAGCACTCTCAAATTATGACAGGTAGATCACCACTATCCCTCAAGAGAAAGGTATATAACAGCTGTATCTTGCCGGTACTTAGCTACGGAGCAGAAACCTGTAGACTTACAAACAGGGTTATGCTTAAATTGAGGACGACGCAGCGAGCAATAAAAAGAAAAATGGTAGGTGTAACCTTAGCAGACAAGAATAGGGCAGGGTGGATTAGGGAACAAACGGAGGTCAAGGATATCATAGCTGAAATCAAGAAGAAATGGACATCAGCCGGGCATGTAGCGCATAGACAGGATAACCGCTGGTCGTTAAGAGTAACTAACTGGATTCCCAGAGAAGGCAAGTAGGTTAGGGGGAGACAGAAGGTTAGGTGGGTAGATGAGATCAAGAAGTTTGCGGGTATAAATTGGCAGAGCAAGCCCAGGACCTGGTTAACTGGCGGAACATGGGAGAGGCTTTTGTCCTGCAGTGGACGTAGTCAGGCTGATGATGATGATGGTGATGATGATGAGGTACGGATCGGCGTAGCTCGGCCACGCACCAGGACACTGTATCGCTCTTCAGCCTATCGTTTGGAGGTGGGGGGGGGGGTGACATAAGGTAAGCGTTCGCCGCGGGCGCAAGGCGCTGTTAGCAAAGTCCGAACGAGCGCCAAACAAAGGGAACCGATGAACAGTAAAGAAAAGCGTGCTTACCCCCATGTCCTACCCGGAGAGGTATCTCCACAGAACACCTATACACTACCATTTATTTAAACTACCGTTTATATACGCTACCACCTATACACTACCGTTGGTATCTCCCACTCCCGACATGCGCACGCGAAACCTCTCGGGAGACCCTGCGAGCTGCGCACGGTCGACATCCGCTACCGGGTAAGAGCACAGACTACCTACCAGTTGTAAGAGGGGTTAAACGTCCCTCTCCGCTTTCTCAGCACGGCAGACAGTGGAAACATGTCGGGACATGAGAACGGCAGGAAAGGCGGCAAAGCCCGCGCGAAGGCGGCGGGCTAGCCTCAATTCCCACAACATATACCAAATTTGGTGCTACGTGACGTCAATGAATGACGAAGGTATATGACTTTTGCAAACATGATAATCATGAGGCACGTATCATGTAAGAACATGACAACATAGGCAACCGACAATAGCTAGGTGGCGCAGCGATCGGCCCAGCCGTCAGCGCCACGGTACAGTGTACACTTCTAATACACTCTAGCCACGGTGTCGATTCCGCGTAGCGTCTAGGCGGCAAACGAGCCTTTTCTACCGTGCATGGCGTGAGTTTATAGTGCTGTTTGAGGCGTGTTGGTGGTTTAGCATTGCGGTTTTAAGGCGATTGAAAACATCGATGCCAATTTTCGACCACCGGTACTTGAAAAGGGACGTGCACTGCACGACAATGACCATGTGTATAGTGTTAAAGAAATGAACACCGACATCGCAGCGAAATGCTTGTCACAGCGAAGCAAGCATGCTTACGACGTTGAATTCCGGACTCGCTTGCTGGGTTCCGTGCCGACCGGTTGTGCCCTCGCGATCTCCGACGTCTGCGTAGCTCTGGCCGACTAGGCTCGCCCTACGTCATCTCCCCACGCCGACGACCTTCGACGACAGTGTAGCTCTGACCGACTGGACTTGCATACGCCATCTACTGACGCCGACAAGACGTTAATATTACGTGTGAATGTCAGATCTGGGAACGTGTCTCGACTTACGCTGTTACCCAGCCTCGTAGGCGTTGTGAGTAGAGTAATTAAGATCACTCCTAGTCTGAATACGGCGTGTTCGAGACGTGTTCCCTTAGGGGAATCTCTCGAATAACCCCAGGTGGTGCTGGGTGCGTTAAAGTCGCCCAATACCACAAGTCGATCTCTCGCCCCTGCAATGCCGACGACGTCTTTAAGCAGTGCACTAAAGTCCTCGTGTTTATCTTTGGGAGGGCTGTATATATTCAATATTACCGTTTTCACTTTGCCTCTCTTCAGAGGAGGACGATGATTATCTGATGATTTATTCACAAACTTTCTATGTGCTCAACCTTTGCTCCAATACTTCTGCTAACCAGCGAGGCTACGCGGGGATAATTTGGATCTTGTGAACAATATTATCCCTGCAGTTTGACCATCTTGGGCCCAACTTCCTGCAGGCATATTACGTCTGGCTGAATGGTACCAAGTTCATGTAATTTTGGAGTGCTGCGGCGCGCTTGTGAAAAGTGCGACAGTTCCACTGCCAAATCTCTAAGTGTTCTACACTTTTGTAATATTTTTTGGCCATGCTGCATGGTCGTATCCATGCTGTCGCGGCCCGCTTTGGATGCTTTGTCAATAACTGGGGTGGACAGGGAGCGTTTGTTCAGTGCCCTCTGCAAGCCTCCCACAGCAGCATTAACATACTGCCTCAGAATTTTCAGTTCTTCTACGATAAACGTTTTCATTTCCACCATGAAATCAGCTATAAGTTTGTGTAAAGTAGCTATGCTTTCTCTGTTTGCTTGAACCTGTGTCTGCACTTGCTTCACTAGTTCACTGCTTTCTGATTGAGTAGCGAACGAGTCTTCGTCTATCGTTTCCTCGCTCGTTTCTGCGCTATCCTTTATGTTGGCTAGACGCTCTCGCACCTCTTTATTGCCCTCAGTGGGATTGCCTACCGACCCTGGCTTTTGTATTTTCTTAATTGCATTTTCTCATTTGCTTTCCATTGACGAGATGGCCAGTTTATACTCTTTCCGCCCCGCAGCTATCTGATTTCTAAGCTGTTTGATTTCTTCTGTTAATCTTTTGTTCTCCTCTAGAATTTTCCTATACTGGGGGCTATAAGTTACCGGAACATTGGGAGGCACTGGACTCACCCAGCTAACCTTGTTTGGTAGGTTGTTTTGTACGTCCTCCGTACTAAGGCCAATGGTTGTAGCTGCTGCTGCTTCTTTCCTGGCATGGGCGGAGCTTGTTTCCCAGCTGCTGCTCGGTGTTTTCTTCAAGTTTGGCTTGCCAGGGGCCCCTGAAGGCTTGCTGATGTTTCGCTGTTGGAAGGTCTTTGATGTTGACTTCGATCTTGATTGTGATCTGGTGTTGGATCTAGATGTCTGCCGCTTCTGGGGCGTCGCATCCTCTCGGTCTGAGCTGAACCAAGGAGGAGGCTTCTGCTGGTGTTGCTCAAGTTGCGGGAAATCCTTCTCTGCGTAGGTACACTCTGTTTGTCTTCGAGGCGTCTCCCCTCGTAATATACGGGGAGCTACATTTTTCAGTTTCTTTCTGCACGATTTGTCTCCTGTAGCGTGCTCTTCACCGCATATGGCGCAGTTCAGGGCACATTTTTGTCCTTGAGTAGGATCACACGTCCCACACTTGGAGCACACGTTGGCTTTTGGAGTCGGGCACACATCGGTTCAGTGTCCAGTTGATGGACAAATCTTGCAAACCTGTACGGTAGGCTTGTATGTATAACAGATCGCCTCTGCACCCATAAAATAGACACACCTGGGGAGCACGTCACCCGTAAAAGTTATTATTGCTGACTTCGAAGAGCCCAGCATCCTGGCTCTCTCTATCTTCACCCCTTGTGTCCGTATTCGTAGGTTTGCTATTAGGTCGGCCTGAGTGGTTCCGGGCGGTAGTCCGTGAACGATGCCTCGCAGCACGTCTTCTGGGTCGGCCACGTACGCATTGAAGGGGTGAATCTATATTTTTGCTAAAATTTTTGTTCATTTGTAAGTCAAGTTTCTTGTAAAGTAATAATATGTGGGGAAAGCTGCGAAGAAATATATAATAAATATGTTGTAGCTGACCGCATTGATCGACAATTTCACTGTAATACTTTTAGGGAGCCTATTTTGACACTATAAACCCGCCGCAGAGACTGGTTGATCCAAAAGATCTTTCTTCAAAAAGACATTTTTGGAGAGGTTCTAAAAAATCCTTCTTTTAAAGGTACTTTTTAGTTTTTGATTTCTGTGAAGGGGAGATATGGCATGCCTCAAGGAATTTTGAGATACCACATCCATATCTTTGAATTCATCGGAGTCATCTGTTATAGGTTCTGGATCTTCCCGCAGTATTTTATTTGAGGTTCCTGCTTGAGGAGATGCGCATCGTGTAGGAGCTATTGGGCTTTCTGTTTCTGAGCACCTTGAAACCTCCAAATCCTGGAAAGTCTACTTTTTCATAGACACTGAAGCAGGGATTTGGGTCAACTGAGATGTTAACAATTCAGCCATAACTCCAATAATATTGCTGGCAAGACGCCCCATCACCTGTTGCATTGATTTCTCTATGGTCTCTGGTATAGATTTTGCTAATAGAGAGTTTTAGTACTGCGGAATGGTGCTACGTACGCATCACGCAAGCGCCTTGCGTTACGTGGCGTCGTTTGCCAACTAATCGGCTTTTAGTACGTCGTAGTACCCACGTACGTCACGAGTGTGAAGCGTGTTGCGCCATCTGGTATATCAAAATAGAAGCACGTGTTGTTGATAGCCAATGTGACCCAATCCAAGTGTTATAGCCATATTATGGCCACATTTTAAGCCACAGAGCCGGTCGGTGCTTGCCTAAGTTGCCTTCGATGCCGCCATTTTGCAAAACGAAGTCTCGCGCTGTCGCGAACTTGTTCGAGAGTGGTGCGATCACTTCATACGTACGCACGCACGCATCTCATGCGTGCGTACGTGGCGGCTGCGTACGTAATGCGATACGTGCGTGTTGCGGTCTGCGCATGCGCATTACGCAGAACGTGGCGTCCTTGCGTACGCAACGCCGCCACGTACGCAGCGTACGCAGTACTAAAACTCTCTATTGATGCATCCGTAGCAATGGTAGGTCATGCTGTTGCGCTTGCGTAGCCTTTCGAGCGTTCTTGCAATTGAGCCACAGCTTCCCTCCGGGAGCAACGCCTGCGTTCCACTATTTCCAGGAGCTTAGCTTCTCGTTCTTTAGCCTCACAGTCTAAAGAGTCTGCAGGATGCGCTTCATAACATAAAGAGCAATTCGCTTCCGCCAAGTTGCACTTACGGCTGTCATGATTTTCTCCGCATGCTCGACATCTGGCAGTTGATCTGCACCTTTTTGCGCGGTGGCCATATCTCTAACAATTCAAGCACTGCAGTGAAGTAGAGGATAGAGGCAATATCTTATAGATAAGAGGCCAAGCCTTAATTTCAGATGACCTTATCGTTCCCGCAAAGTTTACTATCACCGATTTGGTAGGTGATTTTTTTGTCAACCAGACGCGTGCACCTGTATACTGACACTGCACCTGCTACCGAAAACAATTCCGGAATTTCTGCAGGAGAAGAAAATAATTCCAAAATTTCTGCAGGGGTCAGGCTCGTATATACACCGCGGATTATGCCTTCCGAACATGCAAGATGCGCTTAAATAAACGGGCTCACCGGCTGCGCTGCAAATTCCGAACTATTGAGAAGCTCTCGGACGCACTCCTGATCGGCAGAGCAGCACAGAATACCACCACGACCGAAATGCCAGACCTCAGTGGTCTTTTGAAAGTGTGATCTGGCTTTCCGAAGCTCCATTTTAATCATCTTCGGATTCTTCATAGGTATCGTACCTCCACTGGTCGGTACCAGAGCCACGGGGACGTTGATGACCCCACTGCAAATAAAAAAACCAATCGGCCAACCCTTGGCCGGAATAGATGCTAGCCAAGGAGAAGGCCCTTGGCCATGCGAAGAAACCGACATCTAGATAACCTGAGTCGCTTGAACTCAGAGAATCATATGGCAAAAAACCACAAACAACTGCCAAAATAGCACTAAAAAAATTGACGGCAGATCCACGAGGTGAATAATGATGAGATTGGGCGAAGCTCCTGGAAGTAATACCGTGAAATTTTTTTCCGCTTATTCGCCTGGCGTTATGCACGCTTCCTCGCCGCTTCCCATTGTCGAACGTTTTAAAGATCTGCTTCGCGACGTTGACGTGCTGCGTCGGCCTCTCGTTTCCATACGGAAGGATCTTGCCGACGCTGACGTGCCGCTACAGCTTCTTTTTCACGTACGACGCGTACGGAAGGATCTTGCCGATGCTGACTTGCCACTGCAGCTTCTTGCTCACGTACAGCGGGATCTTATCAACGCTGTCTTGTTGATGTGGCTTCTTGTTCACGTACCGCAGGATCTTGGCGGCGACGTCGCGCAGCTTCCCGGCGCGCTTCTGCCTCGCGTGCCATCACTTCAGGGTCCTGTCTGCGAGCGCGCGCCGCCACTGCCCTGCGCGCCCGCCTTTCGGCATCCTTATCCATAAGAGCACACGTCAACGGCAACGAGAATTGGCCACTACAAACCTGTATTGATATGGTTTTGATTATATAACCATCGCTTTAGATAACACCTGGCGTCTTTCGCTAAGCAGCTGGCGTCTTTTTTTGTTTTGCTTTAGAAACATCTGGCGTCTTTTCGTTTTGCTTTCAGAAAACATCTGGTGTCTTTCGTTGGTTTATTTGATCGATCAACGGCGTTTTGAACAAAAAAAATTTATTGTTTAATCACGCACAGGAGAAATCTCACCAGGCACTACCTTGGAGGTAAACAATGGCTGCTACTGGGAATGAGAGACAGCAGAAGTCGGCTTTTAACACTTATACTAACGTTTCCTACTGGAACATGACAATGGCTGCTAATAGGGAATTAGAGACCGAAGCATTCGGCTTTTAGTTAACGTACGCGCTGCGAATTTTTTTTAATTGTTCAACAATGCATCGGAGAAATCTCCCCCTGCACCACCTTGGAGGTCAAAGCGTAAGACTGGTTGCACACTACGACTACGACTACGAAGGACGAACGGATGTCGCTATAAGGAGCTTCGCCCCTAAAACCACAAAGAAGCAAATTTTAAACTCCAGTGCAATCCTGTCGCCCGTCGTTCCAGCCGTTCCAACCCGTGAGAAGCAGCGCAGAACAGGATCAGTGGAACAGGACCAGAGACAGGAACGAAAAACGGGCCTACGCCACAGCTGTTCGCATATGATGATGATGATGATGATGATGATGATGATGATGAACCTACAGCTTTGCTGGCACTCGCCCACAAAGGGGGATCGGCCAAGAACCGGGCGGCAGGATCATCAAGTGTGCTAATTCCGGCATTCAGGTAGTCTCGTAGCCGTAAATAATAACAATAGGCTAAGAGGGTAATCTCTTTGTTGCCCTTATGTACTCGCACACAGCAGAGAAAACCTCCCTGTGGCTATAACCTAATGTAATCCCTCCGAAGGATAAAATTAGTTCCACGTTTATTTTTAAACCTAGCTTCTCAATTGGTTCGACCAGGTATCTTTTCCTTTGATAAGCATAACGTTCGCTTACATCCGAAGAGGGAACAAGCTTCTTCTTTCTTTGGTTCTCCTGCTCGTTGTCACGCAGCCACAATCATTCACAACACTGAGTCAAACAGGACTTTTCGCATCCACTCACTCTAAACTCCTGGTCATGCCTGTCTGCCTGGCAATGAACGCGCACGCGCTGTTGCCCGCGAAATTTCCCTCCGGGCGGCCCGGCAAGGCGAAGCTACCATATCGGAGGGGGGGGGGATCATCTCACGTACAACGACATTCTTCGTCACTACAAGAATGTCCGTCACACTTAGAGTGCCCCACCGCCATCTTTCTCACGAGAAGAGGCAGTAGCGTTACGCCAGCTACAGACTAAAACATTTCCCAATCTAGTTTCACTTCATAAATTCTATCCGCAGTGCTATGCAGACCATTGCCCCGGCTGCGGAAACTCGCCCATGAGAGAGAGAATAAACATTTATTAATAACAAATGGAAACTGAGCCTTCTTTGGGTGGGGCCCTCAGTCCAGGGCTCCATTGCCTTGCGCGACCCTGCGAGCCCGCTGGACCAGCTGCTGCTGTTCCTGCCGGCGTAAGCTGAGCAGTGCAGACTCCCAAGAGGAAGGGGTGGGATTGGGAATGGGAGGCACGCCCTGTGGGGCAGAGCATTCCCACGTGGAGTGGTACACCGTCGGTACGGATCCACAGAAGGGGCAGTAGGAGGGGTAGAGAGTCGGATGAAAGCGATTTAGCATATAAAGGCAAGGAAATGAATTGGTCTGTAGTTGCCGCCAAGCGACAGCATCTGCTCTGTTAAGTGAAGGAGGAGGGGGAGGATACGTATAACGGCTCTGTCGATAGTACTGCAGCGTAGCGTTGTAGTTTAGTGGTTCTGTCGATGCGTCGTCTGGATTGGACAGCTCTTCCAATGGAGCCCGGCCGGTCAGCTCTCGGGCAACCGCATGAACGCGTTCATTACCATGGAGAGAGGCGTGTCCAGGAGTCCAGACGATACGCACAGGACGTAATGCGGACGGTGAGACAGAAGAGAGGATATTGTGTGTATGTGCAGCCACAAGTCCTTGAGCGAAAGCACGGCAAGCAGCTTGTGAATCTGTTACAATAGTGACAGGGGAGTCATGTGACAGTGTCGTAGCGTAAACAATTGCCAGAGCGAGAGCTCCCTCCTCTGCCAGACCACTGTCTGTAGTGCGAAGTGTGGCAGACGCCACAAGGGCGTCTGTGTCATCTGTCACGGCTAAACACATGGCTGACTTCTCTGGGTAGCGTGCTGCATCAGTGTAAAGTACTTGTAAGTCTGATGTACCATCACCAAAGACGCGTGTCATAGCCTGAACTCGGGCACGTCGACGACCGGCGTGGCGGGAGGGATTCATATTGCGTGGAATCGGAGGCAGTTTGATGAGTGCGCGGACAGTAGAAGCAAGTTTATATCGCGGTACTTGTGCGAGTTTTTGAGGAATCGGGTAGCCAAGACGAGACAGGATGGCGCAGCCCTGACGGGTCTGCCTGAGCCGTTGGAGCTGACTATTGTGCTGGGCCTCGATGAGTTCGGTTATGGTGTTGTGGACTCCTAATTGAAGGAGGCGTTGTGTAGATGCGTGTGGAGGCAAGCCGATAGCCGCCTTCACAGCTGTCCGTAGAAGGATGTCCATCTTTTTTATTTGAGCTAGAGTGAGATTGTGAAAGGGAAGATGATAGGTGAGCCGACTAACTATGAGTGCTTGTACTAAGCGGAGGACATCTTTCTCACAGAGGCCTCTCCTGCGATTGGTGATGCGTTGGATCATGTGTGTAATTTGAGTTATCTGCTGAGCCAGAAGGTGAGTAGTGTACGAGGCCTTGCCGTCGGACTTAAGGTAGAGGCCTAAAATGCGAATTCTTTGTACCAGAGGGATAGGATGGCCATCAAGAAACAGCGAAATGTCAGGAGAATCAGCGGTTTTGCGGCGCCGCTTGTATACTAATAACAACTCCGACTTATCCACTGAGCACGTAAGGCTGCCGGCAGCAGCATAGTCTTGTACCACAGACACAGCTTCCTGTAGGGCGTCCTGAATGGTTCCGTCTGATCCTTTGGTCGCCCAAATTGTAATGTCATCTGCATAGATGGCATGCTGGATGTTGGGAACCTGTTGTAATAGGGAAGGGAGTTTAGCCATAGCCACGTTGAACAAAGTGGGCGAGAGAACCGAGCCCTGTGGTGTTCCTCTGCCTGCGAGACGAATGACGTCCGAACGGAGGTCTCCAATCCCAATAGTGGCCGTGCGGTCAGAAAGAAAGGACCTGACGTAATTGTAGATACGTGAGCCACACCGAGATGAAGCGAGATTGTCAAGAATAAGGTCGTGGGAGACGTTGTCAAAAGCACCCTTCAGATCCAGGGCCAGAATAGCTCGGACCTGGTTTGAAGTGGGGCTATCCAACACGTCCTCCTTAAGCTGTAATAATACGTCCTGTGTAGAGATACCAGGACGGTAGCCGAATAGTGTATCAGGAAAAAAGTGATTGTCTTCGAGAAATGGTTGTAGTCGAGAGAGAACAACGCGTTCAAAGAGTTTAGCTACACATGAAGTTAAGGATATAGGGCGAAGATTCTGGAGGGATAGCGGCTTGCCAGGCTTTGGAATAAGTATGATTTCTGCGTGTCGCCACTCCTGTGGTAGCGTGCCGTTTTTCCAATGTTCGTTGTAAAAAGCGGTTAAATATTCGATGGACTGGTCATCTAAATTACGCAGAAGTGTGTACGTAATCCCGTCTGTACCGGGTGCTGTGTTGCGCTTAATGATTTGCAAAGCTGCCCTAACCTCTGCTTCTGTAATGTCCTCATCTAGAGGCGTATCGTGTACGTGTGGATAATCACGGTAGGCGGGACGGGGGCCCGTGGATACATAGTGTTGCTTTAAGGTGTGCAGCAGAGTGTTATCGTCGAGACCTGATTTGTGGAGAATGGTGCGGATTGCGTTAGCAGTGTGTGATTTTGTCTGCGTGGGATTTAAAAGAGCACGGAGTATACGCCACGTTCGAGGTGTACTTAGTGAGCCGTTGAGTCGATCACAGAAGTTATGCCAATTGTTGCTAGTGAGGATGTTCGCATAGTCCTGTGCCTCAGTAGCTAGTTTGGCGATTCGGAGACGAAGTTTTCGGTTATGTTTCTGTCGCCGCCACCGCCGTGTCAAGCCTCTGTGGGCATCCCAGAGATGTAGCAGATGCCGGTCCACATCCGGCATTTCTGTCGTCGCAGCGATGAGTTTGGTAGCTCTTTGAAAATCGGAGTGAAGTTTTAATATCCAAGCCTCTAGGGAAGGAGAGTCCTGATGGGTAGTTGTACGATTACGCCTAAATGCATCCCAATTCGTTAGTTTTATGATGCGCTCTGGGGCACGCGTGGCTGCTACTTGGAGCTCTGTAGTTAGTATATGGTGATCACTGCCTAGATTCACCATGAGGTTGCACCAGGAATGGTGACTAACGCCCTTGACTATCGTGAGGTCGGGGAATGTGTCCCTGCTCACACTATTACCTAGGCGAGTGGGTTGATCAGGTTCTGTCAGCAGGGTCATGCGATGAATCGCGAGAACCTGTGCGAGTCGTCGGCCTTTAGGCGTTTCTGTTGCGTAGCCCCAAGCCGGATGGGGGCATTGAAATCTCCTACAATAACTATTTGTTTACCCAACTTGCAGATTTGTGCGAATAGATTACCGAAGTCATCGTTCCTGGCGTTAGGTGCACTGTAAACGTTAAGCACGTACAGGCTGCTACTGGAACGAGAGCACGGGACTAATTCGAGAAGTACGTGTGAGATGGAGGTGCTTTGAAGGGTGTGTTCTATGACAGTGACATGCTTAGAAACTAATGTAGCTGTGCGATGTGGTGTATTGTTCGTTACGTCCGTGTATGTGGTGTAACCCGGGAGCGTAGGGGTACATTGTACTTCTTGTAACGCTATGACATCGGGAGTAATCTGTTGCATCGCAATAAATTGCATTAGAGCTCCGTGTTTCCTACGATACCCCCTGCAATTCCACTGCCACACACGTAGGAGTTGAGGGGTGTCACGCGTTGACCTACGGTTTCTCGCCATGATCATGCAATAGCGGGGCCTCGGTAGTACACGGAGGCATTTCGGAATGTGCTAAATCTTGGTGGAGGGTGGTGGGAAGCGGGACTGCAGCAGCTGCGGCTGTTGGGACGGTTTTTCGGGACGGTGATAGGAAACGGGAGGGGCGTATGTAAGGATGCGGTCGCTGTGTTTCACGTGTCGGAGACGTGGTGCGTTTTGGTGCAGATGGCGAAATATCAAGCTGGCCAAGTGCAGCCGATATCTGCTGTTTAACATCCGTTACAATCTGCTGGATAGCAGGTTGCAGGGCCTGCTGGATCAATTGTTGGAGTGGAGCTGTTAGTTCAGCCATAATGCTATCCTTCATTTTCTGCATTTCTACCTGCATCATAGCTGCGAATTCGTTCCTTAAAGAAGTAGCCATTTCGTTCAACGCCTCTCGTGTGCAGTAGTCGGATCGTGCCGTAGTTGACGACATGTCAGGGTGAAGCTGAGTGTCTACTGACATGGGTTGTGGTAGTCTAGGTGGCGTTGGTTGTGGTGTTCTTTCCTGCGTTGATGTTTGTGTGAAGGAGTGGGACTGGTGTGGAGAGGGAGGGAGAGGAGGGAACTGCCCTGCCCAGCTTACCGTTTGTGCTTTCTTGTGGGAACCACTTTGCTGGCCATGATGATGCGTTGTCCCGTCCGTGTGCCAGCCTTGAGATCCCGGCTGGCCAGCGAAACCACTGCGCGATGACGAGTTTCCTCGCTTGGGCCCCGACTTATCCCTGGAATGGCTCCTTCGCCTGGCTGCACTCCCGGACGCACTGCTCTGCCGTCCGGGGCTGGGAGATGGTGACTGGGCCTTCTTGGTGGGAGTAGCTGACCGGGGTGGTTTGCGTCGGTCGACAGGTGGCAAAAACCGCTTTGGGCATGGTTTGGCAGCCGTCGGGTGGTCGCCACCACAAAGCATGCAAGAAGGGTGGCACTCGTGATTGTTGGGTGATAGTGAATCCCCGCACACTCGACATTTCGGTGTGTCAGGAGGCTGTGGGCACACATCCTCGCGGTGTCCAGTTTTGTTGCACTTTCTACAGTGGGGAATAGTCCGTTTGTAGAGGTAGCAGCGGAGAGCCTGTCCGTACGCGTTCACGAAGAAAGGGACTCGCTTGCCGCAAAATGTGAGCACCATTGCTCCGGAGTTGCCGAGGCGTCTGCACGTAAGGACCTCGTAGCCCGGTACTTCAACTTCTGTCAGGAATTCGTCTGGTGTGATTTCATGGCCTATTCCGTTGACCACCCCTTTGCACGAATTATCAGGCGCAATACCATAAGAGGTGATGTCGTAGGTTGTTGCGTGCACTGTAATTTTGGTGATTTGTCCAAGTGCCATGGCGATGTATTCAGATGAGGTGCTTATTGTTAGCACATTTTGATTTTCGTCAACTCGAAGCTTGATATCAGGCTTCTCACTGCGTATATTTGCTGCATAAACTACGGCGAGAAGCAATGTCTTGGGGCTAACCTTGCTGAGATTTAATCCACCATGGGGACGGATTGCTAGCTTGTAGTCCTCGGCAGGTAGCGGTGGGAGTCTTGGTAGACGCGTCCTAGGCCGGCTCTGGCGTAGAGCGGGCTCAGACGGCGTGCTGGGCAGCTGTTCAGTCGGTACGTTATGGGGTGGCAGCTGTCGGCGTTTGTTCGCTCTCTTGGTAACAGTGATCCATGGATTTGCGTTGTCCTCATCGCTCACCTGCGTATCGGCGTCTTGACTGGTCTGCGTATCCATCATGTGGTCCGTGGAGCGAGAGGGCAATGAGTGCTTCTCGTCGGCTGCGACGCTCCCAGAGACGCTCGCCATCCGCTGTAGAGCGGGGCGGCGTTCTGTCCAAGACGCGTCTCCGGCTTGTTAGGGTTAGCGAGGTGGTCCTCTTCAAGAACTTTCGAAAGCGTTAAAACGTTTAAAAGCGCACTCACAGGTTGAAGTCCGGTATAGGCTTGACAGTGGTGATGCTAGGAACAAGTTCCTATTGTTGCAACAGGTCGCCAGGAAGAAATTCTTCTTGAAATTGAACCTGAGCCGGAGCCGATGTGATTCGCGTCCGTCGCATGCTCTCGCTACTCGGCGACCACCAACTCGCCCATGACCTTCCATGTTTCGATCGAATCCACTGCGACCATCTTTTCTCCTTTACCTGCTTCCCTTCAACCTTTCCGTAACGAGGAGTTGTGGGATGATGCTCTCCGCGATGGACCTCCCGAGGTCCTCCGAGCTCTGATACAGTGAGCCCGACTCGTCGTTGGAGTCGTCCTAGGGACCCCGGAATAGGGGTTCCTCGCACGCCATCCTTCTCCATGCCTTTGTGAATAAAAACGTTTCTCTCTCTCTTTCTCTCTCGCATCTTTTCACCATATACTCATAATATAAAAGTACCGCCAACCAAGCGGACATTCCAAGGACTAAACGAGTGGTGGCACGGCCGGACTAGAGGAGCGGCTCGCGCACACTCTCTTATGGCCTGCACTTCGTGTCTAGTTCCCACTTTTCACTTCTGCTAGTTTATAGCACTGTGGTCCAACCCGCGCTAAGTTTTGCTAAAACCAAGAAAGTTCCTCCCATTGAGTTAAACGTGGCAAACTTTTAGGGTCAGATGGTGCTCAAAGTGCGTCCTTCTTGTACTAGTTTTAAATGCGAAGCATTTCTTAGCGAGCTTCGGTGACTTTGACCATATCTATCTATCTATCTATCTATTTATCTATCTATCTATCTATCTATCTATCTATCTATCTATCTATCTATCTATCTATCTATCTATCTATCTATCTATCTATCTATGTTGTAGGCCCGTGTACTCAGATTTGGGTGCACGTTAAAGAACCCCAGGTGGTCAAAATTACCGGAGCCCTCCACTACAGCGTCTCTCATAATCATATGGTGGTTTTGGGACGTTAAACCCCACAAATCTATCTATCTATCTATCTATCTATCTATCTATCTATCTATCTATCTATCTATCTATCTATCTATCTATCTATCTATCTATCTATCTATCTATCTATCTAGCCACCTACGACTTTTAGCTCTCCTGGCCGTTTGGATAATAGTATTCATACGACACTTAGTATAGCCTAACATGACTGTATGACGAGCATTTTTGACTAGTCATAACTTGAAAATCATGACATGCATGTCATGAATGTCATGACCTACATTTCATGGTCTTGCTGTTCTTGCGCTGGTCTCGTTCACATGACACGTTGGAAAGCCGGTATGGTATGACATGATTGCATGGCGAACACATGCGGCAGACCCTACTGTGGAAATCACGACATGCATGTCATGTAAGTCATGAGTCATGACTACACGCCACGCTCATGATCCGCTCGCAGCCGTCTCGCAAGCTTCACATCAACCAAACTCGGAGTTATTTAATGCGAATAGATGACCAAAGTATTTGACTGGTGCAAACATGATAATCATTAGATGCGTGTCATGTGACATTATAACTAAAAGCCACGCTCATGATTCCCTCGCAGTCGTTTTGCTAGCTTCACATACACCAAATTTGGTATTATAGGACGTGAATGGATGACAAAGAGATGTGACTGGTGCAAGCATGATAATCATGTGATGCGTGTCATGTAACAACATGACTACATACTACGCTCATGATGCGCTCGTGACCGTCTCGCTGGCTTCACATATACCATATTCAGTATCATGTGACGTGAACGGGCGACTTACGTAAATGGCATGTTCAAGCATGATAATCATGACATGTCCTGTAACAACATGACTACATGCCGTACTCATGATGCGCTTGGGGCCGTTTTGATAGATTTATATATGCCATATTTGGTAATACATCACGTGAATGAATGACGAAGGTATTTGACTGGTGCAAACATAATAATTAGGAGATGCGTGTCATGTAAGAGCATCACATGCCACACTCAAAGCGGCAATACACTTAGACGTGACCCGGTGCGTGTGTGCTCCAGCGTTCGTTTCGTCGCGTCACGCCGGTGATGCCACGCCAGGCGCCGATATGCCTGGCATATACTCGCAAGCACACGCCGCACTGCGTTGCTCTGACGCATGTGCATTTGAGCACGCCCAACGTCCCTTCATCACGAAAATAGGCAGACGCGGTGCATTCTGGGTAACGTGGTGGGGGCTAAATTCAGCATGTCGCATTTCGCACCGGTTGCCGCCGGGCTGCGCAGTCAGATGCTTGTCGCGTCTGGCGTCAGACTATTGAGTGTTCGCGTTTTGCTAGCGTAGCGTTGCTGCGCCCAGCGTGCGCTCATCCATGGTACGTCGCAGTTCATTGGGTGCTTTATGATGCTCTCCCCGCCACTTCGCTAGCTTCACATATTCCAAGTTTGGTATTACGGGACGTGAATGGATGACAAAGGTATGTGACTGGTGTAAACATGATAATCAGGAGATGCGTGTCATGTAACAAAACGGCCACATGCCACGCTCATGATGCACTCGCGGTCGTTTCTCTAGCTTCACATATACCAAATTGGTATTGCATGACATCAATAGAAGGTGAAGTCAAATGACACGTCCGAACATGATAATCATTATATGCGTGTCATGTAAAACATGACTACATGCTACGCCCATAGCACACTCGCGGCCGTTTCGCTAGCTCTACATATACCAAATTTGGTGTCAGGTGGCGTGAATAGAGGGTGAAGATAAATAACACGTCCAAACATAATATTTATGACATGGAACTTGTGCACGGCATAATTTACCTCCACCTCGTAACGTTGTTCTGATTTAAAACTGACATTTAATACTTCTTCATTCGTGCTTCGCATATCATCGATTCCCACTGTACGTGGGATCTGCTAATTTTTTTGTAGCGTTAGCTACACTGGCCTCGCTGAGTCAATTTTGCGTGGCACTGGTCTGCGCATGCGCAATGATACTCCGCCGCCGCCGCGCGCGGCTCGCCGCCGGTGTGCGCGTAATTCGATGCGCTGCGCAGACGATAAGCGGTGTGACGCACTGGAGCCGGCCCCTCCCTCGCACTCGGCCGAAGCCGCGCGCGATTCGCCGCCGCCGGTGTGCGCTTTCCAGAGGAGTGCTGTCATAGCCTTGGTAGACATATGGACGACGACGCGTGCGCCTTCCCTGTGAAATCGCCATTTGACACTGCGCCAGAGCCGCTTGATAGCGCCCCTGACTGGCGTTTGCCACTGTGGTATAGCCATGGAAAAGAAGAGTGCAAATGCTGCTCAACCGTGCAGTAGAGCGGAGAAGCTTAACTCATCGGATCCCGAAGTAGTTGCCCGGCAATATATATATACGTGTGTCATTGCAGCAGCAGTAAGCATGATAATCAAGCTAATCCTAGACACTCTGGAAAGATAAGAATAATCAGCTGAACCTTTGCCAGCGCTACGTATATCCTGGCATAGCTGAGCTAAGCCACTGCCATTTTTTGTAAGCATCAAGTTCAAGGCAAATATTCTTGGAGATAAAGTCACCGATAGTCGTCTCTGTAGGTTATTTCATCAGAAACAACTCTATTTATTTATGATTAACGTGTGCGGGTTTCCTGCTCAATTCTGAAGAGTCTGTGCGTACCTCTCCTCTAGTCCGGCCATGGAGGTGGCTACCTCCTACTACTACGACTTCTACTACTACTACTACTACATACATGGCGGTCGCACGACCCCCACCTTAAGGAGCTTCGCTCCTAAAGGTATGGACCATATTCTCAAGGGGAACCCTGATGGGATGCAAAGCAGCAGCAGTGCGCACGGCGTTTACCTGGTTGAAAAGGGCGTCGACGCGGTTGCTCGAAGAACGGTTTGAAGCAAAACTCGGTGTAGCGTTTACTGGAGTAAACGCTTGTTTGAAACTCAAAGACACGGGAGGAGGGACGCGTTGAACACGCTTGCGCGTGGCATCCTCGGCTCGCATCTCGTCGGTGTTATCCGCGCACCGTCTTTAATCACGAGCGCGATCAGCGTTCTTGACTCGCACTTCGTTGGTGTCGTTGGTCTTCCACTGCGGACGCTTGCCTTCGGCTTGCCTGGCTCGTGCCTCGTCGATGTTCCAAGTACGACGTCGTCATTCGCGAACGCGATCGGCTTCGCTAACCCACAACGCTGGCGACGGCCGGGAAAGGTACGTAAACACTAGGCATAAAGCATGCGCCGGTGGCATCCAGCCCATCGCAGTGATCTCGCGGCAAGTAGTGGCGCGCTATCCACATTGCCGGTGCTGCAGGACCACGACCGGACTAGACGATGGCGCGCGAGTGCGCGCAGCGTGCCTTCCCCGCGGCTTCTTCTCGCCGACGGATGACGAGAGGTGGCGCGGGTAAAGGGATGATGCCTAAGGCCCCTAGATGAGCTTGTCTAAGAGTCTTGATGACGCCGACGTGAGGAGTGGGCTTGAGCGTTGGAAGCGGTGGAGAGGGTGGAGCGAGAGAGATGACACACGGCAAGTGGTGACAGGTTAGGGAGAGAGTGACCTAAAGCGCACGCAGCGAGGGAAGCGTGGCCTACTTGGCACCACCCAATTGCGGAGGGACAGGGTTACACAGGCCAGTCAAAGAACTGAACTGCTCGCATCTAAAGGGTTCCAGCCTCACGTTTGTCTCCAACTTGAAACGATCTCGACGCCATAGAACACAGCCTTAGCCTTGGGCTTCCAAGGACCGGCACTCCAATGCTCAATGCGTGCTGGCAGGGTTCTTAGCATTGCTAACTAATTCACGGGAAATGAGACTATCTCCATCTGCATACAAGAAACGCGAAAAGACATATCATCAGATTTACACTAAAGCCCTATTTTAAACGAAACACTGCAAGCATTATTAAACACTAGGCAAAGCCAAGCTAAACGTATGTTTCGGTCGTGATATATAGGTTTAGAAGAATTAAACCTCACCCGCTTTTATGTTTCACCCTTACACCAAAAAGAAAGAAGCGTATTTAGTTGACAGAATGAGGGCCTGTTAAAGCCATGCCTAATCTTCAGGCTCACACGCCAACTTGCGCCTACTGATTGATTTGTGGGGTTTAACGTCCCAAAACCACCATATGATTATGAGAGACGCCGTAGTGGAGGGCTCCGGAAATTTAGACCACCTGGGGTTCTTTAACGTGCACCCGAATCTGAGTACACGGGCCTACAACATTTCCGCCTCCATCGGAAATGCAGCCGCCACAGCCGGGATTTGATCCCGCGACCTGCGGGTCAGCAGCCGAGTACCTTAACCACTAGACCACCATGGCGGGGCAACTTGCGCCTACTGTTGGAGTAATATTGAGAGTTTATCGTGGAATATTTTACAGTGCAACGGATTGGACAATGTTGTGCGCTGTAAAGTATTCCATGATGAACATCCACCAGCTCATCTAATTTGTGATTGTGCTTAATATTAATATTATGTGCTATAGTATATGCAACCGGCGCGCATCAAAAGCCCTGTTTGCCATTTTGTGAAAGAAAGGGTCAAGATGAGCGTCACGAACTACATACGTCACATAAAGAACAAACACAAATTAACTTTACATCAGTCATATAGAAGAAATTGTCTTTTCTTTTTATTCACTTACAGAGTGAACTGCATTTCTTCAAGTAGGTAGCATAAGTAACAAGCCAACTTGGCTCTACGGTTGATTTGAAAGTGAGCAGGCTACATTATGGAGGCTTTAACAACTCTTATTCAGCTGGCCCTGAATATTACACCACTGGCAACTGATGGTCTCTTTGCACTTCCCAATAATTCTCGTTTATATGGTTATCATGACGCTTCGTCGGTGAGTATTTTCATTGTAAATATTTTCTTAGTAAGCATGTGCAAGTTTTAGTTATTAAATAAAACTCTTTCTGGGGCTCTTGCAACTGTTCCGCAATGATTTAACAGAGAACCTATCAGCCTCTATCTAGTTAGAAGGAATTTTTCGTGGTGATCTTCGGGTCAAATAAAACGATTACCAAAATTGATGGCTGGTACCTTTACACTGAAGGAATAATGACAGCAGCTACCCATATAGAGATAACATGGTAGATCATGCAGTGTAAATCTGTGGTTTGACGCCACTGCATCCCTAATATTTTAATAACCCGTTTAGCACATACAAGCATTTCCTAAGAGCTGACTTTGCTTGGGCATGCAGATATGCGCCATGCCCCATAAATGACGAAGAATGTATATCATCATCCCAAAGGACTGCTTTTTTCAAATTCATGAGAATCGGGATACAGTTGGCACCAAAAACGGTGATGTTGCTTGTCTAAATAGTAGTAGTGGTTTAGCTTTACTAAAAGGTTCGTTCCAAATGCTCTCTCAGAAAGAGTAATGGTAGCAGAAGTGTTTTGAACTCAGTTCCCGTACTCCTATAGAGCACTCTTTTTTTTACATGATGGGCCTAATACTGCTTCCCAACATCCGAATAAAAAAAAAGCTCTATCGAGAACTCTACTTCATTGAGGCTATCTAATGCACCAAGACGAAAGAATGCATAAGCATCGAACATACTAAATGCGAAGCATTTCTCAGCTAGCTTCGGTAACTTTGAACGTATCTATCTATCTATCTATCTATCTATCTATCTATCTATCTATCTATCTATCTATCTATCTATCTATCTATCTATCTATCTATCTATCTATCTATCTATCTATCTATCTATCTATCTATGACGTTTAGCTATCTTGGCTGTTTTAATGATGGGATCTATGGCAAAATTAGTATGGCATAACATGACTGTATAACAAGCATAAGTGACTAGTCATAGGACGAAAATCATGATTTGGATGTCATAAATACCATGATTTAAAGGTCATGGTCGTGTTGTCTTGCGGTGCTTTTGTTCACATGATCTATCGCAAAACTGGTGTAGCATGACATGACTGCATGGCAACAGGCCCTAACGTGGAAACCATGGCGTGCATGTCATGTAAGTCTTGACGACACGAAATACAGTCATGGTGCACTCGCGGTCACTTCGCTAGCTTCACATATACCAAATCTGGCATTGCATGACGTCAAAGGATGACCACGGTATATGACTGGTGCAAACACGAAAATTATCCTATGCGTGTCATGTAAGAACATGACTATATACCACACCTATGATGCGCTCGTTGTCGTTTCCCTAGCTCCCCATAAAGCAAATTTTGTGTTACGCGATGTGAATTATTTGTTAAGGTAAATGATTGGTCCAAACAAGATAATCGCGGCATGCGTGTCAAGTAAGAGATTGACTACATACCACGCTCATGATACGCTCGTGGAAGTTTCGCTGATTTTACATATACCACATTTGGTAATACGTGACGTGAATGGACAACGAAGGTCGACATTTCCGATTATGATAAGCATGATATTCGTGTCATGTAAAACATGAGTACATGTTACGTTCATAGCGCAATCGCGGCCGTTTCGCTAGCTTTACCTATACCAAGTTTGATATTACGTGACGTGAATAGACGGTAAAGGTAAATTAGACGTCCAAACATGATAATCATGCCATGCGTGTCACGTAACACATGACTACATGCTATGCTTATAGCGCGCTCACATCTGTTTTGCTAGCTTCTCATATGCCAAGTGTGGTATTATGTGACGTCAACAGATGACGAAGGAATATGACTGCTGCAAGCATGATAATCATGAAGTGCGTGTCATTTAAGAACACGACTACGAGCCATGCTCATTATGCGCTCACGGCCGTTTCTCCAGCTTCCCGTGTACCAAATTTGGTGTTAGTGACGTGAATGGGCAACGAAGGTAAGTGGAATGTCCAAACATGATAATCGTGATTTGCGTGTCTTGTAAAACATGATCACATGCTACGGTCATAGCGCGCTCACGGCCGTTTTCGCAATCTTCACATTTACCAAACTTGGCTTTACGTGACATGAATGAACGACGAACACAAATGCCAAGCGTAAACATGATAGTCATGACTTTGAAGTCATGTACGGCATAATTTACATAACTACCACTGCTGGTGCTGGAAATGCAAACGTTTGTGGTGTCGTCGTGACGAGGCCATAAGCAACATACTCGCATCTTATCTAAATACCTGAGTGTGCATAAGATTTCTACTTGTGTTCACTGTGTATTGTGCGCCTCGTAACGATGTGCTGATTTTAAAGTGACATATCAGCCTTCCTCATTCGTGTTTCGCATATAAACGATTCCCACTGTACGTGTGATCTCCCGATTTTTTTGCACCGTGTTCGACGAAACTTCAACCTACGCTTCGAAAATCCAGTGACAGACATTTACAAAAGATTCCCTTTTCAGCCGCCCAGTCAGGGTTGGTTGGTAGGTATAAATGCCTCAGAGAGAGCCGCTGAACCTCAGAGGCTTTGCTTCTGCTACTTGGAGGTGCCAAACACTGGAGATATCTGCGTTTTTTCAAATAAAAAACAATAAAAAACTGCCGCAATTTATACACCCTAAAAATATCCTGTGGATAACCTTATAAAAATTGAAAATAGTAAAAATTGTGTTCTGTTTCTGTCCCCCCTCCCAAACTGGAAACGCCCCTGGTTGGCTCTTAGGGTACTAGAATAAATAGATAAATAAATAAATAATAGGCTAGATATGTGCCTTTAACAATGGGAACTTTAGTCAGCGTTGCCTGTAGCCACTACGGCGAGTGTGGAACACTCTTTTTCCCTGTTAGTGCCACGGAGCACGTGACGCCAGCGAATAACGTTTTCCACTAACCTTCCTTTGAAGTTATTTGTACTTGTTCAAAAATTTTATATGTGTATATTTACGATATTGTAGGCCTAATACGTAGTTTTGCCTGCCTACTTTCAGCGCCTAAAACATGCTTTTTTAATGCCTGCAGATTCAGTCACAACTTATTATACATACAGCTACCAAAAGTTATAAGAGAAGCTTCCCCGAGCAAAGTTAGTACGCTTCTCACACCCGCACACACGTATCAGCTTCAGGGGGGTTGTTTGTTGGGCAAGTTTGTACATACTTAGTTAACTATAAATGAAGCCACAAAACATTGTATTCGCAAAGAACTAGCACTGCAAAAACAGAAACAGAGAGCAGATACGTGGCCACGTCTCGGCTCTGTGTACATCTTTGCTCTTTGTCTCTGTTTCTGCAGCTCTGCTTTTTTTTTTCCGATTTCGACATTTTGTGGCTTCATTTGTAGTTAACTAAGCATCTGCTTCCTTTTTTTTTCAGGTTGTGAAAAGTGTCTATCCTGTTTATCTTTGGCATGTATCTACCAGGTCTGTCATGAATAAAAATGTTCCATGCGTACGATCTCAGTATTTGAAAACGTACAAGAATCGTACTGCTGAACGAACCCTCGAGCTTTACTCCGTACCTAATCGGTAAGAATCACAAAGTCGTCCGGGCCAAGCTTTGCCGAAAAAGAGCAATTAATGTAAAAGGCGAACAACTTGATGATCCCGGACAGCCGATGAAGCCGTGGCATAGGTGTTTATTCATTTGTACTTCCACGTCCGAGGAAGTAATTTGCAATAATCACTGGGGGCAAACAATAAAAATTTTGCATTTTACGAAACGTTTCACACATTTTGTGTATGGTAAAAAAAGAACAGCCCTCAAAAGCATGAAATAAGAATATCTGCAACGACAACAAGCAATAATAATGACAAACAATTTTATCAGTTGTCACAATTGATCTCCCGGGTACAGTCCATGAGATATTTAGGCATACATTACTGAAGATTCACTGAAGATTATGCAAATTTGGTAATGTGGTCTCCTATTCACATCGTTTGCAGTCTGATATTACAAAACGCTTTCATCTTAAGAATCTGCAGCTGTAGTATATGTAACATTGGGTCATAGAGCATGCGTTACACCTTGAATATGACATTGAATAATGTGACCTTATTAAAGAAAGATAATGAACGCTTTAACATGTATATTTCGAATGTTCTATCTATGAAGAAGTTGACGAAATTGTATATACGGCGCAGAAATTTTGCAAACACATCCTAGCATTATTTCCCAGATATCGGTAAAACAAGCTTACATTTTGCATTGACATAATGTTAGTGCGCATCTATTAGTTGCAGTAAAAAAGCATCCTCATTGATATCATGGTTGGTCATAGCAGAGTTAGTCGTATGTAACTGAGCAAAATAATATTACTGATTACATCTTATGTGCGTGGCACTCCGATTATAGGGAAAAGATTATGGTTGTTTTAGGCCTTTGCAACTGTAATATTAGAAAAGAAACAAAGAACGCTATTTCAATTAGTGAAGTGGATGCTGCTAAGCTTTCAGACAAGTGGTTTCAGAGTAGTATATGAGTAGTAAATTATTGCTGATACCCCCAAAGGACCTTGTGTGGTCACCGTATCAGCGGGAAGGCTGCGCCATGACGACTGCGTGGCGCATGTGCAGTAGTGCATAGCTGGCGGCAGAGCAATGTCTGGGTTGGGTGGAGTGAGTGCGATTGTAAACGCACTTGGGCCAATTGTTGCTAGGTGGTGCGAAGCTATGTCATCACTCCACAGAGGGTTTTTTTTGTCCATGATGAACAAATTACGGCCGCCTTAAACAGCTCTGCATTTAAATTATTATTTGTGTCCCGCCTGAAGAATTCGAGCTGTTTCCTAAGTGCTATGCATAACTGACTAGTCTAATGTTTGGCATTACTCCTTACGCTATTTATTTCAATACGTATTGTGATTTCGGGACATTAAATCCAGTCAAATATTATAATGATGATGGTACAAAAAGAAAACTTGGAGCAGGTACGGTCACCTAAATATTATCGATCTATTACACAAAACTACGGGGCGCGCTAGCATTATCACGGCAGGGGCTCGCTTAGGAAACTTTTCTGACGTACCGTTGTGATACATATCAACGAACCAACGTATTTCAACTGAAATGTTTTTTTCAGGTCCACACAAGAAAATTCATCAGAAATTGAAATACACGAGCAACTGTAAGTTGAGATCCATTGCAATGATTTCAAGGATAGATTATTTTGAGGCAGAACTAATTTCCTTATTTTGTTTTTTGGAAAAAAAATACTCTATAGGTGCTTGAATGCTCAAACAGCACGAAGGACCATTTCCACAAAAAACATGAGACAGTTTGTTGCAAGCACAGTGGGTGGTTTTAAGTGATCTCACTGACATCCGGTACGTCGAACAAATGGGCAGATGTCTGAATGAGCATTGAAGGAGTCTTGTTACAAAGTTAACACTACCGTTCAAGGTCATCTCGGCATTGATTGTAGATATGCCGGTTGTAAACCGTACTTCTAAAAGTGTAATGTGGCGAAACATAGGGAGCAACTCAGACCTGAAATCGTCGAAGCTAATAACATCGAATAGCTGGATTACCTTCTGTGTAAGCACACAATCTATGCCTCTTACAAAAACAATTCTTATCTAGCTGTGATGCAAAAGGTTGTTCAATTGCTCTGAAGTGTGCTGTTGTCATGTTGACATCATGTGCATATGTTTTTATTGTTAACCCTAATAAAATTTTGTCGAAGTCGGTGCCTATATTGTGGCGCCTCAATTGTTTATTCGTCATCGTTTTAGTTTGTGCTGTGGAAATGTTCAAGAGACGAGCGCGCTAACCACTGAACTATTGCACAAAAATGTTCATAATTTTTTTGCAAACTTTTGCGCTCCTCAGTGCAGGGACTCCTGAGTGCGGCACTGAGTGCAGCAATGCTGCTAGCAGCAGCAAACGCAAGAGCTGCATCAATAGTGTCTAATTTTATTGGGCAGAGAGTGCAAGGTAGCATTTGCTAACACGTAACCAAACGTACTCACTGCATCATGCACACACTGCCTTTATAGAATGATTTAGTTCGACATCTCAACAGCTTCTCGTATAAAGTTTTTGCTAATATTATACCTTAAAAGTACTAAAAGGTCGGAGAATACAAAGGGGAGTACCTGGTAACCCGCAAAGTTTCTGAAACATCAAGACAGAACTCCTGCTTTCTCCGGACTATAATTAGTTCATTATAAAGTACCTATGTACATCTTGTCTACATGTTTCTGCTAAGTTCAAGCAGCACTTAGTGTTATAGGCAAGTTTAAGTCAAAGTCCTTTAGGGGTAAATCTAGACCTCATGCATTTCAACAAGGGGAATTACAGAAAGCGAGGTTCACAGCTTGGGTGTTCAGCGGGAAATGATTCTTTTGAAATTAATGTACATATGTGAAGACAGCAGGTTCCCATTAATGTTATTTTTGAACAGCTGTGAATGCGCTTTTTGTTACGCGTACATTGTAAAATTCAGGGGCTTCTGGGGGGCTATCACTTCTTACAGGTCAGCAAATATTTCCCTAGACGCTAGCGAGAAGCTAACACTTGGTGTCAACGTAACTTGTAAGTCAATCAACTCTTGTACAGGCCATTTTTATTACTTAATTTTACGCGTGACTAAAACATAGTTACTAAACGGGGAACATTTAAAATACCTTCGGAGTATTATTTGCTCATAACTTACATAACAAAGGTAGCTCGCGTTTAAAATGACATTTAAATCTGGGGTGCTGTACAGGATCAGCCGAGTTTCGCGAAGCTCGGGATCTTCCCGAGCTCAGTCAACAACCCCTTATGAACGAGCCAACAGTACGAAAAAGTCAAATCCACCCCTCATCCCACTGCGTTTCATTGTTTACGATGGAGAACCAGTCATCGCGTCAAGGACGGTCGACTAAGCTGGGCGGTGTTTTCAAACCAGAGGCATCTTCTTTCACTTGTTTGTCGTATTCACTGAGTGAAGAAGTGCACCCATGCAATAAAAGTGTCAGATACTTTTTGTGATGGTATTTTTTAGACGCATGGGGTGTTTAAATTTATATTCAAGCTTTTAATGCATGTATTAAGTCCGTGTTAGAATAATCAGAATGGTAGCCTCTGAGATCAGTACTGGCCGAGCACCTTACATACATCGCGACCACAGCTAAACCCGAGGCCACGTATTAATCATTATGGTCAGCCTGTACATCCTAGCACGCTGCTCGGCTATTAGTGTGCGTTTTCCTTGTTGCCATCGCCGGCAAGCACCCGAGCACATGCAGCCAACTAGTTAGCTATTTCGCTGGACGGTATACTTGGCTAGGTAGAACAGAACATGCTATGACCAAGCTAATCACGCCAATTCATAGAAAGGCCGAGCTAATTACGCCACATCTTAAGAAGACCACGCTGATGAAGCCACGTAAAGCTAGAACTAGGCTAACTAAAACCTACTACTTAATGAGTAAACTAAACTATGCTGATTAACGCAACGTTATACATGAGTCCGCTAAGTAAAACTATGCTAATTAGTCCGTACTAATAAATGGCATATAATATCCTGCTCATCAGTGTTACATTTATTAGCTCCCTATTGATCGTGGCTTTGCTAGTTGCGTCCTTTTAGATGATTGCCTTTTATTTTAAGCCTTATCTATGAAGACCTGGCAGCTCAGTGTAATAATGGTTAAGCAACAGTCAATTAGCAAAATAAAAATTAGGACAGAGTTGATGCGGTCTTCACTACGAAGTCGACGACGCATATGAGTAGACCACCAAGTTAAAACACTGCAAGAAGTTAAGTTATCAGAAGCTCCTCTATAGCTCCAGCCTTGCACAACTACTGCAAGTTCACCAAATTTTTTATATCCAAAGAAGCTGCCGCTTAGCATTCACCGCATCAAACAGCCACGCCAGCACTATGACAGTCACGAGTTGAACTGGGGCTTTCTCAGAATCAACAAGGTTGTATCCGGAAGATCCCCCGCTCCGAGAATGTGAAGCAGCTGCGAGACGTCAGCGTCGAGTGGAGGATCCCCAACGTGAAGCCGCTGCGATACGTCTATGTCGAGCGGAAGATTCCCAGCTTCGAAAACGCGAAGCCGCTGCGAGGCGTAAGCATCGGCAAGAGAATCCGGACGGTGAAGCCACGTGCAAGCGTCTACGCCCCGAGGTCGATCATGATGCCACCCGCGAGTGCGAGCGCGCCACGATAACGACGTGGCGAGTCAAGCAGTACGCCCCGCCCAACGCTCGCTTCAAGCGCGACTACCTCGACCAGAGCTTCGGCCACAGCTGCAAGGTGTGTGATCGACTTTGGTTCAACAACAACTTGACGCGGATCGGCAACATTCAGAATTAACTGCATCGTTCCAAAGCATTGTTGGTTCCTTGCATGCGTTTGGAAGCGACGCCGATGAATTTGCCGACTACGTCGCGTGTGCCACATGCAAGTAGTCGTTATTTGCTTGTAGAAATCTATCGCTCAACGTGAGTTACGGCTACCGCTACCCGCCCCGACCGGAATATCTACCCGAGTTGAAAGCTGTCGAAGAACGGCTCATCGCTCCTCGACTCCCGTTTATGAGTATACGACGCTTGACTCACGGCAACGGACAGTACGTAATCAAAGGCCAGGTAGTGAACGTCCCCATCGAAGATCCAACCATCGTTAGGTGTCTGCCTCGCAACATTCCAGACGACGCTGCCATCGACGTCCACGTCAAGCGGAAACTGGTGAGCAAGGCCACGTACAAGCGAGAGTTGGTCAAGCGCAGCAACATCCCCGCTTGGCTCAAGCACGTGGAAAACACGCCGCTGTACAGGCAGCTTAAAGTTCGCATATACTTTAGCCGACTCGAACGTTTCGATGACGACGACGCCACCGCAACTTACGACCATCTTGTTCAAAATACCCAAAGCGTCTCATCAATAAACATCGTCTTTCGCAGCATACGTGCGTGCGTGTTCACTCGTGTTCACTCATAAGACACACGCACGTCGCGAATTACAAACCACATTTATCGCAGTTCCTCATATATGCTCCGCATGCTAACCCGTGTTCCCACTCGGGAAACTGTGGTCATTTCATTTGTTTTGTTGCCTGTAAAGATGAGGCTAACGTTTGTCTGCGATGAGGCTTACGACTGTCTGCACGGACTCTTGTATTTAAAATGAAAAAAAAAACTGCCTCCTCCTATGCCGATAGTTATAGCGCAAGAACAAAACGATGAGTCAGAGACAAGAAGGACACGAAAGACACGAGCGCTCTGTGTCTCTGTGTCGTCGTTTTGTTCTCGCGCTATAACTATCGTCATGCCATACCAACTAGCCCAAGCTGCCACACTCCTCCTATGCGTTCTTTATTTTTATATGTTCCTTTACTTCATCGGCTACATTTGAAACCATTGTAAACTAAACTTTCGTTTTGATATCACACTTATCTCGTAAATACCTGCGTCGAAAATTTTGATATGGTTATATTTTTCCACAAGAGACACGCTGCATAAGAAACACAAATGTTGCTTGGTTTTGACGTGTGACCGTGTAAACTATGGCGTTCTGGGAGAATCTGTTTATGGTTGTGTCAAACGAAGTAAAATGAGAGCAACGTTTGTTTCATCTGAGGGCCTACTAAGGGAGCAAGAGAAATACATGGCGTGCCAGTCAGCGTTCGCAAAGTGGTTGACTGATTTTCAGATACTGTGCCAACAGATGACAAAAAAACGCAACACAAAGAAATATTTTCTTTTTATATATACGTGTATTGGGGCCGAGTACGTGCCCGTAGTCAAAGGTTTGAGAGTCATACTTCAGTTTCAGCAAGTTACAGGAAGTTAGTGCAAGCGTTCTTTGCGCATTCCTTCTTCACTAAGTTTTATGTGTTTTCCTGTTTTTATTGCTTCCAGCAGCACCAGCAAACGTTTCTATATTTAGTCTCTCTGCCACAAGCCGTACTGAATTGCAAAATGTCAACGAGTACAATTTTCTTGTACTTTACGGGTCTAATCAGTGCCTGCTCCTAGCTGAAATACCTAAATCAGGTAAGATGAAGCGTTCAAAAAAAAAGATATTTTCACGTCTCTCTGGTCTCGCTGCCAACACTACCACCGCCACTGCTACCGCCACCACTGCTGTTAACGAAAGATCACAAATTCAGTTTGTTCCTTCGGATTTTCTCATTGTGCACCCCGTCACATACAGAAGCTTTTCTCCATTTCGTGCCCGTGCAAGGCACTTGCCACTGCGTTGGTCAAGCTTGACACCTCGAAAAGTTTCTTAACACCAAATTGCGGTGATTGCTGCTGCCTACACACTGGCGCTCACAGACGCAGTGAAAGCTTTCTCAAACACCATTTATGCCTTCTGCACAATACTCTGACGTTACAGCTGGGAAACCAGCATTTTATATTTACAAATTGATATAGGCGTGTTTGATTAGGATAGGTTATACAACTACGCCGTTTTAATACACCTAGCATCTACAAAAGCTTCCGATAGCCTTTGTCATATTCTTCTGCTAAAGCTTCATCAATACGGTATATAGGGTAATGCCAACTCCTTAATATTATCCCCTCACACAACACCAATCACAGCATGAAGACATTATTAAATACGCATCTTCGCCAACAAATTAATTAAGAGGTACCTTAACGAAGCAGCCTAAGTGCATGCTTATTTTTTTATGCGTCAATGATATCTTTACCGTTGACAAGCCGGTTAAGTACACCATTTACACTGACGGGATGAACATTTTTTTTCTCTTGTCGCTCCACTGTTGATTTATAAAGATGTCCAAACATACTCCTGAATTCAATTCATGAACCGTCCCTACAAAACCATTTGGGTTTAATTTTCGACAAAACGATACCATTGCTACTTTATTCAATTTTGTGATAGTCTTCTACGTATTTACTGTTTATCAGTGGCACATCGGTTGCAATAATTCAGTTTTTTTAACTTTTTTGAGTTTTTTACACTTTTTAAAGTTTTTAAATATTTTTTTGCACGAACATAAAATAAAATGTGCAATTTTTTTTGTTGGGATACTTTCACGCACAGTTGGGTTCTTGCAACGGAACTGTGCAGCGTTTCGGATTATCGCAGCTTTACTCCTTTATAACTCACTATTCTTTACTCTATTTTCGTGTGGGGCACAGCCATAAATTTTATTATGATTATGCTGTTCTTACTGCAGATACAGTTTATTAGATAGAATGTCGTCTCTTGGGTGAGTTGGAAAGTCATCTAGCAAGAGGAAGCGTGTGAACACTTTCACTTTATTTTCTTAAAGGCCCCGAGTGGGGGCATTATATAAGGGGTGGGTGTACACTAAGGATGCATGATACGTGACCATTCAGGATGAGAGGTGCACTTTTACAGCATCAATGAAAGCATCTGGGTTGGTGGTGGCAACGACGGCGTAGGGAAGGCCGTTCCAGTCTACAATGGTGCGTGGGAAAAAAGAAGGCAAGTAGGTGAGAGTACGGGTTTGAGGACGAGTAACACTTAAGCACTATTACCTATCTCGAAGCGCTGCTCCTTGCCGAGGTTGTTGTACATTACTTTCGTTTTCTGCAGATTAATTTTAAGACCCACCTTTCTGCTCTCCTTGTCTAACTCCGTAATCATGAGTTGCAATTCGTCCCCCGAGTTACTCAGCAATGCAATGTCATCGGCGAAGCGCAGGTTACTAAGGTATTCTCCATTGACTCTTATCCCTAACTGTTCCCATTCTAGGCTTCTGAAAACCTCCTTTAAGCACGCGGTAAATAGCATTGGGAAAATTGTGTCCCCCTGCCTTACACCCTTCTTGATTGGTATTCTGTTGCTTTCTTTATGAAGCACTATGGTAGCTGTTGATCCCCTGTAGATTTCTTCCAGAATGTTTATATATACTTCATCTACGCCCTGATTCCGCAGTGTTTGCATGACGGATGATATTTCTACTGAATCAAACGCCTTCTCGTAATCTATGAAGGCTATGTATAGTGGTATAGTGGTAAAATTAAGAAATTTGTGGGTGTAAATTGGCAGCAGCAAGCACAGGACCGGGTTAACTGGCGGAACATGGGAGAGGCCTTTGTCCTGCAGTGGACGTAGTCAGGCTGATGATGATGATGATGATGATGAACACTTAAGCAATGGCCGGTACGAAGGGATATGCGAGCAGGCGGTGAGATGTAAGGGGGCTGATTGAGTGAACTGTAATACATTTTGTGAAACAGGGATAGGCTGGCAGTGCGACGACGACAAGAAAGGGTGAGCAGGCCAGATGCCGCCTTCAACGAGGATACACTAACGTTATACGAATATGATGAGTGAATGAACCTGATGGCGCGGTTCTGCACCATTTCTAATGCATCTATGAGATAAGATTGATAACACTGACGTGTGAACGCTGATGCTCGGCTCACTTGCATGCAATGCGTGCTAGAATGCGCGCCACCTAAATGATGAACCTGCCACGGCATCCAGCGAAAAGCAGAAGTTTGCAGTTGTCGCATACATACACAAGCTGTCGGCCCAGCTGAAGAAAGTATAGCAGCAGTGAAGGCGGTTTTGTGAGCCCGCGACACGCTAAGCCACTTGTATACTGTAAGAAAAAAGGGATTAATTACCTGGTATTTTATGCCCCAAAACCACAATATGATTATGAGAGACGCTATAGTGGAGTGCTCCGCAAATTTCGGCGACCTTGATTTCTGTAAGAACACTTAAATTCAAGTACACGGGTCTAAAACATTTTCGCCTCCATCTAAAATGAACATGACGCAGGTGGGATTTGATCCCGCGGTCTTCGAGTTAACAGTCGAACGCAAAACCTCTTTGGGTTGTACTGGCGTTCCAAGAATTGGGCGTGAGGCCCACCTTTGAAAGGCGTGAGCGCTGCAATCACCGTGACGCGTAGGGTTGGATCACGTGATCTCACCTCATTCTCGCAAAAGAAAAGCTGGTGGTTGGATGCGTTGTATTCAAGTGCGAAGCATTTCTCAGCGAACTTCGGCGACTTGCAGCGTATCTATCTATCTATCTATCTATCTATCTATCTATCTATCTATCTATCTATCTATCTATCTATCTATCTAATAAAGTACTAGATTGATGCAATAAATTGAAAATTGCTTCGTATTTACTATATTTTTATGAGAATAAAATAAAGAAATCACAGCATATCCACGGAATGAATGACGATGAGTGGGGCGAAGCGTCCATCAATCCGTTCATGCTTCTATATGTGTGTTCGTGCGCCATTTCGTGCGTACGTTCGTGCGTACGTCCGCGCGTTCGTCTGTCCATGTGTCTGTCTGTCTATCCGTCCGTCAGTATACTTCTCTGTCGGTCCGTTCATGCGTCCGTCCCCGCGTCCGTCCGTCGATCTAGTGAACACTTCAAGAACCGCCATCTGGCTTTTTTATCATATATTCATCATTTACAAGTACTGCCATCCAGTGGACAATCCATGGACTAAACGAGAGTATCTACCACATTTGTGCTGCCAGCACTTTCTTAACACCGATAGCGTAATAACGACGCCTTGCCACCTTTTTCGTGACATGTGGGCCTGCGGATATGTGCCCGAGGGCGGGTATGTGCCACTGGTATGCGGGTATGTGCCACAGGTTACGCACTACGACAGCGGGGGATGCACAAGCCATGCCCTAAGGAGCTTTGCCCCTAAAAGCGTTTCTTGCGAAGAGCGCCATTTTTTTCTATGCGCGTGACTAACCTTTTCCCATATGCCTTATGTTGTGTCGGTTTCATGGTCCTACGCTGTGGCAGTGAGTCATTGCCGCGGCATAGCAAAGCGCCTGCAAAGTTCTTTTGCGGCTACACCAACTGGGTGCACATTTTCCTCAACCTAGCTAAGAAGCCCCACCGCGGCCACAAGTGCCTGCTGTTGCAGTTGTTCACGCCGCCACCACTTTCACCGGGAAAGGTCACGTGCTTTCTGCATACGGCTTTTGCGGGCGTCTTTTTCGTGCATCATCTGAGTGCAGACTTTCACCAACCCAACTAATAAGTGCTTTCGCGATTAAAGGGGATCGACTGGGTCTGTCTGATTAAATATATAATCTATGGGAGCTGCCAAACCAATTCTGCGCAGCTAAAATTTTACAAAAAAGTACTGCACTATACAGCCTGTTGAAAGAAACTGCAAATCGTCGGTAACGACATTACTACTGATTTGAAGAATATTAACCTTGCGCAAATTTTTTAATCTGTTCAATGAGACTCCTTTTCTGTACTGTGAGAAAGTTACCTGCATATATCTAGCGGCAATCTTGTGACTAGTTTCTCTGCTCTCTTCTTTAGATGATAAAGCAGTAGTTGCTGTTATGTGAGTCTTAAAGTGGCAAAAATAGCTTTGCAAGGGAGACTTCGAAAATGTTAGCAGCAGGTGTGAAACTTGGTGCATGCCAGCAGGATGACAATCACGAATGGCCGCTTTTTTTCATGAACGGAAAGTGAGGCAACATCTCAAGAAACACAAGAAAACAATAATAATATCTGGGATTTAACGTTTCAAAACCACAATATCATTATGAGACACGCCGTAGCAGAGGGTCCGGAAATTGAGACCACCAGGGGTTTTTCAGCGTGCACCTACATCTAAGCACATGGGTCTCAAACATTTTCGCCTCCATCGAGAATACAGCCACAGCAGCCGAGAATCGATCCCATTACCTTCGGGTTAGCAGTCAAGCGCCATAACTATATAATAAGCCACCCCGTCGGGGCAACAATAAAAACGCCACGCTTGCGTGGAAGGCGCAGCAAAAGCTAGAAGAGCAGCCCTTCAGAACCTTTCTTTAACCCTTGTTGGGTAACTGCTGCAAGCACATTTGCTTGTTACCCACTACTGCGTGAATAATAAAAATGTTTGGGTAGTAGGCCGGTATTCGCTACATGCTATCTCTCATCAATCTCCTGAGAAGCGTGGTATTCGAAAAATTTTGTGCCAATTGTCCATGCAGTGGCTGATGACGATGAGGAATTATGCCTGAAGTGGGTAAACACCACAGCTAATAGGTGAACAAAAAAAAGCTTTTGTGATGAGTTGAAGCATTGGACGACCCACTCGCTACGCTATTCGGACTGTGCGACGACTGGTTGTTCTTTCGCTGTTTTAAAACGCTTTATAAGTCGTATTAGCGCGATTGCTTTCCCCAAGCCTGTCCAAGACAAGTGTGCCAACAAGTCCTAAGCACTGGCATGTCTCAATGGTAGAATACTGGGCTGGCACCCAGCGGACCCGGGTTGAAGCCCGACTGTGTCACTGGTGGTAGTTTTTTTTTTCTAATTTAGTGAGATGTAATTACGGACAGCGGCGGTGGCGGTGGCAGTGGCGGCAGCGGCGGCAGACAACTACGGCGCCGCACGTAACCCGAATTTCAATCTCACAACAGCTTTCGCTGTAAAACTGCATACTGAATAAGGGGCACCTTCAGAGCCAAACCTGGCAGGCAAAAATATAGGATGAGAAATAAACAGACACAAACAAACAGGTTTTTTGAAACAGATTGGGTGAACTACTAAATAATTGAACAGTATTCGCTTATATGGATGTACTATTTTGAGCTATGGCCAATTCCTTTTCGAGTTTTATCTGTTACCAGAGCAGCAATCAGTATTTTCTTGACTAAAATAAAATGCATAATGACGAATTCCTCATTTTCAATTGATATCAATTTTAATTGATATTCGCTTTCTCATTACGCAGGAAACTCCCGCTGCCCCGGACTCGACTGCAACTCCCTCCGCTGTTCCTTGTGGTTCCCAAATACCACTTCCAACAATCCATTGCCACAATGTTGCAAGTTTCTGTTCAACATTCTGTGCGAAAAGGGGGTTGAAGTTTTTAAGCCCTCATGTGGTTTAAAGAAAGAAATAAGTATCTTTTGACAATACGGCAGCTGCGTGAACTAGTGCAAATCACGAAAGTCGCACTGGATTTATAAATGGATAAATAAAAATACAAGGTATACCTAGGATAATTTTTATCATTTTACTACATGTAGTTGCAATCGGTGAAAGCTTATAAGGACAATTAGCCAAGGAAAGCATAACGAACACAATAATTTTTTTTGATGTGGTGTATTGGTTACGACAAATGGAACAAAATTAAAGATGAAAATGCATCTTTTGCACCAGTTGGATCTAAACCCACATCGTTCTAAAGAAGTTACACGTGTAGTTACAATCTCCACGCACGTAAAACATTTCAATTCGCATTTTGAGTGTTTGCGAAAAAATCATAGAATAATTTTTATGTAATGAAAAAACAAGCACAACCCACAGATTTTTGAGCCACAGTTGCCGGAGAACAATATGCTCCGCAGTCGGATCGTCAGCGTTACGCAAGAGAGGCTCATGCTGTACGTTGTTGCTTACGCTCCTCTGCTGTTTCGTCTTACCATTTGTGCGGTCGACGCCATGTCTCATTTCTTGTAAATTGGTGGAGGTTCCAAGGTCTCAAAACTCTGTAGTTGGTATCTGGACCCTACCTACCGAGATGAGCACCAAATCTAAGACAAGCCCTCCCTCTCCTGCTATCCAAGCTACCGCATGCTCAAGCAAGTTCTGCCCCGCCGCGGTGGTCTAGTGGCTAAGGTACTCGGCTGCTGACCCGCAGGGCGCGGGTTCGAATCCCGGCTGCGGTGGCTGCATTTCCGATGGAGGCGGAAATGTTGTAGGCCCGTGTGCTCAGATTTGGGTGCACGTTAAAGAACCCCAGGTGGTCTAAATTTCCGGAGCCCTCCACTACGGCGTCTCTCATAATCATATAGTGGTTTTGGGACGTTAAACCCCACATATCAATCAATCAAGCAAGTTCTGTCAGCGGGACCATGCAGTATTCAGCAGCACTGATGAACATGGCGCCGACAACTGGCTGTCTAGTTGGGAATTCGTGAGTATCTTCAACAGACAGGACAAAGTGAGGAGACTGGCCAGTGTCTGTTCTACCTCACTGTCATGGCTCATTTGAGACTTCGGAATACCAAACCCCATTCCAACAATGCCAAGACAATAGCGTGCGGAGGGATTTGGGTGCCCTATGCGATGAGCAACCTCGCCCAGGAAAAGGAATCGTCTCCAGGTAGAGAGAGCATCGTCTAGTTAGTAGAACGTGACTGCTGCACGGGCGCAATAAATTACGGCTTCCTGACTACAAAAAACACCTACCTAAAATGATCTCTGTGCAACAGCGTGAAAGTGCGACGATTTAGCCTGTACAGGGCACTCCTTCAATCGGTACACGCAGCTACAGGCTGGACGGGTCGCGCTGTGGCAATGTGAATAAACATACCAAAGAAGTGCATCGTCACTTTTTGAACAGAGTGGTACAGTGTTTCGGCAATCACAGAAATTGCGACCCCGTATGGATTAGAAGAACGAATATGCCATACATGGCATCAAGAGCAAACCTCATGAGCGCGAAAATGCACGCGACAGCGACGAGCGATGCTATGAGCGACGAAACAGGGCGTTCGCGCGACGTGTCGCGTGCTCGTTTTCGCGCGATCGCTCAGTTCTCCAGATTTGGAAACCATCACTCATCGCTCGGAAGTGCTGGGCTCAACCAGCCAATAGCGAAAAACCGGAAAAAACTAAGACTACGTAGTTGTACGTGACCCTGCCCGAGGCACGTATACGCATCAAGAAATAGCGCAATGTTTATTACGCATGTGCATATAAAAGGTGCTGCAAGGCAATAATAAACACTTTCCGTTCCATTACACAACAATATATCTTATTTTTAAATTGCATACCGCTCGCTACGCGGTTTTCTTGGTGCGAGTAGACGGCCTCATGCCAGCAACAGTGAAATTCGCTCGTCGAAGCCGTCGCGTGAATGAGGTTTGCCTGCGCTAGCGACTGATCGCGCGAAGACGATCTACGTCGCGTCGCTCGTCGCGGTCGCGTGCATTTTCGCCCTTATGAGGTTTGGCCCTTAAGTACATCTGGTGGCGCAAAAACAGGGCTTGTCTTTTGCGTTGATGACACAGTTCTTGCCTCAGGCAACTAAACGCACGACTGTACACTGCGGTTGATTGATTTGATTGATTGATATGTGGGGTTTAACGTCCCAAAACCACCATATGATTATGAGAGACGCCGTAGTAAATCGCTCTGGAAATCTAGACCACCTGGGGTTCTTCAACCTGCACCCAAATCTGAGCACACGGGCCTACAACATTTCCGCCTCCATCGGAAATGCAGCCGCCGCAGCTGGGATTTGATCCCGCGACCTGCGGGTCAGCAGCCGAGTACCTTAGCCACTAGACCACCGCGGCGGGGCCTACACTGCGGTTGTAGAAAAACGTCGACGCATCAGGAATAGCAAGCGACGACGGTGAACAGATTGGCGTTCAGGAGCTGTTCGAAGACTTGGTCGCGGAAGTTGCAACTGGCTGTCTGAAACGTAGGGGAACGAGTGGCCGTACTCAGATGCGCATTGGTCATCCTGTATAGCAGTCGATGGGGGCTTTGGTGTGGGATGGATCCGGGTAGACCACAAGTATAAAGCAGGTGGGCTGGTAGTTCGCCATCCGCCATGGATTGATGACTCCTTGAACGGCTGGAGGTCCTGTTGGCATGGTGGCGAAAACAGGAGTGCGCAATGGAGGCGATACCCGAAACGCCTGTAGTCATCGTCATGCTGCTGCTTCGGCGTACGTCTACGGTGCAGTCATGAAGGTGCCCGCTCTAGTGTAAAGACCTCGGACACTTGGTGGTTTTGTATAATGCATACCATAGTGTGCGATTGTGTGGCATACTTTGCCCCAACATGCTGGGCATGAACAGGAGCTGGCGAGCAACTTCTTTTCGTGCATAAATAAATTGTTTGTTCCAGGATTTGTGCACTAAAGATGTAACAATGATTTTCAAACTGTTAAATGTGAGTGAAATATGAAATATTTTTTAGCGAACCCAAGACACATTGAACGTTTATATATACATGTCTAGCCACCTACGTCTGGTGGCTCTTGTGATCATCTGCTTGATATCGTATGATTTCATTAGGCATAGGATAGTATGAGTGTACGGCTAACATGATTTGCAGGTTATGATATAAATGGCATGACTTCCCTGTTGAATATGATCATATAATATCTAACTCTTGCCACTGGTCACATGTGGCACATGTCCATTCACCACGGGTCATTGTACTTGGTTATACGCCACAGCTTATTCACAGTCTAAAGGCACCGTGCCCTCGAACTTCTACGACAGCAATGGCAGAACGCACAGCGTAGTAAGGGTAACCAAAATTTCACAGACGCGATCACGCTAGCCACGGCGTTATTTTCCTTCACGACGCTAGCGCGTCCGTTATTTGGAAACCTCCAAGTGTGCATGGGCTTTGTGCGATGAGCCATGAATGACAAAGCTTGTTTTAGTGCCTTTTTTCATCTTCCGACACATTTTCTTCAGATATCATGCGACGTTGGTAGCTTTCGGCTGATAAGTGAAAACGATATAGCGCGCTCTTGCCAGTGCATGACACTCCTTACGCCATAACGTGGAAGAGTGCCGTGTCGCAGAAAATCCTGTGCCAGCGTCGGTAGCATGCTTGATGAGTTAAACTTCCGAAGGAAGCAAAAAGTCACAGCTTTGCCGCAAAGGCGAAGCAATGAACACGATAGCAACACTTTGAAAGGTCATGCGCAGAATGGAAAGCAGACCGAAACGTATCCCGCATTTCTCGCGCACAAATTACGCACGAAACGTACTCACAGGTACGGATGCACGCGAATAAGCGTCTCATTTGTTACTTTGCCGAGTATCCAAAGCGCGCGCTTTTCGCGAACAGAGGCTGCAATGATCGCAGTGACCTTTGCGCACCCAGTAACTACAGCAGAATCGTTCCACGTAAAGCCAGAGGCCAGCCAAGGGGTTCAATTCTTTCTTCCTCACCATTGCGAGATAAGGGCTTGCGAGGAGCGTACCTCCCCTTCTAAGTGATTCTAAGAGAAGAAAAAGAAGAGAAAAGTGAGCCCCGTAACTGTCCGCATCACGGTGCGACACCTCAACCGTAGCTCACAGGGAATGGGGGTGAGGAGGAATTTAAAGATTAGAAGTAAAGGTATAGAGAAAGAGGGATGTGCTAGGCCAGCGAGCGAGGTCATATCGAGGGATAGGAGAGATAGGAAAGATGGAAAGACGGTCAGAGGAGTCTGAAGACGGGGCACCACTTGCGAGAGCTCTTTTCGGCGTGAGGAGGTAACGTAGGGCAAGTCCAATGGGTCAAACCTACGCTGTCGTCATAGATCGGCGTCAGGAGATGACGTAGGGCCAGCCCAGTCGGCCACAGCTGTGCTGACGTCGGAGATCGCGAGGGTACAACCGGTCGGCACGGAATCGAGCGAGCGAGTCCATAGCTCCCCTTCTCTAAGCTGGGCAAACTACGCATAGGAGATTAGAGCGGGTGCTGCTGCGCGATGTGGTGACGGGCGCTCATTGAGCTATCTTTCTGGTAATGCCGAAAACACAGCATCAGTAAGTGGTAGATATAAATAGTTTGCCGTTTGAACAGTAAAGAACGTTTTCCGGGGTAGCTCAATGGTTAACGCCTCGCTTCAGCGACGCAGAGGTCGAAGGTTCGATTCCACGTGCCGGAGTGTTCTTTTCTGATTCTTTTCTTTCTTCCGTTTTCACATATTTAGATACGTATACATACACGGTGCATGACGTCGACGCCGACGGCGAAATCCAGCCAAGAGTGTCCATACCAGGCACGCGAAAAACGAACATGCATCCGAGCGATCCTGGACCAGCGGGCCGCGAGAAAAACGTATGTGGCGCCAGCGTCCGGGATCATATGGAACAGTCCGAGATGTGTAAATTGATGAAGCTCACTGTACGTGGGATCTGCTTTTTTTTCTTACCCTCCGCTGCTCCGCGATGCGAGCGTCATCACACATCCGCGCGCTCATCCTCTCTCTTACCTTCCACCACTCACCACCTGCTCCGGTTGCTAGGCGCGGCGCAGCTGTTGCTAAGGGCGAGGAGGAGCGCACGCTGAGAGATCTGTGCGCACGCCGACCAGGGACACACGAGAATCCCCGACTAAGAAATGCATTCACATTTAAAACTACAATTTTCCGGGAGTAATAATAGAACCTGCCTTGTCCTGGAGCCCTCACATCGCTCACATGCAAAATAAAATTTGGCAGATCCCATGTACCTCAGAATTGACGTTATGCGAAGCATGCAGAGGGAAGGTGACCGTGTTGCAATTTTTTTATTTAGCGACACGTCATGAAACAACGCTAGATATGTGTACAAATGTTTCACGCACAGACATATGTTGAAGAGTTGCAGACGTTAGTACTTCTCTGCACTTGCACAAAGATGCCAACTGGAACATGAGCATTTCCAACACCAAAAGCTGATATGAAGCACTGTTTCTCGTGAGGATGATGGCTCTGGACACTGCTACATAAATAAACTTCAGCGCATGGCAACCAACTACAATTGATGTTAACACGACTTGACGGCCATACTCAAGGAATACATATGTAATGCTTATAAAATTGGGTAGGCAGCACTGCGACCACTGTTGACATTTCACGAATATTAGCGTCTATATGAAAAGTAGTTCCAAGACCTGGCGTAGATCTGTGGTAAAATGTTCCACTGCCACGCAGAATGCTTGGACGTGATCCCAGGTGGGACACTGACATTTAATCTTTACATTCTAGAGGTCAACGCTACCGATGTAGGGTATTTCTTAACGCTCGCACGTTAAACTTCCCATGTGTATTCTCGTCTTTCCTGGTTAGAAAATAAGTGTCAATCACCTGTAGCATACACCCACATACCAGCGACACATACCCGCCTGTGGGTATGTGCCACTGTCTGGCGGAAAGTGTTTGACGACGTACGTGACGTAATTGTGACATTAGAGAGTTTTAGTTTAGGGCGAGCAAGGCGGTACGTGCGCAACGGCTAGCGCGCTATGTACGTTACAGCTAAGGCTGCTTCCCACAGTATTAGTTTAGTGTACGCGGCAACAGACACATGGGCTGCTCCTAAGCGTCAACACCTAGTCTTGGAGTGCTACTTGTCGCTACTTAGTGATAGGCAATAGAATACAATACCCAGTCATAGTTGACACGAGTCAAGACATGATAGATGAAACTGCGGACATTCCGGGCGTTGAGAGGCATCCTTGTCAGCTCCTGTATTTTCACGGTGATAACTGTTCACTGCATGGGGTCCGTGAGCGGAAATAAGCTCTTCACGTTAGCAAGGCGATCCACATCATGGGCAATCGCCAAATGCACGCCGAATTTACTCGCCATCATGGCCGCACTGCTGCTTGTGCTGCTGGTGGTCGCGGCCCTCTTGGTTTTCGTGCTTTCACCAGGGGAAGATCTCGCGAGAGCCGCTGCTAAGGTACGCAATGACTCTAGCGTGCGCAACGTATAAGAGCCGAGATATATTGTGCGTATCCCTCGCGTACGCAAACGCACGCATCTCTCTAACGTACAGCGCATGCGCAGACACGCTCTTTTTCAGGCGATGCGTGCGCAAGGCCGTTGCGCGCCCCAAACTGAAGCTCTCTATTATTCATATTGTAGTGCCACGTTAGTTTTGGTGAGCTGGCCACGTAGAAAAAGAAGTGAGCCATGGACGTGGCTCGTACAGCGCAAGCCACGAGGAATAGAGAACGGCCTAGCTCCTGGCTTGACAGACACTGCAGCAGCGACTACGCCTACGCCTGCGTCCCTAATAAAAGCTGTGACCTCGGCACAGGCTCATCACCGCCGTATCCCCTCTTGTTCCTCTAGAAGTGGTGACCACGGACCAACGAACAAGCGACCGGAAATGCACCGCGGCCACTGAGCTTCGTGGCCATGTTCCAGCCAGCTCAAGCCTTGCAGCCGCACTTTGACCCGCCTCTACCATCGTTCTGCACCTCCAACATCGAGTCATGGTTTCGAGAATTCGAGGCTGCCTTGGAGCTCAATAGCATCTGACTCCAAGGATTCATGTTTGACGTCTTGGAGTATGTTCTACCACTTGACCTCAAACGACACCTCCCCTATTCTACTTGAAGCTCCCGCCCATATGATGCACTACGGGACGCCATCCTACAGTTTTGTGGTGCTGAACAGCCTCTCCAACAATGTACTGACCGAACGCAATGCGCTTCTCTACCAGCCGCAATCCAGCCTTCTTCGCAGTTCGCAGTTTCAAAAGCAACACCGCTGTGTCAACTACGCCTCCCGCTACATGGCCATTCCAGACTATCGTCCTCCCAACAACCACCGGCTGCACAAATGCCGGAGATCACCTTGCCGCTTCAAGCGGCCCATCGACTGAAAGGCCCGCCGCCCTGGTGTCTCCGGTTCCTGTCTACAAGGTAATCGTTCTGCCACCAGGGCCACTTCCACCTCTCTCCTTGGCAGACTCTACGCCGGTTACAGCTTCGCACACCGGCGGATTTCCAGCACAATTCTGTCCTGCTGCACAGACTCCTGAATCGCCGATGACAGAAGAGCCAACAAATTTGTATTTTGAATTCTCGAACACAACTGCCGAGCCTCCCACTAGGACGGTGATGACAGCGTACAACGCACCGGGCCAGCCAGGCTTGGAACCACCCGCGCATGCTACAATAGGTGCGCAAGCAGGCAATTGACATGCTCCCCTGCGCGCATGCTGCTCATCACCAGACTCTCAAGGGAATACCACGACCACTGGTTCAAAACCCAGTCTTACCGCAGAGTCTGCACCTCCTTTACACGACATTATTTTCAACGGGCCCCAGATATGCAACTCGCCAAGCCACGAAAATGCAAGCGCCCTGGCTTCAAATACGCTGACATCTTATCTAGACTACGCTTCTTCCCCGCTTGCATCGCCAAGACTACAAAGTCATTGTGCCCAGAGCCAAAAACACAGGCAGCTTTGCACCCAACTTTATAATTTGACTCAGTGTACAAGCATTCAATGCAGGAAGGATCAAGTGCGGCGAAGGCACCCCTTCACACGTCGTCAAGTAGGAAAGGCACACCGATATCGAGGTTCTCCACACCAGCAGCCAACATCGTGCCGACGACGTCGTTCATATTATCAGCACTGTCGTTACTGTTTTTCCAACACCACAACACCACTTGCGCTGCAGTTCAACCCGATGGTACGCATCATGCGGACATCATGGCACGTCCCACGACGCGTCCACCTGTGTGCTCCTTGCAGCACCGTGGAAACGGCACAACACACCAATCGGTGAGGTATCATCGCAGATTCCCGCGCCAACGTTATGGGCATGCGACTTTCCTTGCCCACCCGAAATGACAGCCACCATTGCTTTTGCCAGCAGTGTCCGTCCCTCGCAACCCTCTTCCACTCCACTGCTCTTAGTGCCGCCCACCGGAGCTACGACACGGACCCTATGTCTTTTAAGATGACGACTCGCACTACTTTCCGGACATCAAGGTTTGCCGTTCATAAGCTGTGACCTCGGCACGGGCTCATCGCTACCGTCTCGCGTATCGTTCTTCTGCAATGTCTTGACCAGTGCGTCATATTGATCAACCATCATACCATCCCATATTAATTTTGGTTCAGTACCCAAACGTAAGCGGCTACATAGATAAATGGATACACTCACAGTCGCCGAAGTTTGCTAAGAAATGCTTCGCATTTGAAACTCCCCATCATCTCCCACGTCCTAAGGTTTCTTCCGGGAAAATCATATGGTGCATCTGCACGAGCAATGCTTCAACTGTATACTGTACTTTTTCTTAGCTTAATGCGACAAAGCTTACCTGTGCTGCGAAACGCAGGTGCCCTCCAGTCAATACAAGCTCAAGCACTGAGAACATGCCCCGGGCTTCCTAGATGCGCATTTTCAACAGCGACTGTCGCCATCGCTCGTCAACACCCTATCGCAACCTATGTTCGCGTCGATGCTTTCAGAACGCACGTAAGAAATGTCTCCTGGATTCCATCACACCACCTTGCCTCCCTTCCAACTTTTAGGCCATACTCTACGTTGTGCATTATTATTGTTCAGCATCGTACGATGATTCCCGCGAACTTCACGCACGCAGCGAGACCACCGTTACTATTGTGGTGTCTTTATCCACTATAAGTCCTCACAACCATCCCCAGAATGCAAAAGAATAAATGGTCATCAAATTTGGTCTAGACAACACTACTGTTGCTGCATGAGAAACACAGTGGGCATATTCAAATTTACACTAATTGGTCGGTTACTTCTGCAAGCTCAGCAGGGGCAGGAGTAATTCCAGACAAATCGGTCACGATAAAGTTTACGACACTGCATTCGACATCAACAACGGCTGCAGAACTTATCGCCATCCGTGCTGCTCTAGAGTTCCTAGTCAAAATACCACCACAAGCATGATCAAACTTCTCCGACCTGAAAGCAGCCCTCCAAGGCATTACCTCACCATATCATCACGGGCCAAAGAAACAGATAGTCGCTGACGTAAGACTGCTTCATTACCGGGCTACAGAGAAGCAGCATGACATATTGTATCAGTGAATACCGGCCCACTGCGGCATCGACAGAAACGACCGTGCACGTGAAGCCATCTGGTCTGCTCATGACGTTGCCTCTTGTGCAGCTATACCATTATCAAGAACGGACGCTGTTACAAGGCTTCGATCACTTGCACGAGAACTGACGCTCCCTGAGTGGGATTCCACTGCATTTACCACCACCCATTCATATAACTTAGACCCACACCTACAGCTCCGTCTTCGATCAGGAATAACCACAGCTGAAGAGACGCTCTTGTGCCGCCTGTGGTTTAGTGTGCCCTTCACGAATGCTTAATCGTTTCGAATAGGAATGGCCAGCAGCAGCCCGGTATGCCACAAATGTGGCTGCGCGGAGACAATCGCCCATCTTCTCTGCAAGTCTACTCACTTCGGTGTGCTAAGAAAAGAACTTTCGAAAGTTCTGGATAGACTTGACAATCGCCAAATATCGGGATAAAGGGCCTTAAGACACTGGTCGAGGCCGTCCTCGGTACGCACATCATTGAGAGCATAGTTGCGCTTCTTGCGGTAAAGTGGTCTCTGAGACAGACTTCAAGCAATGCCGTCGATTGTACAGTTTTCTTCTTTTATTGTTCTTTTTTTTTCTTTTAGCATCTCTTTTCTGCCAACTTTTATTCTCCTAACCCACTTCTCCAGCAAAGGGTAACCAGCCGGTCTGAGAACTGAATAACTTCCCTGTCCTTCCTTTCCTCCTCCTCCTCCTCATCCTCTGTTACATACAATAAACTTCTTTCAATCAATCTGTAAACCTACATTTATTCCTTCTTTTGGCATAGTTTAAAATGTTGCTACTTATACAAAACTAATATATTTCTTGTTAGGACTATTTGAATCATGTGACATTTATTCACTTCTAACCCGGCCCCTGTGACCGACCTTTCACAAGTAAAATATGCCGCTTAAAGGTCATTTATGCTTGAACCTTGCTTAGTCTGAAATGCAGTTGCCAAGGAACTTTGAGTCACTTGATAATAATGCAAAGCTTGCTTTCGTCGTAAAGAAACTATTTCATATATGTAAATATTTTATATGAGAAGGTCATCAGCATGCGGACTGGAAGGCTACCAGGGAGCCATGATTTATTCAAGAAGCTTGATCAAGTACCTAAATGATTTGTACATGGTATTTTCTACACTTTGTTTTTTTTAGAATAGGGCAGGCAATGGGGGAATATCCGCAAAATGTCCTTCGTAAAAGGGGCCATGAGCCACCGGTCAGCTTTGGTAAAACAACACATTCTCTGTAAGGCAAGCACTGCTACGAACAGTTCAGTCGAATCTTGCAGCCGTACGGAAGAAGATTGTAGAAGTGAAGTGGGAAGATGTCATTTTCTAAGGCGCCCTTTTTTCATACCAATGTCTTTGTTTACTCTCTTCAAAGCTGCCGGCGCCTGCTCTTTCACGTCGAACAGTAGATAGCGTGCTCTTGAGTATGCTATCTACTTGAGACGACTTGAACCAAGATCAGCCTTTAAGGGGGCACCACGGTGTTCCAGGTCCACGCTCTAATATTCTTCTAACATTACACAATATCCACATTGGCACTTTCAAGAAACACGGCAAATGTGCACTCGCGTTCATCAGGCACGTTCAAAATCGTGAAGAGGGCTCAAATAACTTCTTTTACCTGTATCACCTCTCCCTGCGCAACTTCCAGCGAGCTCGTCTGAACGAGAGGGCAAAGTGCTCGTAGCAGGTGATAGGTCTCTGTAATCCCACTCATCACAGACAGATACAAAGATCTTCTGGAAATTCATTAGTGGCGTCGCAAACTTCAATAATGAGGTCATTAAATTATTTCTTTGAGCCAGTTTCTCTGGGGGATTCCTGGTACAGTGAATTAGACTAGGGGTCGTTGGTTCAATGACGTCCAAAACGTGACGCCACTGATGTCTCTATGGGCGTTAGCGATTGTCACAGACGCTACATAGATCTCGAAAGTTCCGACACCTGGTGAGCAGAAGTGTTAGGGGGCGATGCGACTCAAGAATACAGCAGGTGCTTACGCTGCCACGCACCGTGTGTCACGACCGTCAAAATCAGGACCCTTTTACTGTTTAAAAACACGGCCCCTCGAGGGCATCCGGTTTCGCCCACCATTGTGCCTTAATAGCATCGGTGAGCAAGAAGAGCTTCCGAGACTATAGCCCACTGATTTTCTACACTTTCTTTCCATTATTTGGCAAATATGTTACTGAGCTACTTAAAATTATCAGATATTTTCTTGATTATTATGCGCGTTTTTTTTTATCTGAAAAAACTAAAGAGACATTTCTTACCCTTAGAAGGACTTTGAAAACGTGCTTTCAATTTCGACGTTAGGAGCTGGTAAATGAGGTGACCATTTTGGGGTACAACGCTTGCAATAACCATAACTGTCGAATTCCAGCCACGACAGCTGCATTTTCAATGGAGGCGATAATTCTTAAGGCCCATGTGCCTACATTTCATCATCATCATCATCATCATCATCATACTGACTACGCCCACTGCAGGGCAAAGGCCTCTTCCATGATCCGCCAATCAACTCGGTCTTGTACTTTCCGTTGTCACGTTATATTCGCAAAATTTTAGGGGCGAAGCTCCTTATAGCGGCACCCGCTCGTCCCTCGTAGTCTGTAACAAATATAACATTTTGACCTCCAAGGTGGTGCAGGTGAGAGACGTCTTCTGTGCGTTGTTGAACAATAAGAAATAGTGCTCAATGTACATGTCAATGGCCGCTAATGGGGAATGAGAGACAGGAGCATTCGGCTTTTAGTTAACACGCAGGCTGCGATCACCATTAGCAGCCATTGGCATGTACATTGAGCACTATCTGACAAGAAAGGGTTGCTACGTTATACTCGCTAGGTGTAACCTCCTTAGATTTAGAAAGGTTTAGCGAGCGTTGAGCCGCAGTGCCATGAATACAATGAACTTGTATATACCATGAATGAACTCGAGGTGGTTAAGAATGGGAAGTAGATACGAAGCGCAAGCCGTAAGAAAGTAAAAGCCGAATTCTCCGCCTCTCATTTCCCATTAGCAGCCATTGGCATGTACATTGAGCACTATCTGAGTGAAAAAGTTTGCTACGGCATACTCGCTGGGCGTAACCTCCTTGGTTTTCGAAAGGTTTAACGAGCGTTCGGCCGCAGTGCCATGAATACAGTGAACTAGTATATACCACGAACTCGAGTGGTTAAAGGTGGGAAGTGGACCCGAAGCGCAAGCTGTAAGAAAGTGTGCGTGTGCCACCTCTCGTTCAGTCCTTCGAATGTCCGCTGGATGGCGGTTCTTCTATATGGGGAATATATGATGAAAAGATGCGAGATGGTGGTACTTGGAGTGTTGAATAGATGGACGAACGGACACATAGACAGATGCATGAATGGACGCATGAACGGACCCAGGGGCGGCTGCATGGACGAACGCAGGGACGGACGCACGAACAGACGCACGCACGGACGGGCTGATGGACGCATGGACGGTCACACTGACAGACGCATGGACGAACAGAAGCAAGAACGAATGGACGGACGAATTCCTCGCGCCACTCTCCATCATTCACTCCGTGGATATGCTGCCATTTTTTAATCCCATCGACCCACCTTTCGTTCTGTCTCCCCTCCGTGCGTTTGCTTTCTCTGGCAATCTAGTCAGTTACCCTTAATGACCACTGGTTATTCTGCCAACGTGCTACTTTTCCGGCCCGTGTCCATTTCTTTTTATTGTTTTCAACTATGATATCCTTCATCCCTCTTTGTTCCCAGACCCACTCTTCGCTCTTCTTGTCTCTTAAGGTTACACCTATAATTTTCCTTTCCATCGTTCGCGGCATCGTCCTCAATTTAAGCTGAACCCTTTTTGTAAACCTCCAGGTATCTGCTCCGTAGGTAAGTACTGGCAAGATACAGCTGTTATATACCTTCCTCTTGAGGGATAGTGGCAATCTATTGGTCATGATTTGAGAGTGCTTACCTTAAGTGCTCAACCTTTTCTTATTCTTCTAGTTACTTTAATCTCAGGGTTCGACTCCGCGGTTATTACATATACTAAGAAGACATAATCCTTTACAACTTCCAGCGTCTCTCCACGTATCGCAAAGAGCTGTTTCTTACAAGATTGTTGCAAGATGACTTTAGTTTTCTAAATATTAACTTTCAGACCAACTTATCTGCCTTTTGGGTCCACTTCAGTAATCATGAACTCTAATTCGTCCCCTGAGTTACTCATCAAAGCAATTTCATCAGCGATTCACAGGTTACTAAGGTACTTTCTATTAACTCTTATCCCTACCTCTTCCCAGTCTAGGGTCCTGAATTCCTCCTGTTAACACGCAGTGAATAGCATTGGATAGATTGTGTCTCTCTGCTTTACAGCCTACTTTATTGGGATTCTACCGCTTTCTTTATGGATGACAATGATGGCTAGGGATACTCTGTATATTTCCGGTGTGTTTATGTAGGGTTTTTCAATGCCCTGATTCCGTAGTGCCTACATTACTGCTGATGTCTCGACCGAGTCAAGCGTCTCCTCGTAATCGATGAAAGCTATGGATATGAGTTGGTTGTATTCAGCACATTTCTCTATTACCTGATTAATAGCATGTCTATTGTGGAGTAGCCGGTACGAAATCCTGCTTGGTCCTTTGGCTTATATAACTCTAATATTACAATTTTATTAGCTATTATTTTGTAAATAGTTCGTAGAGCATGGACAGTTAGCTGATCGGACTGTAATTATTCAAGTCTTTGACGTCTCCCCTCTTATGGATTAAAATTATGTTGGCGTTACTCCAAGAATTTGGTATCCTTCCCGTCGAAAGACACTTTGTATATAAGGTGGCTAATTTTTCTAACGTAATTTCTCCGCCATCTATCAGGTGGTTAGTTGTTACTTTATCCTCCACAGCGGCTTTGCCTATTTGCATTCCTTCTAGGGCTTTCCGTATTTCCCCTGCCGTTACTGGTGGGATGTCGAATTCTCCTGGGCTATTATAATTTCTCACAATACTATCCTGGTTCTTTTGACTTCTCTACAGCTCTCTGTAGAGCTCTTCCGCCATCTCGACCATCCAATTCATATTGGTTATGACATTGCCTTCCTTGTTTCTCAATGCATACATCCGATTTTGCCTGTGCACAAGTTTTCCTTTGCAGCTTTTAGGCTTCTGCCACTTTTTACAGCCTGCTCAATTCTTTCCAGGTTACACGTCTTGATGTCGGCTACATTACGCCTATTGATTAATTTGAAAGCTCCCATAACTAAATTTTGTCGGTTGCCTTTGAGGCTTCTATTGTTTGTCGTCTGTTAATACAATTTTTCGTCTCCTGCGATAGTTTGCTAGTTTCCCGTTTAGTGACTGAACCTCCAACTTCAATTGCACAATATTTGATGATACTAGTAAGATTATCCTTCATTATGTCAACGCTAGGAAGCGTCAAATAAAGAAGCGTCGAATCACGAAAGTCTCAACTACAACAGACAAAATAGAACTGGCAGAGCTTTCGAAGTTGATTGATAGGCGTAAGGTATGCGATGTAAGAAGGTATAACATGGAGAGAATTGAACCCGCTCTGAAAAACAGAGAAAGCGCCAAATCAGTGAAGAGGAAACTTGGGATAGGCAAAAGTCGAATGTATGCACTAAGGAACAAAGAAGGCAAAATAACTACCAATATGGATAGGATAGTTAAAATAGCAGAGGAGTTTTACAGAGATCTGTAGAGTAGCCGGGACAACCACGACTTTAATACTATAAGAACTAGCAGTAACCCAGATGACACCCCACCAGTAATGGTAGAAGAAGTCAGAAAAGCTTTGGAGAGCATGCAAAGAGGCAAAGCTGCTGGTGAGGATCAGGTAACATAAGATCTGCTGAAAGATGGAGGACAGATTCTGTTAGAAAAACTAGCCACCCTGTTTACGAGATGTCTCCTGACGGGAAGAGTACCAGAATCTTGGAAGAACGCTAACATCATCTTAATACATGAGAAAAGAGATGACAAGGACTTGAAGAATTACAGGCCGATCAGCTTGCTCTCTGTAGTATACAAGCTATTTACAAAGGTAATTGCTAACAGAGCAAAGAAAACATTAGAATTCAATCAACCAAAGGAACAAGCAGGATTTCGAACAGGCTACTCAACAATTGACCGCATTCATACTATCAATCAGTTAATAGAGAAATGCTCAGAATATAACCAACCACTATACATAGCCTTCATAGATTACGAGAAGGCGTTTGATTTCGTAGAAATATCAGCCGTCATGCAGACACTGCGGAATCAGGGCGTCGATGAAGTATATATAAACATCCTGAAAGAAATCTACAGGGGATCAACTGCTACCATAGTGCTTCATAAAGAAAGCAACAGAATACCAATCAAGAAAGGTGTAAGGCAGGGGACACAATGCTATTTACCGCGTGCTTACAGGAGGTTTTCAGAAGCCTAGAATGGGAACAGTTAGGGATAAGAGTTAATGAAGAATACCTTAGTAACCTGTGCTTCGCCGATGACATTGCATTGCTGAGTAACTCAGGGGACGAATCGCAACTCATGATTATGGAGTTAGACAAGAAGAGCAGAAAGGTGGGTCTAAAAATTAATCTGCAGAAAACGAAAGTAATGTACAACAACCTCGGAAAAGAGCAGCGCTTCGAGATAGGTAATAGTGCCCTTCAAGTTGTAAAAGACTATGTCTACTTAGGGCAGGTAATAACCGCGGAGCCGAACCACGAGATTGAAGTAACTAAAAAATAAGAATGGGGTGGAGCACATTCGGCAAGCGCTATCAATTTTTGACACGTAGATTGCCACTATCCCTCAAGAGGAAGGTATATAACAGCTGTATCTTGCCGGTACTTAACTACGGAGCAGAAACCTGGAGAATTACAAAAAGGGTTCAGCTTAAATTGAGGACGACGCAGCGTTAGACCCCACCTGGCATTAGACCCCACCTGTTTACTCAAGACACACTCCGGCGCCTATACGAGGGCGTACTAAAGAACCCCTCACCTTATCGTCCGGGCACTATTGTAGGTATTGACGTAAAGAAGACTTTCGATTCAGTGCCTCATGATGCTATTCTACGAGAGCTGTCAGACCTGCCTGTTGGTAGAAGGCTGTATATTTTGTCCGGAGTTTTCTCCAGGACAGAACTTTATCTATAAAAATGGGCTCTTTCACCAGTCAATCATTATCTAACAAAATCGGAATTCCGCAGGGAGCCGTTATCTCTGCAGCACTGTTTAACATAACAATGCACCCACTTGCCTTTCTTCTAAGTGAAGTCCAGTACATCTCGGCTGGAATATATGCCGATGACGTTACAATTTCGTGTAACGTGCGAGACATCTCTACGCAACAGCAGCAACTCCAGAAGGCAATTGATGTTATCGCCACTTTCCTTGACAGGCAAGGTCTCCAGGTTTTACCGGAAAAGAAAGAATATATAGTTGTTCTGAAACCTACAAACCACAGCAAGCAGCAATTTATTCGAGGTAAAATCCAACTTACTGTACGCCACACAAGCATACAGCAGAAAGAGCACATTAAGGTACTAGGCATAATATATCAACAAAGCACCTAGTCCACTCAATGGGTAGAAAAAGCACTGTGACTAACGAAACAGACAAGAAGAGTGCTGCGAAAGTTGACAAATTTTGCCTGGTGCCTATTCAAAGGTCAATTTAAAAGGCTCGCACAAACGCGCGTCCACTCAAGGCTCCTATATGGAGTACCCTTCCTGCCAATGACGACGACCCAGCTTCAAAAACTTGAATGCATCAACAAAACATGTATTTGCATCGCCACAGGCTACAGAAATACACCAAAGTCGAAGGCCTTTACGGAACACATCTACTTCTTCCATTACCTGACTATGTAGAACCTGCACTGCAAGATCAAAATGAGCGCCTCAAGCTAACCCACCTTGGAAGAGCCTTCAGAAGAGAGCTAGTTCTAAGCAACCAAGACCTGCTTCAAATTCTACCCACCATTCCGCTATGGGAAGATATTACCGTGACAGACAATCGACCGCTTCCAAAACATGTGAGCCAAACTTCGGACCATCAGCGAAGGGCATACTACGCCCTGCGGCATATTGAACACCTTAAAAATATGCCTAACGAAGAAGACATAATCTACGCGGATGCCTCATGCACTCTAGAAGGCTCCAACACGGGCATTTTTCATCCTGAGAACAGGGGAAGCTTCCTCATTTTTTTTTATTACTCAATCCTGCTTACTGCCCGAAGCAGCTGAACGGTATGCTATTTCGGAGGCTCTACCTCATTACTATCAAACAGGATCATCGGCAAAAAACTATTCACGTCTTCACTGATTCGCAGCAAGTGCTTGAAACACTTCGAACTAGAAGAAAGCTACTAGCGTACGCCAGGTACATCCTGCACGATGCTGCCCAACTTCAAGAACGACCAGTCCGGGTACGAGTTCATTGGATTCCTGGACACACAAATATACCGGGACAAGAGCTATAGTTTATCAACGACCCTTGCAGCATTACAGCAAGGAGCGACTCGGGGATGCGAGCTCGAAGCATGCCGCAATGACGACACAAGATGAGATCCATGAAGGCATTTACCGAGCGAAAGTTCAACGCCGGTGGCAATTAAGAGCCCAATTAGAAGAAGCTACAAAACATGATGCCTTACCCCCATGATCAACCCGCCTCTACGAGGTCACACTCAGAACATTACAAACACGAAGTTTCACGACAATCCCGGTCCTTAACAAGATACACCCGACAAAGTATACCGACCCCGACTGTGACTACTGCCCCGAGCCTGCAACGACGGAGCATATCCTCTAGGAATGCCCCGTTCAGGAATCAAGCCGAGCTGCTTTTATGAAAAAAGCCCAACGTACCCTGCCTCAGCTACAGCAAGACATGGAAGGTACAACTAACTGGATACTTGAAGACCCACTCATAAGAGCCAGGCTGAACCTGTGATGTGCTGCCTTACGCAAGATCGCAATTCCCTGCCCAGCAGTAACAAGCTGACCAGTTAGAGGTCACCCGATTTTTTGTCCATGGCGCTGAAGCCAACAAGCGAGAGCACATTGTAAATGGTTCAATAAAGTTTTCAACCAAGCAATCAACGCACACTTTCTTACGGCTTGCGCTTCGTGTCAGCTTCCCACCTTTAACCACCTCGAGTTCATGGTATATATTAGTTCACTGTATTCATGGCACTGTGGCCCAATGCTCGCTGAACCTTTCTAAAACCAAGGAGGTTACGCCCAGCGAGTATAACGTAGCAACCCTTTCTTGTCAGATAGTGCTCAATGTACATGCCAATGGCTGCTAATGGTGAATGAGAGACATGAGCATTCGGTTTTAGTTAATGCGCACGCTGTGAATTTTTTATTGTTCAACAACGCACAGGAGAAATCTCCCACCGGCACCACCTTGCAGGTAAAGGCGTGAGACATGTTACGTACTGCGACAAGGGACGAACGGGGGCCGCTTTAAGGAGCTTCGCCCCTAAAAACAAGTCACAACTTTGCCGCAAAGGCGAAGCAATGAACGTGATAGCAACAAAGTGGAAGGCCACGCGCAAAATGGCAAGCAGATCGAAACGTTCCCCGCGTTTCTCACCATAAAGTTAATCCGCACTTCAGTTCATAATAGAGCTTCCCTCATTAAGTGCATATCCAATCGTCATCACGGCATGAGGGAAGCAGACACACGCCGCCTCATACAGACCTTTTGCCTATGCAGAATTACCTATTCTATCCTCTACCTCTATCTCTCACCCATGGAGACTGAGCAACTTAACAGGCTGATTCGTAATGCCTATAAAACTGCGCTCCATCTCTCTAAATCAACATCCATGGATAAATTACTTCAACTTGGGGTGCACAACACTCCGGGAGAGCATGTAGAGGCGCATATTTTCAGCCAATATCAAAGACTATCACTCAAAGATACAGGACAGGTACTCCTGCGCCGACTTGGAATCAACGTTCCTGGTCACACCACGTCCACGCACGCAGTTCCTGTCACTGTTAGCAGTAACCTATTAATCCCACCACTCCCCAAAAATACTCACTAGAACATAATCGGGCGCGACGGGAAGCTCGAGCGAAGTCCCTTCTGAAGCGCTTCCCTCCTAATTCTCCCGCAGTCTATGTAGACACGGCTGAATATGTAGATCATCAAGCTTTCGCGGTAGCCGTTGTAGACGGACTTCAAAAACTGGTCGCTAGTGCGTCCCTTCCAAATTCGACATAATCCCTGGAAGCAGAGGAGGCGGCAATTGCTTTAGCCATTGTTCACTCCTCCGCTGAGTATATTTTTTTTACGATTCAGAAACTACAATTCGTAATTTCGCCACTTTCGGAATTCATTCTCCGGCTGCTAAAATTCTTCAATCATCTCTTCCGCCTGATCGCCTCATCACCCTCCTCTGGGTCCCTGCACTATGTGGACACCCAGGCAACACGGCCGCTAACACCCAAGCCCGAGCACTCGCCTACCGGGCTCACAGCGACCTGCCTTCGCTTCGAGGTGCCATGGATCGACTCCTCAGCTATCACAATATCACGCAATTTTACCAAAATTCCCACCTAACGTATCCCCGACCACATAAATCTCTTTCCAGAAGTGACCAGGCTTTGTGGCACAGACTACAAATGGCCACAGGGAAGATTCAGTTCTTCCCTCCCTTTTCACACATGGCGAAACCTCGCCTCATTGCAACTTATGTCCTAGCACCAGAGCCAACTTCCAGCAGATATTTCTGAATTGTCCCAACAAACCCAAGGCCCCGTGGAAAGGGTCAGAACACAAGGAGCGATGGGAGGCTGCTCTGCGCAGCTCGCAACCGGGTTTACAGCTCCGGACAGTGAGCTGGTCCAGAAGGATCGCCGAAGCACAGCAGTGTCCGGCCACATGGAGCGGCCAGAGGGCTCATCGTCCTCCTGATTCCACTTCCCCTACCACACCCCCTCTCAAATTATTCCTTTGTGAATCAATAAAGTTGATTACCTACCTACCTCACGCACAAATGACGCGCGAAACGTACTCGCAGGTACAGATGAATGCGAATAAGCGTCTCAGTTGTCAGTTCGCCCTGTCTGAAAAGCGCGCCCTTTGGATGTGCTACGGAAGACGTGCAACGATTGCAGTGACCTTTGTGCGCCCAGTAGCTACAAAAGAATGCGTACGAGACGTACGATTCTCTCCACTGCAAGATAAGGGCGCACGATCGAGCATACACCTTCTTATTCTCGACGCTGGCCAAAGTACGGGTGAGAGATGAGAACCACCGCGTGCTCGCTGCGCCATCTTGCTGATAACGCTGAAAACACGATAGTTCTCTTCCCCCCCCCCCCCGAAGATGACCTTAGCGGTAAATGGTAGATATAAATAGCTTGCCGCTTGACATTTCGAGGAGGTTAAAAAAACATTTACCTCTTACTCCACGTGGAATTCGTTTTTTTTTTGCCTTGTGATAGGTCTGTGCAACATTTGGACGTTATTTTCTTACTTGGTCTTCATTCGATTTGGCGTAGCATGCTATTGTATAGACACTGCGATGTAAGAATTCTATCATGAATTCTGAGTGTTTGTCTGAGTCTGAGTGAGTGTTCATGAGTGCTTCGTGGAAGCTGTTATCAAAGTGCGAGATGCATATAAAACTACCGATTGTGTTGAAGATGTAATATCTTTGTTTGATGCATTGACAAGCATGAAACCCGTGTGATGTGGGATTGTCAGATTAACTTGACCTGTACACAAGAAGGCAATAATGAATGAAAAACTTCACGGTAGCTCAGTGGTAACGCCTCGCATTCACGACGCGGAAGTCCCACGTTCGATTCCGTGCGCCGCAGTCTTCTTCTTATCAGGATTTTTTTCTTTCTTGCGTTTTCGTATATACAGCTACCTATACATGTACAGAGAATGACACTGACGCTGACACCAACGGCGGCGAAATCCAGCCGAGGGTGTCCGTATAATTTCTATCGCAATAAAAACATTTTAGTAAATGACATAGAAGAATACAGTGGCCCTCAGACAGGAGTCAGCTATACGCATTAGCAATCACATTAACGGTTAGCCTTATAGCATAAAATAAAGGAGAAAAGGCAAGGAGCGAATTATTTTTGGTGCCAGAAAGTGGCGAAAAGCAAAACAGAAAACTTCGTACAAATGCGATTTCGTGTTCCCATCACTCACCATAAAGCGTCAGCTTGATTAGCTAGACTCCGACGACTCCTCTCACCCACTCTCCCGCGCAACGATAAGTCCAAGCGGCACGTTCAGCTCGCACGTGCTTTTAGGTATTGTCCTCCATTTGGGCAACTGGGGCCGGTAAGCGCCAATGCTTTAGGATAAATATTTCGTAAAAGAACCGTTCTACGTTTAAGTGTTTGCAAACTTACGGGAAAAAAAAGGTTACCAAAGATAATAAGTACCCAATAAAAATAGCAAGAGCTTCATTTATTTACTAAATCTACGCTTGTTGTGTCAAGCTCTCTACCATTTTTTTTCTTTTAAAGTAAGCAGCATTTCTTAGCGAACTGAGGATACTTCGAGCGTATCTATCTATCTATCTATCTATCTATCTATCTATCTATCTATCTATCTATCTATCTATCTATCTATCTATCTATCTATCTATCTATCTATCTATCTATCTATCTATCTAGCCACTTACGATATTCAGCTCTCCTGGCCGTTTCAGTAATGGTATCAATACCAAACTTGATACGCCATAACTTGACTGTATGAAGAACATAATAGACTAGTCATAACATGAGAGTCATGATATATATTTCATGTATGTCATGATTTATAATTTATGGTCCTGCAGCTCTTGCGGTGGTTTCGTTCAGATGGCATGTTTCAAAACTGCAATGGTATGACATGATTGCAGGCCGAACACAAGCGACGAACCCTAGCATGAAAATCATGACATGCGTGTCATGTAACAACATGACTACATGACACGCTCATAATGCGCTGGCGGCCGTTCTAGCGTCACATATACCGTATTACGGTACGTGAAGGGATGACGAAGATATGGAACTGGTGCAAACATGATATACATATGAGATGCATGTCATGTAAGAACATGACTACACGCTACGCTCATGATGTGCTCGCGGACGTTTCGCTAGCTTCACATGTACCAAACTCGGTATACTACGCAACGCGAACGAATGACATAGGTAAATTACACATCCAAACATAATAATTATGGCATGCGTGTCATGTAACAACATGACTGCATGCCACACTCATGATGCGCTCGTGGCCGTTTCGCTGCTTCACATCTGCCAAATTTTGTATTACGTGACGTCAATGAATGACGAAGGCATGTGACTGATGCAAACATGGTAATCATGAGATTTGTGTCATGTGAGAACATGAGTACATACCACAATCAAAGCGCCAATACATTTCGACGTGACGTGTTGCGCGTGCTCGCCGGCGTTCATTTCATCGCGTCATGCCGACGTTCCCACGCCAGGCGCCGGTCTTGCCATATACTCGCAGGCGCGCGCCGCGCTGCGTTGCTTTGAGGCATGCTCGTTTCAGCGCATCCGGCGTCCCTCCATCACTAAAAACTCCCAAGCATTTCCCCGAGGGTGAACATGGTTAAGTGCGAATGCACGGGGTGATGCTATGAGGGGTATTTATAATTCGCACTATTATATTTATTAATCACACTATGGTGCCTCTATGGTGTAATGGTTCCTAAGAATCGCAATTTGATCACAAGGGGGAGTTTACGTTAACTCACTGGTGAATGCCAACGGATTTTAAATTTACTCCCCCTCATAGCATCATCCCGTGCATTCGCACTTAACCATGTTCACCCTCGGGGAAATGCTTGGGAGTTTTATTACTGATGATGATGATTAAAGTGCAATTAATGAATTTAAGTGTTGTTTGTCATGAAGCATTTGTACACAGATACATTATATACGAAGTATTATTTATTTACACTTCACGATTTTCGTATGATGCATTAAATGCACACATCGCGAGCGCGTCACACACACACACACACACACACACACACACACACACACACAAACTACACTACAGATTAGCACCTATTCGTGTTATCGTTGTAGCTCACGGTTAGTACCAGCGCTTTGTGATCCGAGAAATGTACGGTGAGCGGATCCGGCAAGACGGAGTGGACCGTACAGTTCCTACTGAACGCAAAGTCTATGAAGCCACCGTTGATCGTGGTCGGGAACGTCCACTCGCCGTTGACGATTGCGAGCGGCGTCTTGACGCCGGCCTTCATCGCCCTTCTCCGCCTGACGCTTGCGTTGTCGTTCCGCTTCTTGGACCGCGTTCGCGGCTCGATGCTGACGCCTCATCTCGGCCTCGCGAGCGCGCAGTTCACCATCCGCTGCACGCTTCGCCCGCTTGTCCTCGGCCTCGCGAGCGCGAAGTTCGGCATCCTCTGCACGCTTCGCCCGCTTGTCCTCGGCTTCGCGAGCGCGCAGTTCGGCATCCGCTGCACGCTTCGCCCGCTTGCACTCGGCCTCGCGAGCACGCAGTTCGGCACTCGCTGCACGCTTCGCCCGCTTACGTTCGGTCTCACGAGCCCTTCGCAGCGCCGCCTTGTCTTCCAACGTCGGCGAAACCACCGCGGTACTGTCACCTCCAACAACGGGTGCAGTGCTGACATTCGGTTGTACTGCATTCGTTGTTGATGGTAGCATTGCCTCCGGGACATCCATCGCACGACCCGCTCTCGACGGGAGACTGAGAGAAAAGGCGGGCGCGCGAGAGAGAGAGGGGTACGCACGCAGCTGCAGCGAGCGAGGAGAGCGGAGTGGCGAGTGAAGGGGGAGGGGGTATAAGGCGCGTTACTGACACCGATATCAGCGTCGCGTCCGTGGCTTATTCGGTAGAGCGTCGCACTGCGGCCCGCCAAGTCCTCTTCCTTTTAAAGGTAGAGAGAAGACTGCGGACGCCGCCGACGGCGGTGGATGGTTTGGGGTCGCTTATAAAGTGTATTCACACTTAAAAGAAGGAGACGCAGTGCTGTCTGGGTAATCGGCGCGAAATGCAGCATGTCGCATTTTGTGCCGGTTGCCGTCGGGCCGCACCGAAGGACGCTGGTTGGGCCAGTCGCGCCTGGCGTCAGACTATAGAGTGCTCGCGTTTTGCTAACGAAGCATCGCTGTGCCCAGCGCGTGCGTGCGTCAACGCTACATTGGATTAGATTGGGCCTTTCATGATGCGCTCGCGTTTTGCTAACGAAGCATCGCATTGCCCAGCGCGTGCGTGCGTCAACGCTACATTGGATTAGATTGGGCCTTTCATGATGCGCTCGCGGCCGTTTTGCTAACTCCACATATACCAAATTTGGTGTTACGTGACGTCAATGGATGACGAAAGTATATGACTGGTCAGAACATTATAATGCTGACCACGTAATTTAAGCAAATGACAACCTACCACGCTCATACTAGGCTCGCGGCGATTTCGCTAGATCCACATTTACTAAATTAGGTATAACATGGCGTTAATAGATGACGAAGGTAAACGACACATCCAAACATGATAATCACGAAATGTAAGTCATGTACGGCATCATTTGCCTTCACCTCGTTACATTGTGCTGATACTAGAGTGACATATCAACCTTCCAAATGTGTGCTTCGTATGTCATCGATTCCCACTGTACGTGAGATCTGCCAATTTTTTTAAGAGTTCTAACTTCAGGTACAGTGATTCGGCCGTGAACAGACATGGATTTGTTCGAATGCAGTTCAAGTGTAGCGATGTCCTCAAAATGCAAGAGTGTGGGCCGAATCAGTCAAATTAGGTTGCGGGTGAGTTAAAAAAATTTGGCAGATCCCACGAGCAGTGGGAATCCATGACATGCGGAGCACGAATGAGAAAAGTTTATGTTTTTTCAATCAGCACAACATTACGAGGAGAAGGTAACTGATGCCGTACATGACATTCGTGTCATGATTATCATATTTGGATGTGTCATTTACCTTCGTCATCTATTCACGTTACGTGATACCAAATTTAGCATATGTGGGGCTAGTGAAATGGCCGCGAGCACTCTATGAGCACAGTATGTTGTCATGTTCTTAGATGACACGCGCATCGGAATTATCATGTTTGCACCAGTCATATATTTCGTTGTCCATTGACAAAATTTGCTATATGAGGAGCTAGCAAGACGGCCGCTAGTACATCATGAAAGTCCCAATATACTCCATCGTAGCGTTGACGCGTGTGCACGCCGGGCACAGCGACGCTACGTTAGCAAAACGCGAGAACTCAACAGTCTGTCGCCAGGCGTGACCGGCGTGACTAGCGTCCGTCGGTGCGGCCCGACGGCAACCGGCGCGAAATGCGACATGCCGCATTTCGCGCCGATGCGTTACCCAGAGAACACTGCGTCTCCCCCTTTTCGTGACGGAGGGAAGCCGGGCGCACTGAAACGCGTATGCGTCAATGAAACGCTGCGCGGCGCGTCCTGCGAGTATATGACAGGACCGGCGCCTGGCGTGGCAACGCCGACGTAAAGCGACGAAATGAACGCCGGCGAGCACGCGCACCGCGTCACGTCGAAACGAATATATGCCTTGACTGTGGCATGTAGTCATTCTCTCACATGACAAGCATCTCATGATTATCATGTCTGCACCAGTCTCATTACCTTCGTTATCCTCTGACGTGACGTAATATCGAATTTGGCATATGTGAAGCTAGCAAAACGGCCTAAAGCGCATTAAGATTGTGGCATGTAGTCATGTTGTTACATGACACACATGTCGTGACTATCATGTTTGGATGTGTCATTTACCTATGTCGTCCATTCGCGTTGCTTAATACTGAGTTTGGTACATGTAAAGCTAGCGAAACGGCCGCGAGCACATGATGAGCGTGGCATGTAGCCATGTTGTACATGACACGTGTCTCATGATTATCATGTTTGCACCAGTCACATATCTTCGTCATTCATTCACGTACCGTAATACCGAATTTGGCATATGTGAGGCTAGCGGAACAGCCGCGAGTGCATCATGAGCGTGGCATGCAGTCATGTTGTTACGTGATACGCATGTCACGATTTTGATGTTAGGATCTGTCGCTTGTGTTCACCAAGCAATCATGTCATACCATACCAGTTTCGCAACATGTCATGGGAACAGAACCTTCGCAAGAGCTGCAGGACTATGAAATGTAAATCATGACATTCATGACATACATATGATTTTCATGTTATGACTAATCAAATATGTTGTTCATACAGTCATGTTATGTCATACGAAGTTTGGTATCCGTACCATTATTGAAACGGCCAGGAGAGCTAAAAGTCGTGGGCGGCTAGATTGATAGATACGCTCAAAGTCGCCGAAGTTCACTAAGAAATGCTTGGCATTTAGAAGAAAAGTAGCTAGAACTTCACGCAGCGGTTGATTGATATGTGGGGTTTAACGTCCCAAAACCACTCTATGATTATGAGGGACGCCGTAGTGGAGGGCTCCGGAAATTTAGACCACCTGGGGTTCTTTAACGTGCACCCAAATCTGAGCACACGGGCCTACAACATTTCCGCCTCCATCGGAAATGCAGCCGCCGCAGCCGGGATTCGAACCCGCGCCCTGCGGGTCAGCAGCCGAGTGCCTTAGCCACTAGACCACCGCGGCGGGGCCTTCACGCAGCGGTTGGCATGACAGTTTTGACGTAAATTCAAGCCTTGTGAGCGTTACGCAATACAAAGCGACATACTTCGACACGCAAAACCTCGAGTATCGAGATATGTTTAAAGATGCGTGCCGACGTGGATGCATGCACCGACACACGTTAGGTCACCCGCAAGGAAAACACGTCCGATAGTAATCATACCATAAAATGATCCCGCAGTTGCTAAAATTATGACGTACCGCTAATAAAACTGTTTTAGGTACTTTAACTTATTAGCGCGCAATGAAAAAGCGTGCTAAAGTGGTGAACAAAATATAACAGGTCCCGGCTTGCGTGCCTTAGGCACGATAAACGCTTCCAGTTAACCCAATGGTTGGCGTGGTTCAACACAAACCTACCTAGGTTTAGGTGCACGTTAAAGAACCCCAGGTGGTCTAAATTTCCGGAGCCCTCCACTACGGCGTCTCTCGTAATCATATAGTGGTTTTGGGACGTTAAACCCCACATATCAATCAATCAACATTAGAAATCGGATGCCGAATTAACTGTGTGTTATTTTTTCTACATTTAGAAACGAACTGTGACTTGGGAGTTTCAACTTCTCGGGTTTCGTCATCGCAAGAGAAAGGAATGCAAAAGTGATAATTTATGCGTCAATTATAGCAACTGCACTTTTGAGCAAAGTCGTGCAGTACTCATGAACATGCTGGTTTTGCTTTTCAAGCGCTCCCGTCCATCACCAGCGCTAAGTTGTTATTTCTGATCTTTATAAGATAAAGCACGCGGGATGCATTGAGAGTGTCATTTCCAGAACCAGAAATTTTGTCATCCTGCACCAAATGGCTCCGCAAATCAGCTGTTCACGCTTTAATCTCAGCGATGATTTTTTTTAGTGTTTCTGCTGTGTCTGGAGTCATACACAGTAACTCTATGTATGTCCAGCTTTCCACATCGCGATTGGGTGCAAAACGGGGCACAATTTTGTGCCCCTGTCCGAGGCAGCTGTCTTGTTGGAAAAAAAAAATAAGGAGCGTAGCTTTGAAAGGACACTGAAAAAATTGGGATGTTTTAGGTATTTTAAAGTACAAATTCACAATGCTAAAAAAACCACTAATACAGCAAGACCGCACTTGGTAAGCGAGAAAACACGCTAAAATAAAATGTGGGTGGAGACGCCACGTTGTAATTCTCACACCAAACACAATGACGCAAGAGACTTTGAAGATTTCTGCTGTGTCCTACCTAGCTTCTAATCGATGAAAATGAAATAAATCTGCGTTGCCATAGACCAAACTTTTATTGTTCGGGTTTAATGTCCCAAAACAACCATTGATCATGAGAAACGCCGTAGTGATGAGCTCCGGAAATTTAGACCACCTGAGGTTCTTCAACGTACACCTAAATTTAAGCACACGGGCCTCAAGCAATTTGCATCCTTCGAAAATGCGGGCACCGTGGCCGTGATCCGATCCCACGACCTGCAGGATCTATCACCAGGGTTGCCAAACGTAGGGTAATTAATGGCGCTGGGCGAATATTCAAAATCTTGAATATTTTTCTGAGTAGTCTTTGCAGATTTACCTTGAAATTTTGCTATTCGAAATATTCGTACTTCCCAAGGACAAATACAGTCAACATCGCGCTTGAAATGGCCCATTCAGTTTTTCAATGTGATTCGCCTGCTCAGCGTTTGCATTGCTGGAAAGCTGCTTTTCAAGCTCCGCTTTGGTCACAAATGTACTGGTTCAAGAAAACGCTGCATCCAACATGAAGACGGGAAATGTGGCAAACGTGGGAGCACCAATATTGCTGTTTTCAACCTTAGATTTAGGCAGGAAGTAGGAAAAATTGGACGTCGTAAAATTTAGCATCTGAAATTTCAGATGTCTTTTTTTTAATATTGTGGACTCCGCACTTGAAGGGAAGGCACCCTTGTCCGCCATATTAATTGGGCTTCCACGGAGGTTGAAAGAGGAGGAGAGGTTCAATAAATAGCGTATTGGCTTTTCACATGCGAAGAGTTGTCAGCAATACTTTTCTTGCAACGAATCTTGTGCATAAATGCAATTCAGCATCTGCATTGCCCCATTCTTTACAACTAAGGCAACTATGAAACACCACCTCACCAGCGCTTTGTCAACCTAGTGAATAGAAATACTTTCATGGTACTATATAATAAGAATATGCTTAGGAATACTCTCCGGTTTCTCTTTAATTGCACTTTCGCTTCAACTATTCGAAAAATAGTCTTCAAATATTGAAGAAATAATCGAAAAAATATTTTATTCCATTCGCACTCACACTTCAATATTCAAATTCACTTTGCACCCAAAATTTCGCTATTCACGCAGCTCTCGTGATGATCCTATATGTAAGGTACTTCCGTAATTTTTCAAGCTGCACAGGGTAGTAGGGCGCTGATGCGATTTTTTTGTATCAGTCGGGTAATTCCCCTTTTCTCTCATGATTGATCAGTGAAAAATCTAGACAGAAAAACGTAGGCACGCTTAATAGGGGGAACATTCCTAATATAATCCAAAAATGAAGTCTTTCTGAAAACTCAACTAGAACCGCTTTAATTGTCACACAGCCAGAAAAGGACAAAGACGAAAGATTATGTATACGCCGCGCATCTCTGTTCTACCAAACCTGTTTTTCCGCATGGATGTCTTGCTTTACTCTCTCCGCCACCTCCAATTTTTTTGTTGTGGGTAGGGGTTCTAAACTTTTCGACAGTGGTCAGTTCGAGTAAATAAAAAGCGCTAGAGGCTTCTTTAAATTTTGAATGTTACCGCCACCGTCAGCACGAGGGATGCGTAAAATCATCGTGATATAACAGCGTCACCACATGACGCCATCATGACGTTTCACATTCATCATAATTTGGGATTCATAATGACGTCATATAGACGCCAATGTGACATCACAAAATGATGTCCAATGATGACGCCATCACATGACGTCATCACTTGGTGATAGGTATAGGCGGATCCTTGGGGCAGCTGAGGTGCAGAAACCTTGCAATACCTCCGATCCCGGAGAAAGGGTGAAACGATGCCAGGAGAAGAAATATTTTGAAGACGTTGTCCTAGGCGAATGCATGAGAGATTGACGAGAGTGAATGGGTGAATGAACAAGCTTTTTTTTTCTTTTTTATGACGGGGCGTTTACCTGTGCTCCAATGAGCTCATTATTATTATTATTGTTATTATTATTATTATTATTATTATTATTATTATTATTATTATTATTATTATTATTATTATTATATTATTATTATTATTATTATTATTATTATTATTATTATTATTATTATTATTATTATTATTATTATTATTATTATTATTATTATTATTATTATTATTATTATTATTATTATTATTATTATTACCTTCTCCAGAAGATTTAGGTTCTCATCATACTGAAAACCTCAGTTTTTCTGCCATTTTTTGCTTTATGTCTACTTTTTCGCCACAAATCGTGCGGTCATCTTTTGCCCGTCACCAATCTGCTTGCCTTTCCGATGTTCCTAAAACACAAAGCTTCATATAGGCTAGTGCCCTAACATACACCTAAGTGTATGTGTGGACTGGACTTGGCAAAACCCTATTCGAGACCTGTACATTGGCAGCCTCGCTTATAGGTAATTCTGGTGTTCACCGCAAAGCTCTGCTTTTCCACCACTTACGGGCTGAATGTATATCTCCAAATTCAATGAAAACATGTACCGTTGTTGCTTTACCTTTCCTCCACATGTTCATTTCTCTTGTTTACCTAATCTCGATCTTTAGCTGTGTGTTCTAAGGCAACCCGACCTCAATTCAAGCAGAAAAGAGCTTCTACTTGAATTACCACGAAGCATATCTTGGCTTAGTTCGCCTTTAGTCTTCGGTGGTCACTCAAGCCAGTTGTTCTTTCACAGCTGCTATGCATTCTATTTTTCCCGCCTGTATGACTTCTTGTTTATTGCTCTTTCTTAGCACGTCGCTTACACTACCAGCCATATTCTTTCTGATGAGTCTAGTTCTTATAACTGCGAGAAAACGCTCTTGCCAAACAAGTAGCGAGATGCTCTCCTCCAAACTAATTTTAAACTACGAAGGTGGATGGATGGATGGGTGGATGGATATGGCTGTACCCTTCAGATCGGGCAGTGGCTAGCGCCACCAAGCCGTAATACTTAATGAACTAAAAACTAGATTTATTTTTCCCCCTAAAAAGTGAGGTTGAGGATTCGTACTTTGCAGTGAAGGGTTTGATTTTCACTCGTGCCTTGATGTTAGCCACCAATCAGATAACCTCCATCTAGTTAATTCTACCCGCTTAAAATCTATTTTGCCTTCGCTGTCCCTAAACCCCAGTGCTTTGAAAAACTCTGCGCCATCATCCCGAACTATAGGGTGAAGCCCTTTACAGAACATTATCAAATGTTCAGCAGTTTTTCTTCCTATTCACACGCACTGCATACCGTGTCTACCCCTTTGTATTTGGCCCGATATGTCTTGGTTCGCAATACTCCCGTCCTGGCCTCAAACAGTAGAGAACTATCCCAAGTGTTATCATAGATCCTTTCCTTGGCAATTTCCAGCTTAAAAGTTCGATAGATCTCTAGTGCAGACTTCTTAATCATGCCGATTCTCCACATAACGGTCCCTGCTTCCTTCACCTTCTTTTTTAACCGATAAATTTTTTTTTTGGTTTGGCTCCCTGCTGTTTTCCAAGTATTTACTGGTCAATTTTCTGGTTCGCTTCCTCCATTTCGTATCGACATTCTTCATGTACAAGTAGCTGAATACCTTCCTAGCCCAATGCTCCTCCCCCATTTATCTCAATCGCTTCTCAAATTTTATCTTGCTGCTAGCTTCCCTGCCCTCAAATGATGTCCATCCCATATCACCTTGTACTCCCTGATTTGGTGTATTCCCGTGAGCTCCTAAGGCAAGCCTACCTATTCCACGATGCTTAATTTCTAATCTTGCTTGAACTTCTGACCTCATGCACAAGACCGCATTGCCGAACGTCAGACCAGGAACCATCACCCCTTTCCATATTCCTCTGAAAACATCATGCCTATTGTAATTCCACAGTTCCCTGTTATTCATTACCGCTGCATTCCTGTCACCTTTAGTCAACACGTATATTTAGTGTTCCCTTAGGTAATCGGCCCCATTGCTTATCTATACGCCCAGATATTTGTATTTATCTCTTATCTTTAGCGTGACCCCCTGTATTATAAGCTCAATACCTTCATTGTCATTAAAATCAATGACTGCTGATTTTTCCTTACTGAACCTGAAATCTAACCTATCTCCCTCATTACCGCAGAAGTCCACCAATCTCTGGAAATCTTCCTTGTTGTCGGCCATTAGCGCTATATCATCTGCGTACATCAATGCTGGTAGTGCCTGTTCAATGAGTTTTCCTTGTTTGACGAAAGAAAGGTTCAAGCCCAGTCCAATTCTCTCTAATTTAGCCTCTAATCCTTGTAGGTACATCATAAATAATAAGGGTGACAAGGAACACCCCCGCCTAAGCCCCCGTTTTAACTCTGCAGGCTTGTATGCATGTTTTTTTTCGCTTTATAACTACCTTGTTACCTTTATAGATATCCTTTAAACGATTAGTGACTACATGTTTCACGCCTAGTGTGTCCAGTATTCCCCACAATTTCTCTTGAACCACGCTATCATACGCTTCCTTGATATCCAAAAATGCTAGCCACAGCGGCCTGTGTTCCTTTTCTGCTATTTCGAGGCACTGCGTCAGTGAGAACAGATTATCTTCCAACCACCTGTATTTCCGAAACCCATTCTGCAGTTTCCCCAGCATCCCCTCATCCTCTATCCATGCCTGCAGTCTTTGCTTTATAATCTACATCGCTAGCCTGTAAACCACTGATGTCACTGTTATAGGACGGTAGTTGTTTATGTCAGCTTTGTCCCCCTTTTCTTTATAAATCATACTCATCCTGCTAAGTTTCCATCCAACGGGAACTTCATTATCGATTATTATTTTGCTCTCTGCCTCTCTCAAAGCCTGCTTAGACTTTGAACCTAATGTCTTCATCAGCATAATTGGAATGCCATCTGGGCTTGTTGATGTACTACTATGAACCTTTTTCTCAGCCCTTTCCTACCCTCGTTGTGAAAATGGAGCCATTGCGCCACTTGATTCATCCTTGTCTATTGTGGTGCATAAAGCACTTATTTGTTAAAAATTTTCTGTCAACCTTGCTCTTATATGTTCAGTAGCTTCGTCCCCTTCTAGCCTAGCACCTTTAGCTGTAGTTATAAACCTCTGCTCTAGGTTCGTCTCATTTCTTAGGGAGTTTAGATGGTTCCAAATTTTCGCAGCTGCCTTTCTATTTTTTATGTACTTCTGCCAGCCACTGAGCTCCCCTTCTTCTAATCTTTTCATTGATCAGAAGGAATGCATCCCTTCTACAGCTTAGAAATATTTCCCATTTTCTTTCAACATCACCTGTCGGTTCACCCCGCTGCTTAGCATGTCTGTGTTTCCTAGAGGCTTCTTGACGTTTTGCTATGACTCTCTTAACTTCCTCATCCCACCAACTTTTGGGTTTGTGTCTTATTTTCCGGGGTGACTTCTCACGTGCCTTAGCAAGCTCTAGCTCAAACAGTATAATTAGATTCATGTATGTCCACACTGTTTTATTATCCTCAGTGATTACTTTCTCAATTTGTTTACTGGCTATTTCAATTTACTTTTCTGAATAAAAATTTTCCTGTAGTTGCTCATCTTGTCTCCTTCCCAATTTCACTGCTCTTCCAAAACTTCGCTTGATACGTTTGTGATCACTACCCATACTTCTTGAGCCACCTTCATCTATGTGCATTCCTCTGAGCTTATCATACATCCTATGTGACATCAGTGCGTAATCTATCGTCGACTGCAGCCTTCCTACCTCCCATGTTATTTGCCCTTCACACTTCTTGGTAGCGTTGCAAATGATCAAATCAATCCTTTCACACATATTCATGATCATTTTGCCTGTCGGGTCGGTATACCCATCTATTATCTTCTATGTGTGCATTCATATATCCTAGCATAACTATCTCGCACTCTCCTCCTAACTCCTGAATGTCATTTGATATACACTCTACCATCGCCTGGTTTTCCTCTCTGGCCTTTACTCCCGTTCACAAGTACACGAAACCAAGGAGTGTCATTTGCCTTGCCAGTGTTCCTTTTAGCCCTAAATGTTCCATGCACTCCTGCTGGACCATTTGCCAGTCTGTACTTTTATGAATGAATGCCCCAATACCGCCCCCCTTTCTGCTGCCTTCTGTTCTATTACAATATTCCCACGCGTAGTCTGGATTGTTAGGAGGTTGTTTTATGTCCCTGAGATGTGTTTCTACAAAACCGTATACCATCGGCCTCTCCTCCCTTAGCTGTTCTTCTATCTATTCCCACTTCAGCCTGTTCCTACCACCCTGCATGTTAATATACCCTATGTCTGAATTGGCTCGGCGCTCGTGGCTACGTCTATTTCTGCCACGGACTCTACCTATTTTAAATACTGGTGCCACTTTGGAATTGTATCTGTCCATACCACCTGTAAAAGAGTCTCCCTGGTTGTTTTCCTCGTTACTAGCTATCCTGCACCCCGAAGGGTCCGCTTGCCCCCCAAGAAAGCTACTGCGCGTCCTGGAAGTCGCCAATCCACCTCAAGACCTTGCCGCCCATCAAAGTGATTTCTGTCTCGTTGAAAACCACCCCACCTATGCACCTCTCTGTTTATTTCCACCACCTCAAAGCCTTTCTCTCAACTCCTCCGCCATATCTCTTGGTTTGCGTTGACAACCGCTCTTTGCAGATTGCTATCACGCACCGGTACCTCCAGTATCGTGCATATCGCTACCTGTACCGGAGGAGAAGTGACGCGCATGTTATCGACACCTTTCGCCAGTGTGGTTGCTAGCGCTGCTGTATTTTCATTTAAGACGTCGTTTAAACCGCCTGAAAATATCGCAAGGTTTCGTCTATAAGCTGTAGTTTTGAGTTTTGTGCTCGCTTGCCTCATGAATGCTTCCAGTTTGCGTCCTGGGAACGCCCCTACTGCAACCCTCTTTTCACCTCTTACCCTCTCTTTGATGGCTTCTGTGCATCGATTTAATTTCGAGTCCCCGGCGATTATCACATGTTATGACTTTACAGCTGGAGCGTCCTGCACGTGGTGGTTACTTCACCTGTGACGCCGGCTGCTTTGTCCCCTCCCAGCCCCACCACTACTTCACTGAAGCTGGGCGTTGCGACAATTGAACCGGCTGAACCTGTTTTTTCCAGACTTGCTTGCTCTTTCTTCTCCGCCGTTCTGGTTACCCGTTCCCTACTGTTCTTTCCGTAGGCCGCTTTTCTTTTCACCTTGGCTAGTGCTTCCTCGGCGGACTGCAGCCTTTCTCCCATAGCCCTCGTTTTCTCTTGCGCTGTCGCCAACGCAGTCTCGAGCTCGGTGATTCTCATCAGCAGGTCACTCTGGGTAATCATCATTTTCTCCATTTTTTCCTCGACCTCAGATTGCCTACACTTCGCGTCAGCCTCTTCTCCTTCCGCTTCTACACTTGGTTCCACTTTCAAACCAACCCACATCCTGAACACTTTACAGTCTTTTTAACCATGTCTTTCCGACACCAATTGTTTCTATAACTTGTCTCACCCGATAATTACAAAACTCGAGCCCTGCCCTACGAAAAAGAGAGTCTAAGCTCTGCTACAAAACTTTGCGTGTTCAATGTACGTGCACCTCCCCCACTGGGTGGCAAAAGAAAAAAACAAAAAACAAAAAAATCAAACACACACATGCACAAACTAATAAATACCTGGTGACTGACTCCCGAAAAGTTCACAATAAAATAAGTGCTACAGATTTTAACTGCTGCCTTATAATTATAAGGACAAGCTCAAAAGATGCAAAACACCTTATCTGCGCAGTCGATCTGGAGCGCTCAAAAACACGTCCATCCACCGTGACAGTCCGAACCGAACTCCTGCTTGTCGTTGCCAATTTCAGCGCCACCACACGTCTGCATGTCGCACAATGCAGTATAGTCTGTGCTTTATTATTATTGCACTGCGCTATCTTGTGTCTTAGAGTAGAATGTAGGTTAATAAAAAGGCTGTGTAAGGTAAAGTAGTGTAATTTTGACAGATATGTAGAGTATTTTCCCAAAGCTGGTTGGCAACACTGCCTAGTACACAAAGGTTCAGAAAGTGTCATCCAGCCAATGCCACAAAAATGCGAAAAACATATTTTAAAGTGTGTGACGTCTTGCGCAGCAATTTCGGTGTGAAGTTAAACAATAAAATTTCAACCTTGATTTTCTCCACTAATAATGAACTTATGGCATTAGTTTTCATAGTGCAATTCATCAATCTAAACCAAGACACTCTTTCGCTTTAATGTCCCTTTAAATCGTGCCTTTGACAGCATTTCGCCGGTGATTGAGAACACACTGAAGCTCCTCCGAGGTTCGCGTACCGCCAAGTGTGAATGCATGTTGTGTATAAATAGTTTGCTGTTAACACACCATGAATGAATTGTGCGTAGATGAATCTTCCCAAAATCCACGCTGTGGATCGAGGGGCTACAAATTCCGCATCGAAAAGGTACAGGTTCAGATCTCACTGGCACGCTTCGTGATGTTTCTTCCTAATTATTTTTCTGTGTGGCTTTTAAGTGTACATACATATAAGTACGCAGGACATGACGGTGACGGTAATGCCACAACCATGCAGCCGAGAGTGTCCACTTAATTGCTATAGTAGCAAAACATCGCATTTATTTTTACAGACTCAGTAGTCAAAGGTAGCTATCAATGGTGGTAAAAGTACCTAGTTTTCCTATTTTTTGCTATTATTTGTTTTTCAGACATGGCAACACTGATCGAGACCAGTTTGGCGTCTGTGATTAACCATTGAGCCCTAAGTGTCATCTGCGGTGTTGCGCTTTAAGCGGCAGTCAGTCCACTACCAATCATCTAGCTAGCTCACTTACAGCGGTACACCCAAAAGAGTAACTGTTGATGTAAGAACTACTTCGCATTTTTAAATTCTTTGAAGGTTACAGCCGTCAACAAAGACAGATGGAGTGACGTTAACTGTAAGGTTCAATACTAAGGAACTGCGTGTACTTTGTTCCACCCGAAAATATCACTGCTGTATTTTTAATTGCATGGTTTAATCTCTGTGTAAGTGCACTGCTTCAAAGGCTGCCATTTATTAGTATGAGACAATCACGACGTGGAGAGTCACATAGACATCACTTAAGTTGCTCGTCAGGTGTGCTAGAAGATGCATGGATCAGGTGCAGCTGTTGAATCAAACGTCACAAGTTTCTATTTGCACTATATACTACGCTGTTCTTTTCAAAAGAGGTAACATAAATATCGTGGAGCAGCGTAGGAGCTTCGAAAAGAAAACCGAATTAACGTAGATGGTCTTTTTTTTGTAAATGGCAGCTTCGGAAGCAGTAATATTATGGACCATTACGGTTACTTCAGTAGTGGCTTATAACCCCTTCGCTTCTGTCAAGCTGGACCTTTCCGAATATCAAAATCCTTGGCCGGTGAATATTCGTAGTTGTCATTTTATGCGTATATTCCTCATTTGAATTCTTAACAACTGCTCAGTAACTCTAGCCACTTCTGCAGTTTTGTTCTTTTTTTCAATTTGATTATAGGAGTACTCGTAACAGCTTGTTTATAAACGCGCACCCTTCATCAGCTATTTTAAAGGCTGTACCCTCGGCAGTAAACCAGCATCAGGTGTTCATTACATTACAGCATCGGCAAGCAGGGCTGCGAAGAAGAGGTTTTTTGAACCGAAGAAGCTACGTGATGTGTCGCACATTCCAACTAGCTCAACGAACTTTGTTTCATATATGGCAAAGCTAAAAATTTTTAAAAACTATTTTTAGTCAAAAACAGTGCAGGAAACTTTGAAAGTTATATTTGCAAAGTTTTTAACGCACAAATTATTGTTTTGAACGTGTAAAAGTCCGGGCTATATAATATTGTGTAGTAGGATTAACTAGATAAGTGCTAGCAGTTCATGACGAGTGCATCGAGAAAAGATTACACTGACTAACTCGATCCACTAACAATTCAACAATTAAAACAGTTGTGTCCCCATTTGCATGTCTACATTAAATCACTCCACTCTATGCTTCAGACCCCGTTGTATCAGAGATATAGAATAGCACATCACGTTTTCATGTACCACGGGCATCAAACTTCAAAGAAGTGTAAAATTTCAGAGCTCCAAGCCTCTATCTGAAAAAAAAAACTTTTCTCAAAAGTGATTATAACGGCATTTTTATATACATACCATAACTAGTAGAATTTTTCTGTTGCTAAAGTCTGGGTATGTATACTTATATATGAGATATAGAGTAATAAGCAGTGCTATTTGCTTTTTATGATAAATATAGCTCTGACTAATCTTTACATATAGTGTTTTACATAATAAGTACAGTGCACTTATACTGTGTTTCTTCTGCGGTTCAAAACTCTCACACGTATGGTGCGCACTAAAGGTACTTAGGTCTCTGTGGGATTTTACGATTGCTCCCTGTTCTCTTCCACTTTATTTTCTCTTATACCTTTTTTCATTCACCCCAATACATTTCTGTGGGAGAAGACTCACCAAGTTACCCTCTGTCGGACGCACCCCAATTGCGTGCGATAAAAGACAAAGCGGGGCGCTCCGCATAGACTTAGCTGTCACCGCTAGATAAAAAGGCATCGCGGAAGCTATCATGAATATTTCAGTAAATAGTTTCCAAACGGGGAAATGATTGACATACAAAACAGTAACATTGAACAAAAATGTTACACCATCTTTCACTATAAAGGTAATCATGTGAAGATGCGAAGCAACGATGGTGTGCAGTTGTGTTTCCATTTGCTGTTTCTGTTTGTATTTTTCCTAGTATGCTTAATTTGTGTATAGAATTGTGTATATATTGTGTACTACTTACGTTACCCCCTCCCACTCGTGCGTATTACCATGTGTGTGCCGCGAAGTGGACACCCAGCGCTGCTATTGATGTGAAACGGAGCGAGCCCGCAGCTGTGGCGGAGACATGAACGGGCGAGGAGAAACAAAGTGGACGCATTGCTCTGTCACCTACTTCACCCAACTTCTCGCGCTCGCACGAGGAGAGGGGGAGAGTTGACGCATGCGCAGTGGGGAGCAGATAGACGCAAAGGGACGGACACAGCCCCGACCAACTGGCTTCACTTCTAAAAGGACACAAAAGCGAAACGCTTTCTTGTGTATAAGTAAAGTACAATTTCGTGATCCACAAAACACCATTTTTCTGCAACGCGACACTCGGTAACAGAAAAAAATGCGGGAAAATAAAATGCGGGTAGACATGCCACCTTAACATTCCCACACCAAACAGTGTGACCTCACCAATTTTTGAAAGCTTCTACTTGGTCCTACGTAGCTTCTAATCAAGAAATTTGAAGTACATTGAAATCTGAAGATGTCATGGACTGAATCTGAAGGCGTCATGGACTTAGCATACGAAGTCTCAGAAAATTTCATTAAGCAAATGTCACAAAAATACGAAAAACACATTATGGAATTTCTTATGGCGCACATTGAGATTACGACGCGAAACTTAAAAATAAATGCCAACATTGTTTTTCTCCGCTATTAATGAACTTATGGCAATAAAACTTGTCACAATAGAGTTCTCAAAGTGCAGTTCAACAGTCTAAAACAACTTATAGTTTCTCTGTAGTGTCCCTTTAATAAAGCGCAGGATTGTTCATGTTTACACAACACGTACAGTGAGCGAACATTGTCTGCGATCATTAGACTCTTGTAACGTCATGTCATTAGACTCTTCTAACGATTATTAGACTCTTTCTAACTGATTACCTACTATCTTCACAGCAACCGTGGCACAAGAAGTACGGCCCTAAGCCAAGTGGTCGTTTCGGCTAGAGTGAACTGCTGCGGCTGTCGTTCGCGGAACGTAAACAAGGAGGACAGAAAATACTTCCAAACTATCAAGGGGTGAAATCTACAGTGTTCAGTGAGCAGTTCAGATGAACGCTGTTTTATACATAGGTATGACTAACCGCATTGCGAGCCAGTACTATTGCCGTAACACATCTGCAGCTACGCTAACAAGCTTTGCGGCAAAACGTGCCAGATGGATGTGATCCAAGGCAACCCGCAAAGAACTAACAATCGCAAGTTTGGCGTGAGCACGAAGAGACGAAACACTGCGTATGTAAACGATAAATTAAAAAATGTAGGATACCTGTATTGCTTTTGAGATGAAGAAAAATACGCTCATGCCCGTGTTTCAGGTGTGGAGAAGTGGGCAGCGTGTCTGGCTCAGAAAATGTGATGTGTTAGGGTAATAGGCTGGACTCCCGCTCACTCAAGCTTTTTTTATTTTTTTTATTTTTTCACTGCGTGCGTGTTTCAGCCCTAATTACGATGTGCGCATGACCACAAAATTTAAACACACTTTAAAAGCCAGATTTCGGCCAAAAATGAGTGTCCGAGTGTGCAGCACCAGCGTGCCTCGTGCAGCGTGGCACTGTCCCAGTGTCAGCGCCACACTGGACACTGGTCCAGTAATCAGATATGGCGATGTGCCAGTGCCACTAGTTTTTGCGATAGGGATGGATTTGTTATATGTACAAGTGCCGCCCTCTACGGCCGGTTCAAGAACTAACGAGAGATGGCTACATACGATTACGACCGGACGCTCAGCCCTCGCCTCACTGCGCATCACCCCTAAAAACTTCCGTGGGGTGCATAAGGTGCCTATTCAAACACCGTGGAAGCCTCGAAAAGTGCATTGTTATCTCCCCCGAAAATTCCCCCTTCGTGGTCATTTCAAAGCAAGACATGGGCAAATTTTCGCTCGACCACCGATCTTCGGACGACCTGCCGAATACGTCTGCCTATGCGTTTTGCTGGGGTTTCCGTTCTGCGATAACGTTACACTACGACAACATGCTGTCTTTCGAGGTATCGTCATCGTAGCCAGCGTAGTGTGACCATGTGGTCTGGTGACTTCGTTGGTGGGTGACTCGTCGGCTGACCGTCTTCGTCTGCCTCATGTCTTGCTCGGGGTAGTGTCAGTGTCGTGTCGCTCTAGTGTAAACGCGCCTCAAGCAACAACGCATTGCGGTAGCTAATAGTGAAGGATACGGTCGTAATGAATTACTTCACTTTAGCGCTACCGAACATCAGCACCACCTCGTCAAACTAGTGCGAGAGAAAAGTGTTATATAACAGCACCGCATGTAAATTCTTCTGAATGCGCAAACGTAGTGCAATGAATAGCGTGCTCTGCATGTGTAGTCGTGAACCAAGGGATGGTGAGTTCGACCAACACCACCTAGTGCTGTTGGTCCGACTTAATTTCACGAAACTTTTTAAAAAGCTTCTCTTAGTCTAATCGTGTCCTGCGTCAGGTGTAACCGGCAGTATTTCCCGAACAGTATATTAGATGGCGCTGTCTCATAGAAGTGCATACAAACCGCAGTTGACTGAGGATATTTAATATGGCGCTGTACCGCTACTCACCGACTGGCTGTGGCGCGGGCTGTGCCTCGGTGCGTGGAGAACGAGTGTTTGTCACTGTCTTCTAGATCGTTGCCGTACGTGTAGGATCGTTGGTGAGGCATTGACGAAGCGGAGCGGCGGCCGCGGTGGCTCTGCTCGTCGCTGTCTGGGTTCGCGGAGAACGAGTGTTTCTCTGTTTCGTGGATCATGTCGGATCGTTGGTGAGGCATAGACGAAGCGTAGCGGCGGGCGTGGAGAGCTGTGGTGGCTCTTGCTCGTCGCCAGATGGATAAACCGACAGACAGATGGACACACAGATGCGTGGATGGAGGGACGGACAGACAGACGTGTGGTCGGACGTATGCACGGACGTAAGGACGGAAGAATGCACGCGCGGCCACACACGGAGACGGATGCATGAAGGGACGCACGGACAGACAGATGAACAGATGGACGGATGGATAGATGTTCCTCTCCACTCATCATCATTTCCTTAGGGGATTCCTTGTGAATTTATTTCTTCGTGTGCCTTTTCTCAACGTCATCTCCGGGACCGAAATATGACTGGAGCCTTGGCGGACCCCTCCATAAACACTTTCGTGTTAAAAAAAAGATGGCTTTTGCCATACCGTCATCTCGGGCGAATGCATATGAGGAACCCAATGAGCTTTTGCGCGGACGTTTTGAAAGTTTATCGAAAACGATTTCGGTAATACATAGGAAATTGGCGCCTATGGCGAGTTGTGCGCGCCTGAGAAAGATTCATAGTTTTGCTTATAAGTTATTGGAAGTTTCATTATTATTATATCTCAAGTGGCGTCGCACTGTATGTTTACCACTATTTACAATGGTAGAGTTCTACACGCAAACTGCATTTACTGTCTCTTTTTTCTTTTCCCTCTCTTCCCTCTTTCGCATCTCTTTTGTCCGTTTCACTAATACCCCAGTGTAGGGTAGTCAGCCGGATATCTTTCTGGTTAACCTCCCTGCCTTCTCCCTTTGTTGCTTCCTTCCTTCCTTCCTTCCTTCCTTTTTACAACGAGCTTCTTTTTCTTAATCGAGTACTTTTGGGACTGTGGCCTAGCCGAGTGGTGGCCCACCGGGATCGTGCGATGCCCCCTCACCCACCATTTTTTTGTTTTGCCATTGCATACCGAGCACTAATTGACACTGGACAACACTTTCCTGCCCAGCCCCAACTTCAGATCAAGGTGCCCCCTCCCCCTGTCCCGCCCCCCCCAAAAAAATATTCAGCACATATCCACAGAGTGAATGATGACAAGTGGGGTAAAGCGTCCGTCCGCGTTTCCGCCTGTCTGTCTACCCGTCCGTTCATTCATCCGTCCGTCCATCTGCCCGTCCGTGCGTGCGTCTGTCTGTGCGTCCGTACGTTCACCCGTCTGTCCATCCGTCCGTCCGTACATCTAGTAAACACTCCAAGTACCACCATCTCGCGTCTTTTTTATCACCAACAAGATGCAGACGCACGGCATTACAACCTCCGCCATCGAAACGTCACCTACCACCCTGGGAACCGAGTGTGGGTGTAGATCTCTGTCCGGCGACCAGGCTTATCCGAAAAACTCCTAAGCCGTTATTTTGGACAGTACAAGGTTCTTAGACATGTCACAGATCCGAGGTATTTCCGGATGGCGCAGCGTCTTATCATCGACAGCTTCGGCCCGAAACCGTGAATGTTGTTCGGCTGAAGCCCTACTTCACACAGTAGCCCTGGTGGTTACACGTGTTACTACAGACCGTGACTTTGCGTTGCTGCTGCTGTTTGTGTTCTTTTGTGTTTTTATGCCTTTTCTTTTTGCGCTTGGCGCAAGTGTTGGTGAAACTTCCTTATTTACGCTGCGAGCACTGGCACTCTCCCTCTTTTGGTTCTCTATATCTGCGTGTTTATGTCTTCATTTTTTCTTCTTTCTTTACAAGCATCGAGTCGATGTTTTCAAGGGGGGGGGGGGGGCTATCGCCACATGATCTGCTTGTGTGAGATCCATGAGTGCAAGAGAACAAAGACAATCTAAGCTGCTGCTTTGCTAGTTGACTCAACGAACCCATTATATCAAATTTGTCGTGAGAAACGTGACAATATATTCATCCTATGCTAGTACCGCGACATTCTATGGACTAAAAGAGAGGTGGCTACTGCGACTACGACACGGCACATACGACCCACGGCGTAAGGGCTTCGACCCTAAATGTCTGCCTACGCCCCTGGTTGTGGCTAATGCAAAAATTAGCATATGTTGTGCTTCATCTTTAAGGGCGAAGCTCTTTATGGCCGCACCCGTTCATCCCTTGTAGTCGTAGTAGTGTGTAACAAGTATAACATTTTGACCTTCAAGGTTGTGCCGGTGAGAGATTTCTTCTGTGTGTTGTTGAACAATAAAAGATAGTGCTCAATGTACATTCCAAAGGCTGCTAAGGGGGAATGAGAGCCTGGAGAATTCGGCTTTTAGTAAACGCGCACGCTGCGAATTTTTCGTTGTTCAACAACGCACAGAAGACAAGAAAGGGTTGCTACGTTATACTCGCTGGGCGTAACCTCCTAATACACTTTCTCATTACAGGTTATTAATAGCACTAAAAATGTATTACTGGCACGGGTATCCGGTCAAGGTAGTACATATCCATGTGTACTATCTCGATATTGGGGATATAAAAAAATTAATAACACAACTGAACGATCCTTCGAGGTATTATCCAACAACAAGAGGTAAAAAATCCTAATATTTGGTATCAAGCTTGATAATAAGTTAACGTAGTGGAAAGGCAACAGACAACGGTTTTTCAGGGCCTAATACACAACTTTAGAGAAAAAAGAAAAAAAAAGAAGAAAGAGCAGAAACAAGAGAAAAAACGATAGGTAGCTAAGGCGTTCGGTTTGCTAGCGTGCAAATTGCGCAAGAATAAAAAAAGCAAAAAAAGGAAGACAATTGTAGGCAGTACGACACAGAGAAGACTTGCGCACGAGCATTTCAATTCGGTTCACTCGAGAAACCACCCCAAAGGCTTCTTGGAGTAGTGCAGTAACTCACACCTGCAGCGTTGCTTTGAATTATTCCGAAACAATAGCGCTACGGGAAGATCAGAAATCTCTCAGTTGTAAATGTTTGTCACGCTACAAATGTTATAAGATAATGCCGTTATATTTCTTGGTGTAGATAACCAATTGCGTATTTATTTATCACATAAATGACCAAAACAAAATATTAGGCTATTTCCCTTAAGTTGTCTATTACAACAATCTCTGTGTATAAAATGTATGACTAACTTTCTTCTACACGGTAACCAGCTCTCATGCTAAATTATACGCTGAAAATGTAGCTTTAATTATTTCAAGAATCATCAGGTTTCCCTCACATTTTGAAGAGAATATGATCGCCCTGATACACACTCAAAAATAACATACGGTTGCTGGAGCCCCTATTTACCGTTTACAATTCTATGCTCCCGTAAAACAATCCTAATAATACATTAACCGACAGTGGTTGAACACGGGGCTCCCATGACACGGTGTGTTTGACACTTGAAAAGGCGCAAAAAAGCATCCACAGTAAGAAAAATACTTTCCGTAGTGTTCGATTATCTGTCCGTTTAACCGGCGCCTCCTTGGTTGAACACTACCTACAAGTACTGCTATGACCGAGCTGTACGCGTTCTCTAAGTCAAACTTTTCGACCAGGTGGCAGAATTACTAGGCGGGTAAACGATGTACCACATTGAAAATATTCAAGCATGTTGATTTTAATGTCAAGACTTTCTATTCTCTAGAAAATAGTGCAGTGCTTTGGCTTGCAGCAACTGCTGCGCTTTTAAACAGTGTTCTACTCTGTTCTTTACTCTGGCAGCACTCAGTCATAAAGAAAGGGAGGAAAACAAAGAGAAGTTGAAAAAAGGAAAAAACGCGACTTCTGCAGCCCTAGTTGGGAAAACGGCTCAGTGCATTACAGAACATAAAGGGTGATCACTACAATATCAACATGCATAAGACTCAAGTTAAAGGCAAGTAGGTGGCCCCGCCGCGGTGGTCTAGTGGCTAAGGTACTCGGCTGCTGACCCGCAGGGCGCGGGTGCAAATCTCGGCTGCGGCGGCTGCATTTCCGATGGAGGCGGAAATGTTGTAGGCCCGTGTGCTCAGATTTGGGTGCACGTTAAAGAACCCCAGGTGGTCTAAATTTCCGGAGCCCTCCACTACGGCGTCTCTCATAACCATATAGTGGTTTTGGGACGTTAAACCCCACATATCTATCAAAAACAAGCAGGTGATCGGGAGCCTGATTCTCTTTCCCAATAAGCGCACTGGGGACAACCAACAAGACCATGATTCCGTCTGGATGCACTTTTGGTTCGGTTTCAGTTAAAATTTAGGGGCACTGAGGGCAAGCTGCACAAGTTTAAGGGCTTATTATTTTTTTTTGCTACGACTGGTTTCTGGCTTTTATTTCTCCATAATGAAGCGTTTTTTGCAAAAGCTCATTTTGACTTACCAGTGTAGTTGGTTATGGTGATGTTTTGCAACACAGTCATCACCCCCACCCGAGAAAAAAATATCAGCAGCCCTTTCATAATAAAAGAAATGGGCCAAGCGAAGCTCAGCGTGCCTCACATACTGCTTTTCTTTCTTTCCTTCTTTCTGCTTTTCTCTTTCTCTCTATCTCTCTTTATTTCTCTGTATATAGAGAAAAGTAATAGTTTGGCCGGTAATTTTGGAACGCAGCAGCACGAACGAGTCGTGGAACATCACCATGCCATCACCAAATTGATATGTTGCAGTAGTATGACAATAGAGAAGGTCCTGTTCATTCAACGAGCAACGTATATTGTTGTCTTTTGACGACCACTTGACACAACAGACAGACAGACAAACAACTTTATGAGGTCCTGAGAAATGCTACTCCTTTACAGCAACGTCGCGGGCCACTCCCACGTTAGAACGGGGAGGCCTAGTCTCACCACCTCACCGTGGGCTCTCTGGACAGCCCGTAGTTCTGGTATAGCAACTTTGAACTTCGTAAGGCAGTGCCCCCATCTTCTGCTGTAAGCTGACTTGGGCCCCGTAACGAAGGGCACTGCCACATCATATGTGCTAAGTCACTGACCTCACTACAATCCAGACAAGTAGAGTCAAAAGCCCCTGAGGAGACTAAGCTAAGGAAAAATAGGCTTGGATAGGACCTGGTCTGGAGCATTCTAAACGTGATTGCCTGAGGTCTAAACTAGTTGTGCGGAGGAGCAAATGACCACCTACTCAACTGGTAGTGTTTAGCCATTTCACGAATGCAAGTAAAGCGTCCTTAAACATCTCACTGCCAACCTGCGGATCTACGTCCTCCCCAGCGTGGAGGGTTATTGCGTGCGCCCGGGAGTGAGCCGTGTAATTCAGGTTTACTTGAGAGTCCAGTAGGGGATCGAGATGTGCAGGAAACCAGGTAATGGTATGTGGAGAAACTGTCCTATTTTCAAGTAGTTTATATACTTCAGTACAGACGGAACCAGAGGCAAAAGCCTAGACCAGTGACCTTGAGTCGCTGAAGATTTGCGATCTGCTGTCATCCAAAAGGGCAAAGGCTACAGCCAACTGTTCGGCTCTTGAGGGAGTGGAGTCCCTAACTGACGCAGCATTGTTAATAGAACGTATATGATTGATGGAAATAACAGAAAACTTAGCTGAGCGACCGTACTGAGCGGCATCGACAAAACACACTGAATGAGGATCGTTCCTGATGTTCTTCAGAAGTGTGATAGCCCTAGCCCGGCACCTTCCTACGTTGTGCTGAGGATGGACGTTTCGTGGAAACAGAGAGACCTGGATGGCAGTACGCTGTTCATCCGGCAGTTGAAGACTGTGATCCTCTACGAGTGCCGGACTGAGGCGTGGGATGGGCAGAATCTTCCTGCCAGCCGGCGTAGACGACAGGCGCATTAGCTGTGCAGTTTCTTGGGCTTCAATGATCTCATCTAGGGTGTTATGAACTCCTAGCTGCGTAAGCCGTTCAGTGCTCGTTCGCACATGGATGCCCAACACCCCCTTCACGTTTTTTCTGATCAAAGTTTCCAGCTGCTTCTTTTCTAATCCATACCAAGAGTGCATGGCAGCAACGTATGTTATATGACTCATGAGGAATTCGTGTAACAGGCTCAGTTGATTGCCCTCTCTGAGTCCCCCCCCCCCTTCTGTTCAAAACACTATTAATCAACCTGATCATGTTCTCGGTCATGGTTGAAATTTTGGCGATGGTTTGTCCGTTGTAGCCATGCGACGCTATAATCATGCCCAGCACTCTAATAGCGTCTACTCTCTAAAAGGGGGCGCCACTTTCAGTGTGAAGTACAACGTCTACCTCTGTACAGGCTTCCAGTTTTTTGGCCTGGCTCTTTCTTTACTGGGCCTGAACAAAAGCAGCTCCGATTTACTCGAGGAGCACCTCAGCCCTGCGCCAGCGAGGAAGAGCTCTGTCTGATCGACGGCTTCTTGGAGTGCGGTCTCGACTTCCCCTTCGCTACCCCCGGGACACAAGATGGTAATATCATCAGCGTAAAGCGTATGGCTGATGCCCTTCAAGTTAGATAGCAGTGTGGACAACTTGCATATAACGATGTTAAAGAGAAGCGGGGATATCAGTGCTCCTTGCGGCGCGTCTTTAGGGCCCAGTTCTATGGGAGAGGACTTGAGGTCTCCGATATTGAGCGTGGCCTTCGTGGATTCGAGAAAGGAGCTGACGTATCTGTGGAAGGCTTTGCCCAGTCGAAGCTCCGAAATGGACTTAAAGATGTGCGCGTGAGAGATATTGTCAAACGCTTTTTCCAAGTCAAGACCAAAGATGCCTCTTACGTCCCTTGTGTTCACGTCTATGATTTGATGTTTGAGCAGCTTCATTGTATACTGTGCGGACAAAGACGCACGAAACCCAACCATGTTGTTAGAAAAAATACCTTTTGTCTCGATGTACAGTCGACCATAAAAGTTTACAGACCACGCGGGCGCATGGCCGAAAGCCTCTTCGCGACACTTCCATTACGTCAGCAGCGGTCGACAGCACCGCAGCGCCTTGAAAGCGTCCCGCCTCTAATCGATGGCCTGTCTCTTTTCTGACTGCGTACAAATAATTTTAACCTATCGCTTTTTAACACAACGCGCTTTTGACATCTGCGTCTACGAGCTTGGTCCTGGTCAGCAGTCTATGAGCTGAACTGTTATCCATCGCATTCTTTATCACAAAGTGAGACTCAGCCAACAGAACGTCGTTTGAGGCATGTCGTGATAGTTTCGATCCTCCTATGAAAGCAGAAATATGATGGTCCTACTGCAGATAAGCACTTCACGTGAAAACCACGAACTAACAATGCGCTACGCGGCAGTACAAAACTGAAAGGCCAGTGAATAAGAAGACGACCCGTTTTCGGCCTATAACTGCGGTCGACGGTAGATGGAGCACCGCTAGGGGGCACGGACTTGCAGTTTGGCATACACTCGCATGGTCCGGAAACTTTTGTGATCGACTGTACTTAGAGACACGGTTGTGAATGACGTGCTCCGCCACATTGCCGACACAGGACGCTAGCGATATGGGCCTAAGATTGCCTAAACTTGGAGGTCACCCCACTTGACACAACTGGCACAAACAAATCGCAAACATAAATGTATAGCATCCGCCACGTAGCTCCTGAAGCGATTGCGTTTCTCGCGCTCCGCTACTCGCTGACTTCGGGTGCAATATCTTTGCCGCTATGAGCGGACGCCTGGCCGCTTTGTTCCTTTGAAGCTCAGCCAACCCAGTTGGTGATAAACATTTCTCCAACGAACTTTGATGGGTTCCGCTGGCCGAGTTTTCTAATGCGACAGCAGTACCAGAACGCAAAGCCCAGTGGACAACAAGAAAAAAAACAACATCACCGCCACTTCCGCAAGGTGACCGATGTTAGCGGGGCTTGCTCGGATATGATCGGGTAACCCGTGAATCCTCCATATATCTCTCCTACCATCATATATAGACGTGACAACGTTAGTACATATATATTAGGGTTTATGAATTTTTGGTTATGAATTCACATTTGAATGTACCATATACATTTTGATGATGTACATATACATTTTCTATACACAAGAGATGTTATTTTGCAAAGTACGAGAAGGGCGTCTCTCGATGAGATCTGGGACTCATTTTCATCGAAGGATGATTACTTTATTATGCATGCACTATATACATTATACATACACCAAAGGCTTTGGGTGGCTTTGGTGCTGCGCTGGCCCTCAGCTCCGGGTTCGCTTGATGGTGAGCCCTCTTCACTTCTGTCTCCTGCCCTTACCACCGGGACTTACCGGCAAGCAGTACCATACTGCTGCTGTGTTTCGAGCCGCCGCGCTGCTGCCTTGGCTTCTGGGTTGTTCATGCAGCCGGGCAGTAACGATGCGTGATCTCGCAGTGAAGAGAAATGAAGCGCACGTGCTGAGAGTGGCGTGCACCGCCACAAGTGGCGGCGCGCCATATAGTGAGCATTCTCGAAATCACCTGATAACCAACGATGGGCGGATGGATGTATCCGGCTGTGTCATTTAGATCGAGTGGTGGTTCACGCCGCCAAGCCACAAATTTAAGTACTATCACTGTGCGTCCAAGGATTGAATTTCACTCGCGCCTCGATTGTAGCCACTAATCAGTTAGCCACCTCTTGGTTATTCATACCCGTTTAAAGTCTATTTTGCTTTTACTGTCTCTAAACCCCAATACTTTGAAAAATTTGGTGCTATTCTTTTCGACTATAGGATAGAGCTCCTTAGAGAAAAATATCAAATGTTCAGCCGTTTCCTCCTCCTCTGCACACGACCTACATACCGTGTCTGTGCCTTCGTATTTTGCTTGGTACGTCTTGGCCCGCAATACTCCCGTTCTAGCCTCGAAGAGCAGAGAACTACCATGAAAAGTATCGTAGATTTTTTTCCCTTGAAATTTCCTGCTTAAAAGTTCTGTAGGTCTTCAGTGGTGATTTTGTAAGCATTACCATCTTCCGCATGTCCCTCTCTGTTTCCTTCACCTTCTTCTTAACGAATGTTTCCTTTTGGCATGGTATTCTGCTGTTGTCTAAATACTTCCGTGACAGTTTTTGAGTTCATTTCCTCTATTCAGTATTGACATTCTTCATGTACAAGTAACTGAGAACTTTCCTAGCTCAACGCTCCTCTCCCATTTTTCTCAATCGCTCGTCAAATTTTATCTTGCTGCTAGCTTCCCTGCAATCAAACGATGTCCATCCCCACATGATTTGGGGTATTCCCGTGTGCTCCCAAAACAAATCTAACTATGCCACATTGTTTAATTTCCAATATTGCTTGAGCTTCTGATTTCATACACAAGACCACATTGCCGAACGCCAAAGCCAGATCATGACATCTTTCCAAATCCCTCTCACAATGTCATACCTATGGTAGTTCCACAGTGCCCTATTTTCTATTACATGTAGCTGCATTCTTAGTGCCCTTAGTCATTACGTATCTTTCGTGCACCCTTACATACTAAGCCCCTTTATTTATCCATACGCCCAAGTATTTTTATTCATCCAATATTTCTAGCGTTACCTTGTATATTATGCTCACAGTATTTGTTATTAAAAATCATGATTGCCGACTATTGCTGATTTTTTCTTGCTGAACTTCAAGTTTAACCTATCTCCCTCATTACCACAGATGTCTATCAATCTCTGCAGATCTTCCTTGTTGTCGGCTATTAATACTATATCATCTGCATACATCAATGCTGGTAATGACTGTTTAATGTGTTTTCCTTGCTTGGCAAAAGAGAGGCTGAATCCGAGTCGACTCTCCTCTAATTTGGTTTCTAGTCCTTGGAAGGAAGGAAAATAGGAGGAAAAGAACGCAGGGAGGTTAACCAGCCTATAGGCAACCGGTTTGCTACCCTGCGTATGGGAGGGAGATGAGGGAGATGAAAGATAGAGAACAGAGAGGGAATAGAGATAAACACAGCACATTCGGCAGCACACGCGCGCACACTCAGTCATAGACCAGTCTTGTCTTTCGCGGTGTGTGACATTGCTGTTACAGCCGCTTGTTCAAGTCCGTGTCGCGTAGGAATTTCAACAGAGCTTTTGTCGCCTTCTGTTGCAATGTCTTCTCTCGGCCACTTGACAGAATAGTGTCCACAAACATTTGGCTGCTGTCAATGCGCGCAAAAACGGACGCCAGTGACTGTCTCTGGATGTCATACAGCGGACAGTAGCACAGGATGTGGTGTAGCGTGTCTTCGCAATGACAGGTATCGCAGAGAGCGTTGTCGGCCATTCCTATGACAAAGGAATAAGATTTTATAAATGCCACTCCCAGCCATAGGCGATGAAGAAGGGTGGCTTCTCTTCGGTCGAGCACAGTGGGCATGCGGAGAGCCATAAGAGGACAGCTGGTGTTGACGATTCGTCTCTCGTCTCGTTGCTTGGTGGGCACCATAGTCAAAACATGATTTCACGCGCAAGTCGTCGAAGATTACTGGCAGCATCGATCCGCGAAAGTGGTATGGCTTCTTCTCGTGTTCCTTCAAGAGGTGCCCGCGCGGCAGTATGAGCATGTTCGTTCTCTATGACGCCGCAGTGACTTGGCAGACATTGAAGCGTCACATGATGCCCTTTCTCGTGTGAAGTGTGGAGAAGGCATCTAATTTCGAAAACAAGTTGATCGTACGGCCCGCGACGCAGTGCTGAGAGCACAGATTGTAGGGCAGTCCTTGAGTCGCTGAAAATCGACCATTGTAGCGGTAGTTCTCGATTGATCACACAAAGTGCAGCGCGCAAAGCAGGTAGTTCCGCTGCTGTAGATTCCGTGGAGTGGTCATTCCTAAAGCTGATGGTAACACCTTTTGCTGGGACAACTACTGCACCTGACGAACACTGGTGGTTCGTGGAGCTATCGGTATATAGATGTAGACTGTCTGCATATTTCTCGTACAAAAAAGGGACAGTTGTTTCAGCACGGGCGACGAAAGCTGAGATTTCCTCGGGATCCCTAGTACACTAAGATGCACTGTGGGTCGAATCAGACACCAAGGGGGTATCGATGGTTTAGATGCAGGAGTGAAGCCCGAGGGAAGTTTCTCGTTGTACATCCCAATCATTTTAGCGAATGATGCTTGGTGCCGCTCTGAAGGCAACAGTGTAAGGTGATGACAGGGAGCACGTGCGAAGTGTATGATGTGCGTTCTCAGGACTTCCTACAACAATGTGAGTTTGTATCAGATAGTCACCAGCAATTGCGATTGTTGCCTCTGTTGACGTACATCTGGGCAGACCGAGGCACACTCTCAGTGCTTGGGCTTGTACTGCCTGTAGAACACGAACATTGGTCTTGCAGGTATTGCTAACCACGTTCAAGCTATATCTCAGAAAACCAAAAAACAGGGTTCTGTAGAGTTCCATCAATGCGTCTGCTGACATTCCCCACGTCATTCTTGCGAGGAACTTGAACAATTGGGAAATAGCGGTCAGGCGCTTCTTCATATAAGCCACATGCGGACGCCAACAGAGGTCTCTATCAATAATGATGCTCAGAAATCGGTAGTTTCTGGCGTAAGAAATCGACCGGCCGCAGATTCAGATGACATAAAAGGTCATTGCTTTGCGAGTGAAGGCCACCAACGCGCATTTTTCTCGTCATATGCTGTGACCTTGTATTAACAAGTAGTTGGCAATAACAGTTGCTGCTTTTTGAAGCCGGGAACGTATTTGAGGACGTGTGACTGCCGAAGTCCCGACACAGATGTCGTCTGCGTATATTGAAATTTTAATGGTACTTGGCAAGTATTTAGCAAGGTCAATTAGTGCAAGATTGAATAGCGTCGGGCTAAGAACTCCGCCATGAGGAACACCCCTGGAAGTATAGCGTCGCGTAATTGGACTATCTTCTGTTAACACAAAGAATGATCTTGCACCCAGGTAACTCGAAATCCACCGAGAGACTCGGCCACCAAGGCCAGCCACCGCAAGAGCACCCACAATTGCTTCATGTAGTACATTATCATACACGCCTTTTACATCTAGAAACAAAGCTGTAGATAGTCGCTTACGGGATCTTTCGTGCTGAACGTACGAAACTAGATCAACAACATTGTAAATGGAAGAGTGGTTGCGTCGGAAACCAGCCATGGAATTGTGATAAATCTTGTATTCAAGATACCAATCCAGGTGGCCTAGTATCATTCGTTCCATTATCTTCCCTACGCAGCTGGCCAGTGCTATTGGGCGGTATGAGGCGAGTTCGAGTGGGGATTTGCCCTGCTTCAAGATGGGTAACAAGTGGCTTACTTTCCAGTAGTCAGGAACATTGTCATCCTGCCACATGATGTTGTAAAGGCTCAACAGTTCTTTCCTTGCACCTTCCCAAGGTTGCACAAGGTTCCTATCATCTGGGCCCGGAGATGTTGAACGCCTGCAGAGAGCTAGTGCCGCCTCGAACTCCTCCATTGTAAAAGGGAGGTCCATATGGTAGTCACGCGAACGGAGGACGTCACCTCTCACTGGAGAATCTGGACGAGTGGCTTGGTTGGTGATCTGTGCACAGAAATTTTGTGTGACAACGATGTCTCGCCTCCTTTGAAATAGCGCGAGCGCTTTGAATGGAAAGCGCTGTTCCGGAGAGTGACGCAGACTTTGCACCGTTTTCCAAATGTGTGAGAATGGCTTGCGAGAGTCTAGAGACTGGAAAAACGCTGTTCATCGTTTTAACGCTAATCTATCCATGCAACGCCAATTTTTTTGTATCATCCTCGCTGCCCTATGATCGTGAATTGATGTTGCACGCTGATACCGATGCTCCGCCTGGCGTCGAAGTGCTCGGAGTCGCTCCAACTTATTGCCAAAGTCGTTTCGTGTGGAAGATATAGTCACCGTACGAGTGGCGTTTTGCATTGTGCTCTTAATTGTTCGCTCTAACCCAGATCGTAGGCCATCGCTGCAAGCATCTTCCATGTCAGATTTGAAGTCTGTCCAATGGACTGCTCGAATGGTAGTCCATGGAGCACAACTAGTCAAGCCTTTGATGTTAAGGTGGATTGGAATGTGATCACTTCCTCGTGTCTCAACATCTGGAAACCACTTGACGTATCTCGCAAGGAAGTTGGAGACAAAAGCAAGGTCGAGACAGCTGCCGCATGTCACCCCTCGAAGAAAAGTGGGGCTACCCCCTATCGGAAAAAATGCCATGGTGGATACTGGAAAACATGGTGGGCGTAGTGGAAATAATAGTGGGCATGGTGGAAATAATAGTGGGCATGGTGGAAATTATGATGGCTATGGTGGGACGTAGTGAAAAATATGGTGGTTAATGCGGGACATACTGGGCGGTATGGTGTACAGATGATGGGTAAAGTGGAAATGATGGTGGAAAGCAGAGGCTAGATAGTGGGCAATATTGGGACACTCTGCCCACCATTGCGATAATGCTGGGAAGTCATAAGCATATGGTGGGTGGTGCTTATTATGGTGGGCTACATGGTGTACCAAGCTGAGAAACTCTTCGCACCATTGCGATAATGCTGGGAAGCACTAAGCAGATGATGGGTGCTGCTTGTTATGGTGGGCCACGTGGTGTACCAAGCTGAGAAGCTCTGCCCACCATCGCGATAATGCTGGGAAGTAGTAAGCAGATGATGGGTGGGCTTATGATGACGGGCAATTTATATAGTGTACCAAGCTGGGATCTGTACACTACATGTTCTACCACCAAGATTTCCACCAAAAGTTAGGCCTACCGACCGAGCCCGTACAATCGTGTTATCCGTGCTTCCGGGTTTCAGAATAGACGATTTCGACGATTAAGTATGACAATACAGCGCAGCCATGGCATCAATTAACCTAAATGAAGCATTTTTCATTGTGTACGGTGTCCGCTCAAGAAGCAACAAACATCGATGCGACGCGATTAAAGCACTCCCAGAGAACGTAATTAAGTGTCTTCTCACCGACAGCCACCGGTCGCACTCGCCTGGCACTTCTCTAGCTTTTGTACGAGAACTCAGACGTGTCAATTCGTATGCTTGGTGAACCAATGTGATAGCGTAATGTTTCCGGCACACTGCATTCGTTTTGGCCAAGCCGTTATGTAGCTGTTGCTTTAGGCGAAAGAGCTACAGCATAGCGCTGGCGCGACCGCCCTCTACATTGCGCGAAAAGCATCCCAATACTCAATCAAATAAATTAGGTGGGCGTATCTATGGAATGAGCCTAGAAGCGTCATAAAGCGTGAGCAGATGTCGCCCTTTAGAACGAGCGCAAAACGGATATTAAACTTGCAGACCCCGCCGGTAAACTGTTGCTGCTCCCCAGTCCACTTGGTTCTTTTTTTTTTTGAAGTTGTGAATTGTAAAAAAATAGCACTAGTGCCATTAACATAGTGGCAATCATTACAGGCCGCAGTTGCTTGTGTTTAATAAATGTGCAATTTTTAGTAGCAGGTGTAGAGCTTATCTATGTTGTGTACACGACAAACATAACTTAACTTGAACCGTAAGTTTGTATGCCTACTAAGTATTTAACAGACAATCAACGTCATGTTGGTATGGCGATGATGAAAAGATACTTGTTAAAAGTCTTTGCAATCTTTATGAGATGGAATGTGAAATGCCGGAAAAGTACATCAAAGATATTGAGAATATTAAGTGCCAACTACAGAGATATGATGCTGCTCGCTACCAAGGGGCACGTATTAGATCTCGGAACCAGCGCACTTTAAATTCTGAGACGCGCCAAGCTTTACTTGATGAGCAACGCCATGCAATTTCTAAAGTTATTCCAGACTTGTACTTTAACGATGTGCTTATAAAAGATAACGGAGACATTACTTTGGCGTTCGAAACGTACTATAGCAGCTTATTTGGCTCTGCCTCTGATGATCCTGACGCTCACCTCAAGGCTAGTTTTGTTTCTCTTGTGAACCCCTTGAAGGACAGTGATTGTGAAGTCATTAATGGGTCCATTACTCTACAGGAAATCGAGCAAGCAATCGACAACTTGCCTTTATTGAAAACACCGGGGCCTGATGGCATCTCAGGCGAATTTTACAAAGCTTTCAAGAAAACGCTTGCTCCTATATTGCTGAATATTTTTCAGATGAGTTACGACATGGATACACTCCCACAATCTTTTTGCAAAAGTCACACTGTGTTAATACCGAAAACAACTGACAAGGAAAAACTTCGCTTCGTTGAGGGCTACAGACCAATATCGCTGTCAAATGTAGACTACAAAATTTTCGCAAAAGTATTTGCAAATAGGTTGCAATTTGCTATGTCAATTCTCATTGGGTCTCATCAGACATGTGGGATCAGAGGTCGATCCATACAAACCACTTTACATGTCGCTCGAACAGTGCTTCAATACTGTCATGGTTCTCAAAAACATCTTGCAATGCTACAGGTAGACCTTGCAAAAGCTTTTGATCGTGTTCGTCATTCCTTCCTTTTTTCTCTTCTCGAACAAGCTAATGTTGGCAAAGTTGTTCTTAAAGGCGTTAAATTATGCTTTAATGAATGCTCAACTCGTCTGATAGTTAATGGTCAACTCTCCAAGCCAGTTTCTATTCGCTCTTCTGTAAAACAGGGATGCCCGATATCACCTCTTTTATTTGCACTTCATCTAGAACCTCTGTGCTTAAGCATAATACAGTCGAGTTGCATTCGTGGCTTTAGAATATTAGGCAGTGAGGTTAAAGTATTGGCTTATGCAGATGATGTCGCATTCTTTTGCACAGATAAACCAAGTGTCGAAAGTGTGGTATATACTATTGAAAAGTTTGGCATAGTATCAGGAGCTCGTTTAAATGCCTCTAAAAGTTTAGGGCTGTGGTTTGGCTCGTGGGGTAGCACACCGAACAACTTTGCAGGGATTAATTGGACAAGAACTCCTCCAACATACCTCGGTGTACCATTGCATGCATATAAATTCAGTGCGCATTACTGGAAGGAACGTGTCCCTAAGCTTGAACGACAGGCCCAGACATTTGTGCCCTATCGACTATCAATATTTGGGAGAGCTGAAGCTTGCAATACTTTCTTAGCGACAAAACTTTACTATGTATTGCAACTTTTTCATTGCGCAAGATTCTATATACAACGCTTTCATCGGATTTTCGCTACTTTCATATGGTCTTCGACTTTTGAGCCCATGCGTCGTGATAATATATTCAAGCCAGTTAATGAGGGTGGGTTAGGACTAAAACACCTATATCTATGGCAAATAGTGTCCCGATTCTTCTTTTTTTGAGACAATTCCCATCCTGTAATCCGTTCCTTCTTGCAGGTTACACTTGTTAATTGCTTACCAGATTTAATTGTTTCATCCAACTTCTCCGAACGCCCATGCTTGTGGGGATTTATGCAGGAAGTTTACCTCGCAGTTCAGTTCCTTAAAGCTCGCTTCTCTGTAGAATACCTGTACTCAGTTACGCGCAAGGTGCTTTATAAGGACCTACTGAGTACACTCTTTTCACCTCCATTGTACCGTTCACTGTACGGCAATCTTCCTGGTCACGATGTGTTGAAGCGAGTGCGCAAAATGTACATTCCACCGAATTCAAAAACATTCTTCTATAAACTCCACTCTGAAACATTGGCGGTAAACACATGGTTAGGAAGAAAAGGTATTTTCATTCCGTCTGTTAACTGCCGTCTATGTGATGTGCCGGAAACCATTGATCATTGCTTTGTTAGCTGCAAAGATGCCATACTATTTTGGGATGTCCTTCAGCGAGCACTGAAAAAACGTTTCGTCATTAATTCTCACACAATACGTTATCTTCTGCCAGCAACACTTCATGAAGTACCATATGATATGTTTTTCCTCATGGGTTTGCACAGCTTATTGTGGAAGACACGAATGCAAGACCGCAATGCAGAGCCCACCACCTCTTCAAGCGCACACTTCATTTAAATGGCTATTCACCTAAAAAACATCTACGACGAGCTAGACTTTATACCGGACTGGTACTCCGTTTTAGAGAACTGTTCGACCTCACCCCTTTTTTGTTTGTATAACACGATGTGAAGAACTCTTCATGTGAGGAACTCACGCTGTGTTAGCCATTTAGTGTTTATGAGTAACGCTTGAGCGCTTACTTTGGCGATTTCATTGTACTTTTGTTCGCTTGATATTGTCTTTATTGCTCAAGTAATTTAATAAATACCATGAAAAAAAATGTTGGCATGGCACAGTGGTTAGCGTCTTTGAATGGGAATCCGCAGGTTGCACGTTCGATCTTCCGTGGCGCCTTGTTTTTTTTTTTTTTTTTTACGGGACGGGTGTTTTTTATATCGTTTTTATAGAATTCTTTTTATTTTTTATGGCAGCTCGTCACAGTGATTCTGACGTCATTTCTCGCTCAAGTGTTGCCGGCACTGCAGCACCCACCATACCCACCATGCGCCATGGTGGGCGTTTCCCACCATTCACCCACTACATTAATCCACTATAATGGTGGGTGGTGGTTTACACCATGCCCACCATTCGTTTTTTTTTTCGATAGGGCGTCGTTCAGGAGAGTAAGGCAATAGTTGTAGGCGATGTTTGCTAACCTGCATCATCTTGCATTTGTCCGCGTACTTTCCCATGCGTGATGGTGCGCATTGAAATCACCTATGATGAACCATGGTGCAGGACACACTCTCAAAATATCCGCTAATCTCCTGGAATTGAGATTATTTGAAGCAATATATAAACGCCTATGAGAGTAAACATGAGTTTGTTCTTTTTCACAGTGATGCAGACATACTGACTATCATCGTGAGGTGCAATTGGTTCAACAACATACGTCAGTTCACGATGAACAAAGACGGTGATTTTGCTGCACGCACGGTTTGTTGAAGACATGACAGCTTGGTACCCCGAAAGTATTATTGGTTTCGACAAATTGGGTTCACAAATGACGATGAGTGTAAACACGTTGGCAAACACAAATGGACAAAAATCTGAAAGGCGTGATTTTAGTCCTCTGGCGTTCCATTGGATGACGGATGCAGCCTTGACTTCTTTACGAAATGATGAGGTGTGAATAGCCATCTTCCTAGTTGAGAAATTAAAGCAATGGTCTTAGGGCAGATGGTGTCTTCGTGTCGACTGATATCGCTCGGATGGCTTCTATGAGGGAACGCAGCACCGAGATCATTTGACGATCAGTTTTAGGCAAATGTTCCATTGCTGGAGACAGATCTGGTGTGGCCGCAACCTGCTGAAGTTTCTTGGCAGAAAAGCGGGTCTAAAGCGTGGGCCATTCTTCCCGAGAAAGAGGCTTCTCCGCTTCTTTCGTAAAAGTGGGGGGTCCTTTTGCGGCGCTACTGGGTGAAACCGCTAAAGAGTGGGAACTTGCATTTCGGGAATGTGCCTTTTTTGAAGACTTTCGATGATGCCAACGTCGACGCCGACGCCGGACTACTTTAGCTGCCTCCCTGTGTGTCGAGTTGTCTCAGGCCATTTGTCTGAGAACCGCAAGCTCCTTTCGGATTCGAGGACAGTCTTTCGGCGAGGCAGTGCGAGGACCGCTGCAGTTTGCGCACTTCAGAGTAGTCGCCCGACAGGCGTCTTCAGCATGAGGTTCAGCGCAACGGGGACACAGTCATGAGTTGGGGCATACGCCCTTGACGTGTCCTAGCCTGAAGCACTGACGACAATGAAGTGGCTTTTGGATGCATGGTTGAACCGGATGTCGGAAATGTCCAACTTTAACGTGCGAAGGTATGGGTATGCAATCTCCCTTGAAAAACACTTTTACGCAGCGAGTATTTCCAAGGCACCGCACTTGCGTAGTGACAGTTCCCTCGTTTGCAGGCTTGATGAGGGTAGACAAGTCAACATTAGAAATGACAATGTCGATGTCATAAATTACACCAGCAATCAATTTATCATCTATTGGGATAAAGGGGCGCATTTTAATGCCGCCTAGCTCTGTCCCTGCAGCTGTCCTAGCGCACTGACATCGTGAACGCCTATGGCGAGAATATTCTTCCTTGGGTTGACTCTTACGTCCTTAATTTGATGTGGTACCGCAACTTCCAGAGCAATGAAAAGGGCTTGCCTGTTCAGAAGTCGTAGGTTGCTTGAAGGATCTTCCGGCATGAAGATGATGACATGCAGCCAGCGCGCAGGCCTTTACTGTACAGTCGCTGTACTTGCAGTAGCCGATGCTGACGTACTCACCGTCCTTCTCTTCACCCTCTTACCCAGAACAGGTATAAGGCTGTCATCGGATGTGTCGTCTTTCGACATAGAATAGAGATCGGTGTTTTCAGTAGTGTCACTCGGAGAGCCAGCTCACTTCCTTGTGGTTGACGGGTGTGAGGACCTCTGACCAGGCGGGCATCTGGCATGCTCTACGGCCACCACCGCAAGACGGGGAGTCGAGGCACTCCCCCCCAAAAAAAAATCGATGATTTTACTACAAAGAACAGAGCGCAGAAACAAGCGTTCTTCTAAAGAGACACTTTATTTAGTCCCTGGAGATACAGCATAAATAACAAAGGTGACAAGGGACATCTTTGTCGAATTAAGCCCGCGTTGTATCTCTATAGGCTCAGATACCTGTTCTTCCCATTTGATAGCTACCTTGTTACCTATATAGGTATCCTTTAGAGGATTAGTTATTCCATCTTCCACATCTAGTGTGTCCAGTATTCTCCACTAGTCTTCTTGAATCACACTATCGTAAGCTCCCTTGATATCTAGAAATGCCAGCCACAGGGGCCTGTGTTCTTTTCCCGCTATTTCAGTACACTGCATCGATGAAAACATATTTTCCTGCAACCTTCTTTGTTTATGGAACTCATTTTGTAGTTCTCCCAGCACCCCCTCATTCTTCACCCAAATTTGTAGTCTTTCCTTTATTATCTGCATCACAAGCCTGTGAACTAGTGATGTCGCTGTTATAGGACGGTAGTTGTTTATATCGGCTTTGTCCCCCTTTCCTTTTTGGATCATGCTCATCTAGCTTAGTTTCCACCCATTGGGAGCTTCACCATCTATTATTGCTTTGCTCGCTGCCTCTATTAATGTTTGCTTAGAGTTTGGTCCTAGTTTCTTTATTAGCAAGACTGGGATGCCGTCAGGGCCTCTTGATGTGCTATTAGAAACTATTTTCTCTGCCCTTCCCCACTGTCGTTGTCCCACTGAGCTAATTGGTCCATCCTCATCTGGTACGGTGCATGCAGCGCTTTCTTGGTGTTTAAGTTTTTCTGTCATCATTGTTTTTCTATATTCCATTGCCTCATCTCCTTCTAGTCCGACCCCTTGAATTGTAATTATAAACCTCTGTTTCATGCTTGTCTTATTACTCAGAGAATTGAGATGGTTCCAAAGCATTGCAGCTGCCTTTATATCCTTTTTGTTTACTTCCGCCATCTGCTGGACCCCTTTCTTCTAATCGTTTTACCAATCAAATTGGACGCTTCTCTTCTGCAGCTCAAAAAGTTATCCCATTTTTTTTTTTGAAATCATCTTCCGGTTCACCACTCTGTTTAGCATATCTGTGTTCTCTGGGGGCTTCCTGACGTCTTACTATGGCTCCCTTAACTTCCTCATCCCACCATTGTGTCTGCTTTTCCTGGTTGATTTGACTCGTACCTTATCAAGCTCTTACTCAAACAATCGAGTTAGATTTGTGTACGTCCAGTATGTTTTAGTATCCTCGGTGTTTACTTTCTGAATCTCTTTAGTTGCTAATTTTACTTCCCTTTATGAATAAATATTACCGTGTGGTTGCTCGAAATGCCGCCTTTCCAATTTCATTGCTTTTCCAAAACAGCTTGATACGTTCGCGTTCACTACCTAAGCTTCTGGACCCATATTCATCTATGTTCATCACCCTTAGCCGATCATACACCACATTTGAAATTATTGTTTAATCTATCGTCGACTGCAGCCATCCCACCTCTCATGTTATCTGCCTTTCGCATTTCTCGGTGCTGTTGCAAATGATTAAATTGTGCCTTTCACACATATCCATTAGCATTCTGCCTCTTGGGTCAATATATCCATCCATATATTCTAAGTGCGCATTCATATTTCCTAATATAATTACCTCGCACTCTTTTCCTAGTTCGTCAATGTCATTTCCTATGCACTGCACCATTTTTGTTGATTTTCCTCTCTGGCTTTTGACCCTGTCCACAAGTATAAAAAAAACCAGGAGCGTCATTTGCCCTGCCACTTTCCCTTTTAGCCATAAATGTTCCTTGCACTCCTGCTTGGCCCTTTGCCAGTCTGTACTTTTATTAATGAATGCCCCAATACTACCCCGCTTTCTGCTGTCTTCCATTCTATTACAATATTCCCACGCGTAGTCCGGATCATTAGGAGGTTCCATGTCCCTAAGATGTGTTTCTACAAAACCATATACCATCGGCCTCTCCTCCCTTGGTTCTCTTCTATCTTCCCACTTCAGCCTATTCCTGCCACCCTGCATGTTAATATACTCTACGTCTGAATTGGCTCGGCCCTCGTGGCTACACCGATTTCTGCCCAGGACTCTATGTGTCTTAGATACTGGTGCCACTTTGGAATCGTATCTGTCTATACCACCCGTAAAAAAAGTTCCCCTGGTTGCTTTTTTAGTTGCTAGCTATTCTGCACCCTGAAGAGCCCGCGTGCCCCCCAAAAAAGCTACTACACGTCCTGCAAGTCGCCAACCCACCTCATGACGTAGCCTCCCATCGAAGTGAATTCTGTCTCGTTGAAAACCACCCACCTATGCACTCCCTGTTTATTTCCACCACCTCAAAGCTTTTCTCTCGACTCATCCGCCATATCTCTTGGTTTGCGTTGACAACCACTCTTTGCAGGTTGCCTACACGCACCGTTACCTCCGGTATCATGCATATCAGTGTACCTGAGGAGAAATGGTGTGCATGTCATCGACCCTTTTCGTCAGTGTGGTCGCTAGTCCTGCCGTATCTTGATTTAAGACATCGTTTAAACAGCCTGTATTTATCACGAGGTTTCGTCCATTAGCTGTAGTTTTGAGTTTTGCGCTCGCATGCCTCATGACTGCTTCCAGCTTGCGTCCTGAGAACGTCCTTACTGCAACCCTCCAGTCACCACTTACCCTCTCTTTGATTGCTTCTGCGCATCGATGTAAATTCGACTCCCCGACAATTATCCCGTGCTGTGACTTTTGAGCTGGACCATCCTGCACCTGGAGGTTACTTGCATCTTTGAGGCTGGCTGCTTTGTCGCCTCCCAGCCCCACCACTACTTCGGTGAAGCTGGGTCTTGCGATCATTGAACCAGCTGAACCTGTTTTTTTCCGAACTTGCTTGCTCTTTTTTCTCTGCTGTTCTGGTTGCCAGTGCCCTACCGTTCTCTCCGTCGGCCGCTCCTTTGTTGACCTTCTCTAGTGCCTCCTCGGAAGACATGAGGCTTTGTCCCATAGCCCTCGTTTTCTTTTGCTCTGTGACCAACGCAGTCTCGAGCTCGGTGATTCTCATCAGCAGTTCACTCTGGGCAACCATCATTTTCTCCATTCTTTCCTTGACCTCACATTGCCTACACTTCGCGTCAGCCTCTTCTCCATCCGTTGCTTCTACACTTGGGTGCACTTTCAAACCCACCCCGCATCCTGAACACTTTACAGTCTTTTTAACCATGTCTTTTTGACACTAATTGTGCTTATGAATTGTCCCACTCGATAATTACAAAACACGGCGTGCGACAAACCCTACCCTAAGAAAAAAAGAAAGTCTAAGCTCTACTACAAAAATTTGCGTGTTTGGTGTACGTGCACTTCCCCCACGGTGTGGCAAGAGGAAAATACAAACAAACAAACACACACAAGCAAACTAGTAAATACCTAATAAATGATTCCCGAAGAAGCCGTACAATGTATTAAGTGCTACAAAGGTTTCAACTGCTGCCTTATTATTATACAAGCAAGCTCGAAACTTGAAAAACAATTTATCTGCGTAATCGATCGGGTAGTGCTCAAAAAACACGTCCATCCACCGTGGCAGTCCAAACTGAACCAACGCTTTGGGTGGGGACGCGCCCTTTAGTGAGCAATGTTAGGATCGCCGGAGACACCATGAGCGGCGACCGGACAAGCGTACACTGGAAACGCAGGTGTACATGCCGGCAACCGGCCATCGTCGCTGGACAAGGTGCGAGTGAGCATTAGAAGCTTGCAGAGCTAGCTCTTAAATGCAATATTGAGAAGGAGTAGGTCAAGATCGAATTCAATGCACGCGTGTCCTTCCCTGCATGCGTGGGCGAATTGTTACCGTGCTGCACTTGAGACACGTGTACGCGTCTGCTTACCGCGTACCTAAACGGCACATGTCAGCTGACTTGGGGAGGTCCTCTGCAAGGGAAGCAGCTTCCTCTGCACTGGTGCCTCAAGTGCGAACGCGAGCAGACGCTGGTCAATGTAAAGGTTTGCGCTCACATGCTATTGACGGTCCCATCTTACTACTAAATTTGGCCAAGAGGCGAGCGAATGATTTCTTACTGTTTTTGAAACAAGATCACTACTTAGCTACTGTGTGTGGGCCTCGACTGCTGATCGGCCCATTTAGTTGATGTTAAAGCTGCTCTACAGGGCATGTGTAATGTCAATCAAGGTTGCGTAAACTACAAGTGAAACTTCGCTTAACGAAGTGATGACCACGCCCCAATTATATCGTATAATCTGGAAGATTGTAAAGCTGAGAAAGAGGTTTTTCGGCTTTTCAAAATTTATAATCGTAACATAACGGCACCCAGGCCTAATGCGTTATTGTAGCTGCTAGTTAAATCAAATCAAATCAAATCAAAGTTTATTTAAATCGTGAAACGTGTGGGCAAGCTTGGGCAAAAAGCAAAACGGTACGCTTAAGAAACGCCCAAGCCCCTATTTGCGAAGCATACAGTAGAGACACACCGGTATTTACAAAAGCTATCACAAAAACAAACCAGCACGTTATATGCAAAAATGCTATCACAGTGGTCATTCAAACATTATCTCAACATAAACCAGAGCGTCGCATACATGAGAAAGACAGAAAAAGAAAGAAATAGGTAAAGTATGAATTTAAAACTTGTTTTTACTCCATTTATGGTCACAAGGAGAACGTTTAAGAGTAAACGATTCGAAGACTTGATGTGTTCACAAAGCTTTCGATATGAAAAAAGGGATCAATTATAATTTCTTTATCTAACGCTAGCTCAAGTGTATGACCATTTGATCGTTGCTGATACGCTCAAAGCACCATGTCCCTGTGATCTAACCATGAGTAGACTTCTATAGTGAAAGTATTCGATAAACATGTGATGATGCAAATTATTCATATATATGTTCTTTCTTCTGTTTTTTACAGCTCCACCAATATTTCTTTAACTGTCAGATATGGAAATTATACAGAGACAAATCATACTATTCTTGATGTTGTATTCAAAGGTAAGTCTCTATAGGTGTACAGCCATAGAGCAGTACGTTGCTTGTATGCTTAGTACAGTTTTTAAATTCACACTAAAGAGCAAAATAATTTTCGCTACTTAGTAAAGTACAATTTCGCAATTCCTTAAACCTCACTGTTACCGCAATACGACGCTGAGTAAGCCAGAAAACGCCTCAAAAAACTTATACGCTTAGAAGACGCGCGGAAATAAAATGCGGGTATACACCAGCTCGAGATTCCCGTTCAATGGTTTATATATGAGATTTAGCATCCCAAAATCGTCATATGACTATGAGAGACGCCGTAGTGGAAGGCTCTGGAAATTTCGACCACCTGGGGTTCTTTAACGTGTACCCAAATCGGAGCACACGGTTCTGCAGCATTTCCGCCTCCATCGAAAATGCAGCCGCCGCCGCCGGGATGCTTCCCGAAACCTGCGGGTCAGCAGTCGAGTACATTAGCCACTAACCACCACGGCGGGGTGGATTCCCATTCTAAACTCTCTGCCGTAAGAAATTTTGAAAGCGTCTACAGGGTACTAAGTTGCTTCCAATAAATAAAAACGAATACATTGTCATTTGTGGGTGCCGTAGACTCAGAATACGAAGTTTCATAAAATTTGATTGAAACAGTGGCACGAAAATAGCGAAGATGCATTTTGAATTTTATTTACGTTATGCACAAAGATTCTAGCGCAAAGTTGAAGAATGGAACTTCAAACTTGGTTTTATTCGCTAATAATGAAGTCATGAGAGTTGAACATGCGGCATTAGAGTTCTCAGAGTGAAGTTTGTCAAGGTAAACCAAGTTATATAGGGTCCATTTGAAGCAAAAACCTTGCATTTCTGTTTTTCGAGTTTGCTTTGTGAGGTACAGAAAATATCACGTGAGTGCACAAGCTGCGCGTCCCGACTTTTCATTTATGCAGCGTCTACATGACTTCAACCGATACACAAAAGAATGACAAGCTAAAGATTTCCTACTGTCAGCCAATTTCAATCCCCTCATCTTGTTTCAAACTAATTGAACATATAGTTTCTTCGGGGCTGAAAGTGACATATTAATTGATTGATATGTGGGGTTTAACGTCCCAAAACCACTATGTGATTATGAGAGACGCCGTAGTGGAGGGCTCCGGAAATTTAGACCACCTGGGGTTCTTTAACGTGCACCCAAATCTGAGCACACGGGCCTACAACATTTCCGCCTCCATCGGAAATGCAGCCGCCGCAGCCGGGATTCGAACCCGCGCCCTGCGGGTCAGCAGCCGAGTACCTTAGCCACTAGACCACCGCGGCGGGGCGAAAGTGACATATTAACAACACCTGTTTAAAAAAAGCGCCCATTTTGATGCAGCTAGCCACACAAACTAGAAACCCCGCCATTTTGCTTGATAAATCAAAACAGATTGATATATTCCTTTAAGCTTTCCACATCACTCCCCACAAAAAAAAACATGTTAATAAAGTGTAAAATATACTTTGTTAATAGAACGTATAGATAGTTGTAAGTCTGATGTGTCTCCCTGAGGCCTTCGTACAGACCCTTAGCCTTTTGAAATTTATAAAAAAAATGTTTTATTCATTTACTGATGCACAGCCGTCAGCCCCTTTAACTTGAACGGCCCGACGCGTGGCTTCGGCTTGATTGGACTGAGGTCAACGCCACCAAGCCTTAAAAACGATATGCTCTCTGCAGTTAAAGGATAGATGTAGTACGCGTCAGTTTCACTAGAAAATTTCTGTTTCCAGTCTGCCTGACCAGCGGGTCAAATGCACTCACCTTGCATCCCTTTTTCGCCACATTTTGCTCGTGGCTACGTTATCGCGCGCCCATGGCGTTCGTTCAAGCACGAAAGGTGCGTAAGCTGTCCCACGCAATGGTTCGTTTTGAAGATAAGTATCAGGAACGTCGTGGGTGCACGCGATAACGTAGCCACGAGCGATACGTGGCGAAAACGCGATGCAAAGTGAGTGCATTCGACCCGCCGGTCAGGCAGACTGGAAACAGAAATTTTCTAGTTCACTGACGCGCGCTACATCTATCCTTAGCTGCAGCAAGCATATCATTTTCGACGCCTGGTGGCATTGACCTCAGTCCAAGCGAGCCGAGGCCACGCGTCGGAGCGTTGAAGTTAAATGCACTGACGGCTGCACATGTAAAGCAGAATTTTATGCGTTAGTAAAAAATGTGCCTATACGTTTTTCGTTACGCTAACAAAAGAGGAATGAGTTACTTCCCCATATACTTTTCCAACAAAGAAGTTACGGCCTTACCGTTACCAAAAAAATAGCGCATGTTACCTTTGCCATTACTTCATAGTCATCAATTTGATTCCGTGCGCACTCGCTTCAGGTTCCATGTTTAAACCTCATATTTATATGTCACATAATACCTCTAGCCACAAAAACTATTTTATCTGAATTACTGATACGGCTAGAAAACGTTGTACGTGTGCAGGACCTTAGCTACGCTACAGTTTCCTGGTGTTTATTGTAGAGCTAATGACATGGCTTATAGCATTGCAGCACAATGTAAAGCCGTTTCTCAAAGCGACACTAAACAGAAAATGAGATATCATCATCAAAGCTCTCCGGAAAAAAAGATATCATTGACATCTTTAAAAATTCATAAAAATTCTGACGGCGTTCTTATTGTACAAAACATAAGCACCAATCTTTTAAGAATAAAGAAATGCTTAAGTTGTATAGTGCCAAAAAAAGTATTTGCAGAATAAATTATAACTGCCTTTTTAAGCTAAGTATACTTGAGGCGAAAATTGTAAGTTTTTATACAGAGGCTTCAATGTCAGATTTGCTCGCACAGGAATTCAACAAGATACCTACATTCTCGGTTAGAAGCAGATAGAAGCAAAGTATAGTTTGGAAAAAGCACTAATAAACCACTCTACTGTCTTGCAAGAGCAACCTGTTGAACTCCAGTGACAGCTCTATTTGTAAGCTGTAGTTAGACAGCATGCCTCAATTCTTCATGAATATGTCCACAGCTGTGGCCAATACTCGTTCAACACTTGCATTAGGTTATATAATATTCTGAACACTTTCCAGGCCGATAGCAGTCTTCTGCTGTGATTTAAGGATAGCTCTAGGAACGTGGTGCCCATGCGACGAAGTTTTCTGTAGCTCCAGGGATGATTTGAATAAAAGGTAACTAGTGAGGCGATAGTTCTCATTACCGAAAAAAATATTAACGTAACCAAGTGGCCCGTTACGGCTAAAGAATGGTAATGAGCGCGTTACTAAATCATAAAAAGGTAACACGCTACGGGTAACAGCGTTACTTATGCCGATTGATCACCAACGCTGGGTAATATGAGCATTTTAGTTTTATTCGTTCAAGTTTTTGTTGTGGCATTTTTGTGGTACGTTCAGCCTTAATTATTTTATTGCCCGTTTTGAATGGTGCGAAACTGTTGGCATGCAGTATCGTGAAATAAATCAATAAACAAATTCATGCTCATATACCAAAACTGGGGCGATAGGAGCGGAAGAAACCAATGAGAATGTTTCTAAACTTCGGTCTGTAATCGGATAATTGACGTTAGTCATCTTGATACAGATGTGACATCAGGCGTGAAAGTAGGTGCATCCGCATAAAGCGGTGCTACAACCGCGAAACACCAGCAGACACTGTGTAGGTTCTCATTTATCAATGTGCATTAAACGTAAACTACGTATACGTTTTAAAGACACGCTTCGCTTCCGTGTTGTAGTGATCCTAGAATAAAAGGTTCAACTGTGTTTTATTTTACTATGTTAGAAGCCATGTTAATCCAAGAGGACACTCGTGAGCCTTACTGCCTCGATAGATTAGTCTGACTGTGCTCTACGCCGAAAATCAGTGTCTACTGCTGGGCAATAAAGCAAGTGGAAGAGGTAAGCGTAAATACCAATTATTCAAATTTCAAATACTGGTTGGCGCGATTGTTTTTTGTTAGCAGAAAAGTGTAGAATCTCAATTTTATGAACACTAAATTGAACGAAACGCATATATAGCGCAAAGAGCATACAAACAGAGCTTTCACTTTGACCTTGCAGGAAAAAAAAAGTCGGTTCCGTCAGCGACAGTTGACTGTTTTTATTTGCGCCTAATATCTATGATCGATAGTAGCCGCTTCAGTGAAGTAATTGTAAGAAATATGTTTTCGCGCCATTTTATAAATGAGCGAATGACTTTTGAATTGCGTAGACCTTTCGCGTAATGACCACACGGAGAAAGGTGCACGAAATATATTTTTTTAGAATAAATTGTACACGGGAAATTACAGGGTCTGTTTTGCATTCGCCTAAGACAGCTTGAAGACGAAGGCCATCACCTTTTTTTTTTTCTCACTCAATGTATTGATTCTCTCCCGCTCTACCCGAAAACCTTTTTTGTATACCTAACACGGTATTGTAATGCCTGAATGTTTTTAACTGAACATTTTCTTAATCGCGTTCCGACAGGGACATAATAATGAAACAAAAGAAGTCACCTGGATCACTTCGCCGGTTTTCGATCCAGCAGGCTGAGAGGGAAACGGGTGCTAAAGAGAAATAGAAAAGAAATTCAGCAGAGCCCACGTACCTTGGGAATCAATGTTATGCGAAGCATGCAGATGCAAGCTGAATGTGTTGTACCAACAGCACTTGCACTTGGCGAGTTGGTACATAATTGGATAGGCTTAAGCGCGATTTTGATGAAGACCAAAGAGACACACAGAACAGACACACAGGACACACAGAACGCGCTTGCCTGTGTTCTGTGTGTATGCTTGGACTTTGTCGAAATCGCGCTCCTATCCGAGAATGTGTTGTAATTTTCTTTTATTTATTTATTTATTTATTTATTATTTTGTTACCCTCAATCGCCGAAGCTTTACAGAGGGGAGTGGGTTACAACATGAAAATATACGTGCTATTTTATACATGAACAAAACTAAAAAAAAAAAAAAAAAAAACCCTCTACTCAATGAGGCGCAACAAAAGTGAAACGTAAAAATAAGGAAATCACAATAAGCAAATAGTGAATGTGGTAAAATTATACAGTACTAGCAAAAAAGTGTAAAAGTAAGGGAAATGACACGCACACACAAAAAATCAAGAATCCACTGGAAAACGCTGGCATCTTGACACGTGGAGACAGAACTTCGTAAGGAGGGGAATAGATCGGATGACTAAGGAGAGCTATCGCGAAATAGGTGAGCTGATAAAGAATGACGAAAGAGGGAGTGATCAGAGATGGAAACGATGTCACCTGGTAGCCGATTCCAATCGTTTGATGTGACCGGTATGAAGGAGCAAGAAAATGTGTTTGTGTAGCAGAAAATACCTTTAACCTTGTGTTCATGGTCGATCCGAGAGGAGTGATATGTGGGAGGCGTAATGAGCTCATTACGCAGTGATGGATGATGGTAGGTCTTATGGAAAAGGCAAAGGCGGAAGTACTTGCGACGCAGTGATAGAGGTGGCAGTGACAAGTGGTGCTTCATTGCTGTTACGCTTGATGTACGGTGATAATCCGATAGAATAAAACGTGCAGCGTTATTTTGAATTAGCTCAAGGTGCCTAATCAAGTTTTCGTGGTGAGGGTTCCAGATTGCAGCAGCGTACTCCAATTTCGAGCGCACGAGGGTTTTATAAAGAAGCATCTTCAAGGAAAGTGGGGCGTTGCTGAAATTTCGACGTATGTATCCCAATGTACGGTTAGCATTGTTCGTGATGACGTTAATATGGGCATTCCATGTTAGATTGAAAGAAATGGTGACGCCTAAGTACCGGTATGACGACACTTGGTCAAGATAAACATCACCCAGTTTGTATGTTGAGGAGTTATTAGACTGGCGGGAGACTGTCATTAGCTTGCATTTTTTGGGATTTAATTTCATAAGCCATTTATCGCACCAATTCCTAATGTTATTTAAGTCTGTCTGCAAGATGTTCCTATCATCATCGGTACGTATTTCCCTGTAAAGCACACAGTCGTCGGCATATAAATGAACGGATGAAGAAACGCAGTCAGGGAGATCATTAATATATATTAAAAACAGCAGAGGTCCCAGAACTGAGCCTTGCGGTACACCCGATGTTACACTTATTTCCGGCGAGTCATGACCGTTAACAGTGACGTACTGAAGACGGTTTGTTAGAAAGTAGTTGAGCCATGCCAGTACATTCGAGTCAAGGTTGAGAGAGGAGAGCTTATGCATTAGTAAAGCGTGATTGACTTTTTCAAATGCTTTTGCAAAATCCAGGAAAATGCAGTCAATTAGAGATTGTTTATCAAGAATGGTATGCAGGTGATGAGTGAAAAGAAGCAACTGGGTTTCACAGGAAAACGTACGCCTAAAACCGTGTTGGGCCGATGTAAAAAATGAATTCGATTCTAAAAGTTTCGCAATATGTGAATGCAGTACATGTTCCATTAGTTTACACGGAATGCTTGTTAGTGAAATGGGCCGATAGTTAAGAGCGGAGTGTTTATCACCAGACTTGTGTATCGGCACAACCTTACCGACCTTCCAGTCCAGCGGCAAAGTTGCTTGGTCAAGTGACTGCTGGAAAATCTTACACAAGAAGAGAGACGAATATGCGCTCGTTTGTTTGAGAAATTTTGAGTTGATACCGTCAGTCCCACATGATGAGGATGTTTTTAAGGTGTCAATTAACTTCGAAATTCCTGCAGAATCAAAAATGATAGGAAACATTGAGCGGTAGTCACGGCACACAACTGCGTCAACAGGTGCAGCAGTATTTCCCGAGAAATTGGCTGAAAAAATATTGTTAAATAACGCGGCACATTCAGATGGTGGTAGCGGCTCACCAGAGTCATCGTTAATTGATAAATCCGCATTTTGGCTAGAATTGATAACGTTCCAAAATTGCCGGGGGTTCCTTGATAACAATTCAGGCAACGTATGCGTTTGGAAACGATTCTTAGCAGCACGCACAGCTTCCACGTATTCTGCCTCAGCATTTTGATACGCTACCCAGCAGTCACTAGTATTTTGCAACTTGGCTGTGCGGAAATAGCGCTTTTTTCTATTAGACAAACGTTTTAGATGCGTGTTATACCACGGTCTTTTTGTGTTGTTCCGTATGCGTCGAAGGGGAATGTGCGCATTGGTGACATTAGTAACTAAGTTTTTGAAAAGGTCCCAGTTCTCTTGTACACTTCTCTCTTCAAAATTGCAACAAAATGTGTCTAAGTACGCGCACATATCTTGGTTAATGGCGTCAAAATCTGCATTGCGGTAGTCCCGGATGTACTTGTCTTTTTCAGTTCCACGTGAAAAAGACATGGTGATGTCGAAATGTAACACCAAATGGTCGCTCAGACCAGGAAGATAGATAATTGGGGATATGAAGTCTGGATGAGTTGACAAAACTAGGTCTAATGTATTAGACGATTCATTAGTTACCCTTGTTGGTTTCGTTACAACCTGGGTAAAGTTGAAACAATTACAAAAATCTAGGAACTGTTGGGATTGTGTTGAAAAGGGGTCGAGTAGAGGAACACCAGCGTGCCAGGTAATGTTAGGAAAATTCATGTCACCAAAAAGAAAAATTGGTGACGAAGGATACCGAGTGACGACATAGCTGAGAACGTCATGCAATTGATCGACGAATGACGATGTATAGTTTGGAGGACGATAGCATACGCCTAATATAATCTTTGTGTGCTTACTTGAAATACCAACCCAGACTGTTTCCAGAGAGGACACAACTTCTACTTGAAAAGAGGAAATTGTTTGCGATACGGCTATCAATACACCACCACCCTGTCTATCTTCTCTATCGCACCGATACACATCATATGTGACGTCAGTCTGGAAAATTTCTGTATTTTCCACCGTTGAGTTGAGCCATGTCTCGGTTAATATTACTAATTTTGCCTCCATTGAGGAAATAATAGAATTAAGCTGAATCCTGTGTTTCATAATGCTCCTTATGTTGGAAAAAAGAACAGGGACATTGAAAAGAGCAGTCACGTCATCATTCCTACCTCCGGCTAATTGTTACTTGTGAGGACGACTGAAATGAGTAGAATTCGCATTCATTTTGCGGTTACGAGTACTAAAGGCGGGTCCATTGCGACTACCCGATGGCTTATCTTGGGTGACACTGTCGTTTGGAACGGGAGTTGTAATCTTACGAGTTTCCTTCTTTAGTATACTATCAGTAGCACGGTCATAAATGTAGCAAGTGTTACCTACATACAACTTGTCATGGCGAACTGAGAAAGCTGGTGACTGTGGCAATGAGTTTGCAAACTCAAATAGTTTTTTCCGTGCAACTCGTGTGGCTATTGAAAAGTCTTCTGTGACGGAAACATTAATACCTTTAAACGTTGCTCGCTTAAAAAGAACTTGTTGCCGAAGCTTAAAACGACTAAACTTGACAATGACAGGTCTACACCTGTTTTCTTGGTAGCTGCCACCTAACCTATGCGCACGCTCAATTACATCATCAGTTATGTTCGGGTCGACATGTTGCATCAGAAGGCTTACAATTTTTTCCTCAGTTTGTATCCACGATTCCTTAGCGTCCGGGATACCATGAAAGATTAGGTTATCACGACGCGCCCTGTCTTCAATGTCGTCAAGGCGTGAACTCATGACAGTGCTTGTTTGTTCGAAGGTTTTCACGGCCTCTTCTGCTAGAATGAGCCGCTCTTTTACGTCATCAATTTTGTCACATTGGGCCTCGATTTTCAATATCCGCGTATTCATTGCGACAAACCCTTCTTCGAAAGACTTCTGCGCCGTCGCGACATTAGCCGAGATATCCACTTGGCCCTGGGCTAGCCTACCCGTCTCAGCCTTTAGTTCTTTTAACATCGTTAGCACTTCTTTTTGCCATTCATCGGGACCGGGGTTGCTTTCAATATCTCCGCAACACAACAGCTTAGAAAGTACATGAACATATTCATCATATGCGGTACACAGTGCGTGGGGGCACGGGAAAAGCAAAGTACATCTGTTGCTAGTGCGCTTAGCAAACAGGGAACATTTGTTACTAACCTGCACGAAGTAAAAAAGTCGCACGAAGCGGAATTGAGCCATGGTGTCGCAGGTGACTTTCCCGTGCCCACTGAAGCGATGCGAAGCTCCGAGCCTGGTTATAGCTTGCGCTGAAACTGGTTGCTTTGTCGATGCGGCTGTCCGGGTCAAGTGGAGCGATGCGTCTTGCGGATAATCGTTGAAAGTCATCAGATGGTATGGCGTTTCACCACTGTCGCTGTGCACCGGCTGATTTGACTGTTGATCCGTAGGCATCAGATAGACGGTGCGTGACACGTGGCAGCTCGGATAAGTGGCGAAACGGACCAGAGCCTGCACGAAGTAAAAAAGTCGCACGAAGCGGAATTGAGCCATGGTGTCGCAGGTGACTTTCCCGTGCCCACTGAAGCGATGCGAAGCTCCGAGCCTGGTTATAGCTTGCGCTGAAACTGGTTGCTTTGTCGATGCGGCTGTCCGGGTCAAGTGGAGCGATGCGTCTTGCGGATAATCGTTGAAAGTCATCAGATGGTATGGCGTTTCACCGCTGTCGCTGTGCACCGGCTGATTTGACTGTTGATCCGTAGGCATCAGATAGACGGTGCGTGACACGTGGCAGCTCGGATAAGTGGCGAAACGGACCAGAGCCTGCACGAAGTAAAAAAGTCGCACGAAGCGGAATTGAGCCATGGTGTCGCAGGTGACTTTCCCGTGCCCACTGAAGCGATGCGAAGCTCCGAGCCTGGTTATAGCTTGCGCTGAAACTGGTTGCTTTGTCGATGCGGCTGTCCGGGTCAAGTGGAGCGATGCGTCTTGCGGATAATCGTTGAAAGTCATCAGATGGTATGGCGTTTCACCGCTGTCGCTGTGCACCGGCTGATTTGACTGTTGATCCGTAGGCATCAGATAGACGGTGCGTGACACGTGGCAGCTCGGATAAGTGGCGAAACGGACCAGAGCCTGCACGAAGTAAAAAAGTCGCACGAAGCGGAATTGAGCCATGGTGTCGCAGGTGACTTTCCCGTGCCCACTTGGCATCGTTGCTCAAGTGCAAACAACTGGTTATATAACAACCGCACCTATTCAACATATGTCTGTGCGTGCTGCATTTGTACATATGTTTAGCGTCATCTCATGAAGCGTCGCTCAATAAAAAAATTGCAACAGCTCACCTTCCCTCCACATGCTTCGCATAACGTCGACTGCCAAGTATGTGGGACCTGCCGAATTTTTTACAGTGTAGAAAAAGATGAGGTATGCCATCCTCGGTTTGTCTATACATGATCATATAGCACTGTAACACTTTCAATCGGTTTGAATTTATTGTTTTCTTTTTATAGAGACACAGAAGCCTCGGGTGCGATACCGTGCAGGGTGATGGATGAAAGAGCATCCGGTTCGACCAAAGAGATTAGGGAAAGCTCAACGAAAAGGGCAAGATGTACGCCTTTATGAAAACTGAAGCATACGCGGAAACGAAGTGTGCGCACAAACACTGATTCGTAATGGGATCGTACAGCTCTTTAGCAAGCATTTACGGCGAAACTTCCATGAGCGTCTATTAAAGGCTATGCTCTGCTGTCAAGTTGTGACTTAGAAAGAGGGGGGGGAGTGATTTTCAAAGAAAAGTGAGCCCCGTAACTGTCTCTCAGGGGGAACACACCTCAATAGTAGCTCACGAGGGATGGGGGTAGAGAAGGGATTAAAAGGATAGGATTAAAAGTAAAGAGATAGAGAGAGAGGAAGGAGAGAACGAGGCGCAGGGACAGCGAAAGACGGAAGTAAGAAGAAGACAGGAAAGATGGACACGGTTGCAGGAGTCCGAGGACGTGGCACCACTGGCGAGAACTCTTGTCGGCGTCAGGAGATGGCGTAGGGCAAGTCCAGTAGGCCAGAGCTACGCTGTCGTCGAAGATCGCCGTCAAAAGATGGCGTAGGGCCAGCCCAGTCGGCCAGAGCTACGCTGACGTCAGAGATCGCGAGGGCACAAGCGGTCGGCACGAAATCCAGTGAGTGAGTTTTAGACACAGGTCGACAAAAAAATTTATCTGGAAACTGTGTTCCGAGCCATGCATGGCATCACCCTGAGGCTAGAGGGCGTCCTAGCGTGGGAGTGCTTTGGCTGCCCTCTTGGCCCTGGCGATGAGTTGTCGCTGGTTTTCCAGGTTCTCGAGAACGACCTTCATCTCCCGTTTTTCGCTTAGGTGGTTGTTGTCCATTCGTTCTGCTTCATTTTCAGTCGTCTCTACTTGCATGTTGCGACTTGCATGCCCCTGGCATTCAAGGAGCAAGTGTGCCAGGGTGTCCGGTACGCTGCAGAGCGGGTACAAGTGGCTATATTCTGTTCAGTAAAAAAAAAGAGGGTACATATTTGGAATCATTCCTCACCTTATGTTAAGTAGGGCTTTTCAGGATTTATTAGTTTATTTATTCTTATATCCGCGACGAGTGTTTACATTTCAGAACGTGTTATGATTCACTGGTGTTTTGCGCCTCATTTTGGAATGCATTTCTCAGAGCGCTGAACTTAGCACGAAAGAATCGTCCTCATTGATCAGGCATGAACACTGTTACTCCGAGGAGACTGTGGAATGTTCAAGATTTCGTGACAACGTCTCGTTTCTCCCCTCGTACCCTTTAACGTGTTTGGAATCATCAGAACGAAACTTTACAAGGTCATCTCGTGGTTATGGTATCCTACTGCTGGCGCGACGGTCGCGGGACCGAATCCCGGCTGCGGTGGCCGCATTTAAGTGGGGGATGAAGGCCAGACCGATTCACGTACGCTCAGAATGAAGTGCACAGTAAAGAACATCGGGCGGTCGAAACCCTCTACTACGGCGTCTCTCGTAATCTTATATCGTGGTTCTGGGACGAAAAACCCCGACAATGATGATTATTATGATTAATATTGTTATATTAAAAAAAATTGCCCGCAGCTTCCCTCGGGGGAACACTGAGGAGGATGCGGAGCATATAATTGGTTAACGGGGTGTTAAAGTGCGACTTACTTGGGTCGATGGCTAAATTGGTTAACGTGGTTGTGAAATGGGGTGTTAAATTGCGACTTACTTGGGTCGATGGCTAAATTGGTTAACGTGGTTGTAGGAGGGGGTGTTAAATGAGTGAACACGTACACACGTATGCGAAAGGGCGGCGCTGGTCGAAGGGACGTCGATCATTGTGTTTGTGGATTCGTTGGAATTCATTTCACCGCGACCTTGGACGTCGACGCGCCGTACAAACCAACCGACGAGCGGCAACTGAGCGAGCGAGCGCCGACCTTGAGTATATATACAGCGCGACGGCGCATGCGCTGTCAGCTGTCGAATGTTCTCGAAGCGCGACGCCACATGCGCGTCCACTGGAGAATCAGGAGAATTGCAGATGTCGAACGCGGTGTGTAGAGGAGGAAGGGTGCACAGATGGTGGAGGAGTGAAGCGCGCGCGGTGTGTAGAGGAGGAAGGGATGCACAGATGGTGGAAGAAGGAGGAGGGAAGCTTGCGGACGGCGCCGCACTACAAGCCTCGAGTATTAGATGCTCCGCATCTAATAAATCTTTGCAGCGTTCACCAAGGTGGATCAGTGGCTGCGGTAATCGGCTACTGAACCGAATGTGCCTGGTACCATCTCCGCCGCGGTTTCTGCAATGTCAGTGCACGCTAAAGAACACTAGATACTCAAAACATGAGGAGCCGTCCACAACGATGTCCCTCATAATCACATCGTGGTTTTGGGACTTAGAAACCCGCATATTACCATTATTTCTTCGCAGCGGCTATCGTTTGGCGTCACAAACGGGTGGAGACAGACAGACAGACAGACAGACAGACAGACAGACAGACAGACAGACAGACAGACAGACAGACAGACAGACAGACAGACAGACAGACAGACAGACAGACAGACAGACAGACAGACAGACAGACAGACAGACAGATAGATAGATAGATAGATAGATAGATAGATAGATAGATAGATAGATAGATAGATAGATAGATAGATAGATAGATAGATAGATAGATAGATAGATAGATAGATAGATAGGAAAACTTATTAAGGTCCTGAGAAGCTAGGCCGTACAGTCTTACAGAGAACTAACTACTGGCTTGCTGTCGGTTGATCCAATGTTGGAGCCGAGGGGCCACGTCTCTCCGCTCTCTCACGGGCCCTCAGCTGGACTTGGAAGTGTGGCAGCTTGGGCTAGTTCGTTTGACACGACGATATTTATAGTGCGAGAATAGAACGACGACACAGAGACACTGAGGTGTACTTCGTGTTCTTCTTGTCTCTGTGTCGTCGTTCTGTTCTCGCTCTATAACTATCGCCACAGAACACCTACCAGTTTGCTATCGCCCTCTGGACTGCCTTGAACTGCAATCTGCCAGTTTGGAGCTCGTGATCGCCTTCTCCGAGTTCTCCCTGTTATTCAAGTCCTCTAACTGTCAGGGCATAGTTCTTTTTTTGTTGGGTCACCACGTAAACGCTTGCGCAAATAAAACGAAATCGAATAGAAATTTAAATTGGATAAGACGGCGCAGCCGACGGCGGGGTAAGGCGCCAGCGCGTCACGACGTGGCGTTGTCCCGACGAGGCGGCCGGGTTCGCCCGGCGGGCTTCTTTCTGGGCGGGCGGCTCCGTTGGAACGTGGTCGCGCTTCCCGATAGCAACAATGCGCTGACCGCATTACACCCGGCCGTCTTGCCTTCTCCGCGCTCAGCGCTCGCCCCAAGATCGGAGCTGGACTGCAACTCGTGTGCACCGACGCGTGTGCCATTGCAGGACGTTCGCCACGTGTGCCGTGGCCATTCCAGGCGAACACATAACCCCCCTTTTGCGCGCGATGCCTAATGTTACACGATAGTTTCCCAGAGCGTAATGTGGCACCGCCGTCTAGGTAAGCTTCCGCATCTGATAGCTTATAGCGTGCGCACTCGGTGCGTGCAGTGCACTGTGGACCCCGTTCGTAACTGGGTCAACGGGCGACGAGTGTTCAAATTGATGGGAAGCGACTACAGTGTGCGGGGCACAGAAATGGCGAGAAGAGGAACGGTGGAAGCTTGCTATGAAAAAATTCGTAAACAGGATTCATGTGCTCAAGACGACTGTTCAACGACAGGGCTAGTCTTTTCAAGGCTAAGTACTGTCATGGTCTTTTTCAAGGCTAGTACTGTTCTGCTAGTCATTCTCAATGTCACTACTGTTCTGCTAGTCATCTTAAAGGTTTGTACTGTTATGCTAGCCATTTTAAAGTCGAGTACTCTTATGTTAGTCATTTTAGAGGCTAGTACTGTTCTGCTAGTCATTTTAAAAGTCAGTACTGTTTTGGTAGTCATTTTAAAGACTAGTATTGTTCTGCTAGTTATTTTAAAGACTAGTACTGTTCTGCTAGCCAGTTTCAATGTCAGTACTGTTCTATTGGTCATCTTGCAGATTAGTACTGTTGTTCTAGTCATTTTCAAGGCTAATACTGTTCTGCTAGTCATTTTAAAGGCTAGCTCTGTTCTGCTAGTCATTTTCAATGTCAGTACTGTTCTGTTAGTCATTTTAAAGACTAATACTGTTCTTCTAGTCATTTTCAATATCAGTACTGTTATGCTAGTCATTTTAAAGGTTAGTACTGTTGTGCTAGTTATTTTCTAGGCTAGTACTGCTATTCTAGTCATTTTAAAGGATAGTAACTGTTATGCTTGTCCATTTTCAAGGATACTATTGTTCTAGCCTTGAAGAAGACTAGTCGAATGGTCGAAACATTGACATGGGCACACAACTACTGTTTATGAATTGTTTTTGTTCGTTTAAGTGTGAGGGCCATTTACTGAAAATATCGCGTTGTAGTGACGCGCATATATAATAATACGCGCGAAGAGGTAGAAAGTGCGTAACAGGCGCAACGAACAGACTATAGAGACGCCCAAAAGATGGTTCATAGCCTTACTGTTAGGCCACCGCACGTGTGGTAACTGTTGCTTCGCGATTGCATAAAGCAGTTGTTCATGCGACACAGGCAGCTGGGGCTGACGTGCGATCTTTTATGACGTAACGGGAACCACGCAATTTTTTGCACAGGAAGACGAGAGACGTGTCGTTCTCTTGTTTTCATGTGTGAAAGTTGCGCGGCGTTCCTATGTCGTAATGCAAAACAACTGGCCCCATAAACTGTCACGGGGTAGTGACGTGGACGAAGGAAGCAGACTGAATGTGCCGATTAAATTGTTTATTAGGCCCAACCTGTGGCTGCTCAAAAGGAAACACAGATTATCCCAGCTCTGGCGGCTGCATTTTCGATGGAGGCGAAAATGTTGTAGGCCCGTGTGCTCAGATTTGGGTGTGCGTAAAAGAACCCCAGGTGGTCGAAATTCCGGAGCCCTTCATTACGGGCGTCTCTCACAATCATTGGTGGTTTTGGGACCTTAAACCCGACATATCTATCAAGGAAACACAGATTACAGTAATACACTGACATTGATAGTGGCGCACAGAGCGTCGGTCATCGGTCGACTGACACGCGGTGAAGCGCGTCGGCATTTATACACGTGCCATCGAACGTTCTAGCGTTATTGCTGGCGGCCACGTAGGTTCCGGAGCAATCTGTAATGTTCGCAAAGTGGGCGTAATGTTAACCAAAGGATCTATTGCAGTCCCGAAGCAATTCTCGAACACTGCAGGCGCGGTTTGTGCTGGGCACGTGTATAAATTGCCGATGCATGCTTCACCACTTGTCAGTTGATCGACGGTATATGATCTGTTTGCTGCAATTGGTGTGAATGTATTGCTGTAATCTTCTTTGTTTTCACATGGCCACAGGTAGGGCCGAATAAACAATTTAATGGGCACATTCAATCTGCTTCCTTCGTCCGCGTCACGACCCCGTGACACCCGGTCTGCACTGAGAATTACTGACAGTGAAACGGCCCAGTAACAAAACATGAGAAGGGAATCCGGCAATACGAATAAAATAAACTTGACAGCCACTATTAGGAGCGGGGCGAAATTCACCCCTGAAGAACGGATCGAATCAATTCTAAAAACGTGGGTTCAGTTCTTAGTTTCTTTTTATTTGAACAATAGAAACGGTGGACTAAGAGTGACTGGAAAGTGTATTTTATTCGTATGAATTTTTAGCCAGCCAGACAGATCTCTCTCGAATATGTTCACCTTTAAACTAACCCAAAGCTTCACTTGTGTAACGAGGGTGGCGGGGACAGACATATTGACAAGAAACGTTATTAAGATCATCAAAAACCATCCATAGGATCCCTTCACGAGATCACTGGCTCAGCCCTTGGCTAATATACCATGTTGGTATATGTTGGTGTTGTTGCCATGTCTTTCCGCTCTCTCAAGGTCCCCCGTACAGCCTTGGGCTGGTATGCCTGCTATGTTTGCAACACGCGACCCAAGGTGGACCAAGAACACACGCACGCACGCACGCACGCACGCACACACACACACACACACACACACACACACACACACACACACACACACACACCACACACACAGCATAACTTTAAACGGGAAATGTTTATTTTCATGTGGATTGACGCCTTCTCCCAGTCCTCGCTATTCTATAAGTCCCGCAACACAGGGCACTGACTGTGCCAGAGCATAAGGGTTAAAGTGCAGAATTTTTCCGCTAAAGCTAGGCGATGACTATCTATGTCTTCGTTGAGCGTGTGTAGGGAGCCTCTGAAGGGAGACGAAACCGTCTTATGCACCATGAAACTCATTTTTCTTCTAGTATACTGCATTTACCCAAATGTAATGCGGGTTAGCCTCCAGGGTTTTCGCTGCCTAAGTTCTCGCGACAATCGAAAACCGAAATAACTATTTTTGTCTTCCAGCTAGAACGCATCGAATAGCCGGCCCTCGCGTTGTCATTATGATCGCGTTGCCACCGAAGTAAATGTGGTACCTCAAGCATACCGTCAGCAAAAACATCAATCGGTGACCAAGTTAAATCCAATAGAACAGAGCTTATAGTAAACTTAATTCCTTTTCTCAATGCGGATATCGAATGGAATGCAAAACGTTATTACAAATAGCTTTTTTCCGGTGAAGGTGGAGCCCTCAGTCCAGGGCCGCTGTGGCCTTTGCCACCTTGCAAGCACTGTCGATCAGCTTGAGCTGTTCTTCAGGCTTAGAGCAGGACATCGCAGCCTCCCACTGCTCCGGTGTTGGTGGACAGTTTCTTGGCACTACCTGTGTGTGTTGGCAGGCCGATGTCACGTGGTAAAGTGTGGCGTGTTCTCTGCATAGCGGGCATTGGTTTGGTGTATATTCCCGGATAGATTTTACTCAGAAGACTGAGATTGGGGTGCGTATTAGTCTGCAGCCGTCTCCAGGCAACCAACTGCTCTCTGTTGAGGTCTTTGTGGGAGGGGGGTATATCCTCCTCAGGGCTTTCTGGTGTTCTAAAATTGCTCCATAGCGTCTAGTAACTGTGGCTGGGTCCCTCGTCGTTTGTGCGCCCGCCGGTCGGCGTATTCTCGGCAATGGCGTGGGCACGCTGGTTCCCTGTCACAGTTTCACGGCCTGGTGTCCACGTAATGGAGCAGCTCGAGAAGCAAGGAAGCAAGCTATGGGTTAGGTCACGTGTTGCCTGCTCGGAGCTCGCCCTGCACGCTTTGTGTTCGCTTGAACGCCGCTTTTTCTCGATCGGTACACGCATGCCGCCGGATATTGTGGGGGTGTGCTGCGCAACTTCACGCAACGTTGCACGGAAGTTCGTTGTCATGAGTGGGCGAGGTGCAACCGCGGGAGCGGTGATCACTCCCATCCCTCAGCCGTATCCCTCCTCACCCTTCCGACTTCAGTGGCGGCGGGCACGGCGAACGACCTGCCCGACCGCCGCGAGACGTCCTTGGCGTTCCGGACGTCGCGTCGGTGAGAGCGATCCCCCCTTCTCTGGATATTCTTGTCTTTCTATTTCCTTCCGCTCTCCTTTCTTCAATCGGAGACACTCCCCCCCCCCCCCCCAACGGTCCCTCTTGCAGCAGGGTCTCTCCGTTCGCTAAGTTTAATTCGTTTCTCAATTTCGCAGCCCGTTCTTTGTGTATTTTTCTTCTTTTTCAACGCGCCTCGCCTTTGCGTCGAGGTTTCCGCAGGGGCGCGTCTAGGTCGACCGGGTTCCTGCAGCCTTACGCACGGCCCTCGCGAGGTGTCGGGCGTGAGTTGCGTGCAGTACGTACACAAAATGGCGTCCCCACGTGCTGCCCTCCTCCTTCTCCACGTGGCACGGTATAATGTGGCGGCGAACGCTCATTACTCCGCGAACCATAGACGGCAAGTGCGTTGCCTTCGAACATGCTGGGCCTAGGAAGCGTGGACAGTGGGAGCTTACTCGGAGAACTCCTAGTGCACGTGTGTAACGTTTCGACGAGAAATCCTAATTGTACTTGCATTTTAGGGGTGAAGCTCCTTAAAGCGACACCCGTTCATCCGTAGTAGTACTCGTAGTCGTAGTAGTGTGTAACTAGTTTTACGTTTTGACCTGCAATTTTATTGTTCAACTATGCACCGATTTCCCCTGGGCGTAGTTGAACAATAAAAAATTCGCAGCGTGCGCGGTTAACTAAAAGCCGAATTCTCCTGTCTCTTATTCCTCATTAGCAGCCATTGGCATGTACATTGAGCACTATCTGACAAGAAAGGGTTGCTACGTTATACTCGCTGGGCGTAACCTCCTAGGTTTTAGAAAGGTTTAGCGAGGCGTTGGGCCGCAGTGCCACGAATACAGTGAACGAGCAAATACAATGAACTCGACGTCATTAAAGGTGGGAAGTAGTAGACGGGAAGCGCAAGCCGTAAGAAAGTGTGCTTGTGCCACCTTTCGTTTAGTCCTTGGAATGTCCGCTGGATGGCGGTGGTTCTATATGAGGAATATATGATGAAAGATGCGAGATGGTGGGTACTTGGAGTGTTAATAGATGGACGAATGGACACACAGACAGATGCATGGACGGACGGACTAATGGCTGCCCGGACGGATGGACGTATGGATAGACGCTGGGGCGGATGCATGGACGAACGCAGGGTTGGACGCACAGATGGACATGTGGAAGCACGAACAGATGCACGCGTGGACGGTCGTGGACGGTCACACGACCGTCACGACCGTGGACGGTCGTGTGGACGCGTGGACGCGTGGACGGTCACACATACGGACGCATGGATGGACGGAAGCAAGAATGAATGGACGGACGGATGCTTCGCCCCACTCTCCATCATTCACTCCTTGGATATGCTGTCATTTTTTTTTCCTCCTGAAGGAAATATAGTGCTAGCAGACACGAACCACGAAGACGCTGAGGACGAACGCTAACTTTCAACTGATGCGCTCGTCCCGCTGTGTCTTCCACGCACGTGTCTGCTAGCGCTATGTTATTGGTTGATGCACTAAACCAACTTGCACAAAAAGCCGCGTTAACAAACTCGTACAATCTTCAGAGGTATGCTGAAATTTGGGCAAAAAATAAACTGAGAAAGAGAGGAGGGTGTATGGAAAAGTGTTTCATCTCTATCAACGTCGTCGGAAAGCTAGTGAGTAGAAATGAAGCTTACCCTAAGGTCCTTCTTCTTCATCATCTGCTTCTTCACTGCAAGCCCTATTTCGGTTTCCTACCACTTGTATAGGTGTTCCAGCTTCACTAACGCCATCGGCTATTTGTAGGGCTAACTCTTGGAAACGTTTGCTGCAGATCGACCAATAGCAAAAGACTTACAACAAGGCCTCACCTTATAGCTCCACCTATCTATGGAACTACAGTTAGAAGTTGATCACGATTAAGAGAAA